>CM050917.1:43360696-43960696 GCA_027742785.1 Vigna reflexopilosa | reverse complement strand
CATCTTTTCTCCTAAGTTTGAATAGCACAGAAGCTTTCTGTATAGTTTTCCTTCAGCCATCAAATTATAGACAAAGGGATCATAACCCAACGAAGTAGGAATCAAACTATAGATTTTTTTTCTCTTATATTTGGATCGATCCAGCCTTATAGGTTGAGTGCAGATGCAGTGTCTTGCAGTGAAATCTGCAAGAATTTGATGAAGTCAAACATGTTTAGCACAATACAGCTAACTAACAACTTTATATTATACACGGTTTCGTAATCTCAATCATTTGATTCTTCCTCGGATATGATTCAATATATACACAATTGACCCGGAAGATATGGACCATATAGCTACGTTAACCAAAATCATGTTGCAGAACTTCTATATAACAGTATCATTTCATGGCCATGATAACCAACAACCAGTAATCTTAAAATTCTTGGCTTTTTGCAATGGCCACTACAAGTTCTCTCTCTATGTCTTTTCCTGGCTTCAAACTAAAACTTTGTCTGACTCTTATTGCATGTGTTATTGGGGTTACTTCAGCTCAGTTATCTGCTAAATTCTATGAAAAAAGGTGCCCTGCTGCTCTTGCCACCATAAGGAAAGCAGTGAAAGAAGCTGTGCACAATGAGTTTCGCATGGGGGCATCCTTGCTCCGACTCCATTTCCATGACTGCTTCGTTCAAGCAAGTCTCATTTCTCTCTCAACATCATCATGTTTACGTATTAAAACTTTACATTCTAGATAACTCCTACATGGTGCATTGCTGCATGCATGAGCTACAATTAATACTCTATGTACATTCAGCCATGTCTAGAATAATGATCACTCTGCAAAATGAATGAGTTTATAAACATTTTACCTCAGACCTTATCATGACATTGATCTGTTTTGGTATTACAGGGATGTGATGCATCAGTGTTGTTAGACGACACAGATACTTTCACTGGGGAGAAGAATTCATTTCCAAATGCTAACTCTCTTAGAGGCTTTGATGTGATAGATAAGATAAAATCAGATTTGGAGAACATGTGCAAAGGTGTTGTCTCTTGTGCAGACATCTTAGCCGTTGCTGCGAGAGATGCTGTTTTTGAAGTAAGTACTTGCTACTTTATCTTGTTCAATTAAGATTCATAGATATGTCGCATAATTCAATGACATGCATTAAAAGAAAGTGATTTCTAAGATAAGTTGAAATGATCTCAGCTTGGTGGACCAAGATGGGAAGTAGCATTAGGCAGAAGAGATTCAACCACAGCAAGTTTAGCCGAATCTAATTCAGACTTACCTGCTCCTTTTTTCGATCTTGATAGCCTCATCAGTGCTTTCGCCAAGAAAAATTTCACTGTCGAAGAACTAGTTACTTTATCAGGTAAAACAGCACTGATATACAAAATAGCTTGTTGAAATGATTGATAAAGCATCGATCTTGATAAGCTTTTCTTCTTGATGGTTAAGGTGGTCACTCAATAGGACTGGTGAGGTGCCGTTTCTTCAGAAAGAGGATTTATAACGAGAGCAACATCGACCAGACATTTGCAGAAGAAAAGCAACAAGAGTGTCCCTTCGAAGGTGGTGACGACAAATTCAGTGCTTTCGATTCGACCACTCCGTTCAGATTTGACAATGCCTTTTACAAGAACTTGTTGCAGCAAAAGGGTCTGGTCCACTCCGATCAACAGCTCTTCAACGACATCAATGGAACTGATAGCCCCACAAAGGATCAAGTAGTTAGTTATGCGAGAAACATGGGAAAATTCAAGAAGGATTTCGCAGCTGCAATGTTGAAGATGAGCATGATGACCCCACTTACTGGTTCAGACGGTGAGATCAGGCAAAACTGCAGCCGAGTGAATCCTCCTTCAACCTGAGCAACTTCATCTTCAATTATATGTATTCAATCAAATAAAGCCTTCTTCTTTCATCTCTTTCTCACCTTCAACTGTAATCTAATGCAATTTCTTAAGACTTGTATATTCAACTATACCAGTTCATGTTCCTCTGAAATATAATTTTTATCATACTTGCAAAGTTACTATTATATTTGTAATTTATATCATTCTATGATAAACTGATGTAATATTCATAATGTAAAATCATGTTTCCTACTAGTGATCATGGAAATTAAATTATTATGGCTTCTGTATTTCTCAAGAAACGCGTTTTTTCTTGATAGAGGGGCATTTTTTAAAACATTACAAGATTTTGACTTCTTTCTCATATAATATATTCACATTCATTTTACACGTTATAAAAATAAAATAATTATAAAAAATTAACTTTGATATTTGTAAAAAAAAATAATATTAAATAAATATAAAAAAAATTGTGTGTATCAAAATATTATTACTTTAAACATTGGTATACGACAATATCCAAGACTATTTACGGTTTTTCTATTTGAACTCACTAAACAATTTCTCTTATCTCTTCTGTATTTTATACAATCTGAAAACATAATAACCTGTAGTTAGTGTTTTCTTTCTAATCACTGCAACAAAATCATTAAGAACTTATTCACTTAAATGGATTTAGAAAAGAGTAACTGAGAGAAAAGATTTGAAGATAATTTTTTTTTGTTTATTTAAATAGATTTAGAGGTAAGTGAGAGTGAATTTGAAAGTAAAATTTTTTAATTTGTGACATAAATTAAATCCTAAACTAATTCTTACAAATTTTACTTCTAAATTCACTCTCATTTATCTCCAAATTCACTCAAATAAACAACAACAAAAAATTATTTTCAAATCTTCTCAAGACCTAAAATAAATTAATTTTAAAAACAAAAAGGTATGTAATTTTAATGACCAATATATAGATAATGATGAGTAATGTAAAAAGATTATAAGAAAAAATGTGTTATAAGAAGAGAGAGATAGTCGTTAATCTCACCAACTTTTCTTTGAATCTATCTATCAAAATATTATAATTAACTTCTTGTTATATGGTATCCTTAAATGGATGAGAAAAAGAGCATATTTTTAATTTACAAGTTATTAGAATACCTCTGAATTCTTTTGACTTTTTAGTGTATATAATCAATACGTAAAATGATTAAATAGAAAAAAATGATTGAACTCGGTCAATTTTTCAATAAAAGAGATACGAGTTAGCTCATGAAATTATTTATAAGTAAATAATCATAAGAATTTTATATTTTTTACTTTGTTTCTTAATATAACGTGTCTACATATTATTATAGTCACTTAAAAATATGCACATTTGAATGAAAATTCGAAGAAAAAATAATTTTTAGGGAAGAAAATATTTAATTTATTTTACAAATAATTGTGGTTTAATGTTAGACACACTATATTAAAAAGTTAATATTTGTCTAAAACTTAGTTTGAAAGGGATGCGAGTACAAGGAAAACGAAAATAGAGAAAATAAAATGATGTTATTCGAATTAAAGAAAAGCAAATCAACTTGAAAGAAAAAATTATAGTAAATATAATTAAAAAATTAAAACAATTGTATTTAAAATTATTTATTAATTTGCTATTGATTGAACTGCTTAAGAAGGAAAGCATTGTACGTAGTGTTAATGTTAGGGACACTCCATATTAAAAGTGCCGAGACTTTCGAGTAGAAAGAAAAATAAAACAGGAAAATCATAACGAGAATTGATGATGCTTGAATTAAGGATAAATAAATAAATCTAAGTGAAAAAGTTAGATACGATTGAAAAAATAACTGTTGTAAATTAAATTTTAAAAAATAACTTTTGTTTGACAGTTTTTTTACAACTTTTTTTTATCCGTTTCAATTATTTTTACTTATTTTTATTAAAAATATAAAATTTTACATTTTTTTTAGAATCATTTTACTTTTTATTTTGTGTTAAATAAATATAAAAATTATCGTATTATTATTATTATTATTCCAAAAATCTATGAGAAAATCCAAATTCAAACAAAAAAAAAGTTAATATTTTAAAATAAGTTAAGAAGTTAGAGCGAATATTTAAGATTGCATTGAATGCTTGATGGCGCCACCTTCCATTTCTCATTCTTACCTACCCTTCGCCAACCTTTCCCTCTTTAAATTTCCAATTCCTACATATCAAATTCACTCACTCACTGCTTTACCAATGTCGCTCCCTTCCGTAACCGCCGTAGACGTCGAAAATGTCACATTCCCTCCCACCCTCAACCCTCCCTCCTCCGCCACCGCCTTCTTCCTCGCCGGTGCCGGCGTCAGGGGCCTCCAGATTCAAGACAACTTCGTTAAATTCACCGCCATTGGGATCTACCTCCAACCTAACGCCGTTCCTCTTCTCTCCGTCAAATGGAACGCCAAGTCTGCTCAAGAATTAATGGAATCCGTCGAATTCTTCAGAGACATCGTCACAGGTAATCAACCAATAACTAACTGAAAATACATACGTCTGGTCATTATTCCTTTTCAATTGTTATATCTAATTAAGAAGTTGTTTTCAATAAAAAAAATAATTTTACATGTATTGAAATTAAATATTCTGAATAGTGGTATAATCAAATGAGTGTTCTGTGTGTAGTGTTTTGAAAATGTGCTGTAACATGTAATGGAACCTCTTTTTAAGGTTTAGAGATGTGTTTTCACCATGTGAATGCGAAGAAATTAAAGGATGTTCTGTTCACTGTTCAGGGCCGTTTGAGAAATTTATGCAGGTGACAATGATCTTACCCTTGACGGGGCAGCAATACTCAGAGAAAGTTGCAGAAAATTGTGTTGCCATTTGGAAGTCTCTTGGGATATACACTGATGCAGAAGCTCAGGCAATAAACAAGTTTGTTACTGTTTTCAAAGACGAAACATTCCCACCAGGCTCCTCTATCCTTTTCACAGTGTCACCCAATGGATCATTATTGGTTAGTGATTATGGTGTCAATACTGTCTCACAAAGTACATTTCTAGCTGTTGTCATGCATCAATTTCACATCATGTCATGGTTATTCCTATAAATTATCTACTCTTATATATTTTTCTTACACATTATGTTGTTTCTAGAAATATTAGTACGTTTTTTATTTCATGCTTTAATCAGAAATCTGTATTGCAAACAGATAAGTTTCTCCAAAGATGGATCCATTCCAGAAGAAGCCAGCACTGTTATAGATAATAAACTACTTTCAGAGGCTGTGTTGGAGTCGATGATTGGTAAGCATGGCGTCTCCCCTGCAGCAAAACAGAGTTTGGCCACCAGATTATCTGAGTTATTCAAAGAGGGGGGGTGTCCCTGAATCTCATAACTGATTTTATCACCATCTGATGATGAAAATCCTTTACCACTTTGGTGTGTTACCAATAAATAAGGGGGAAATTTCAGATTTTACTTGTGTTGTTATCCTTTGTTGTATAAGTTATGACTTGTTGTATTTGATTTTTCGCTGTGAATCAAGTGATTATGCTTATCTGTTTTGCATGCTTGAGGATTTCTGCTGATTGAAATCAAACACGGTACATGAAATTTGAATGAAAAAAGTTGTGAAAAAGTAGTCAACTTAATTTGACTACCTTTATAATAAGTTTAAGAAAATGTCATTTGGCTCAACTTTATTCGGGAGACTTGTTCGTGGGTTGGCTAAAGAAGAATCAGATAAAAAAAAGGAAAAAAAAATGTAAAGTAATGCGCCTAAAGTTGAATTTTATAATAATTTAGTAATGCATAATGATGAGAGTGATGTAAATTAAAGTGACATTGTTCACCAATTTTATGTCTTAAACTTTTGGTTGGATGTTTACTCTAATTAAAATGATAACTACTTATATTAAAATCTTACTTTCTCAAATTTATTTTTCTTGCATTCAAACCCCTTTTGCTCTAATAAATAACTAAAAAAAAAGGATTAGGAATGTCTGGTTTACATTATTCAGATTATGAATCCATTTATTTAGATAAGAGCAACACAGAAAGTGAACCACCAATGGCTGAGGAGACAACATTGTATATCTCATGCATTTCTCAGTTTTCACTCAGTGTTGGAATTGTCCTCTTTCAGAAACTCATGAAATCTTGTAGCCAAACTCTGTTTCAAAGCAGGAGACACAGGAATCTCTCCAATCATAGTCTCCAGCACTGCCTCTGAAAGTGCCTTGTTCTCTATCACTGCATACTCATTTTCTGGAATCGTCTCATCTTTTGAGAAACTAAGCTGCAATTTGTGGGAAAAAAAAATGGTTGTAAACTGTACGTGTGCACAGGTTCATTATACTATGCAATTTCACAAACAGTTGGTGACTATACTAACCCCCAATGTTCCAGTGGGTGATTGCCTATAGAAAACAGTTGAACCTGGTGGGAAATGTTGATCCTTGAATGCATATCTGAATTCCTCGATAGCTTTTTCTTCTGCTTCACCGTAACTTCCATTGGATTTCATAAAGTTCACACAGTTCTCAGATACTTTCCTAACATATTCAGGTCCATCCAATGTTCTTACCTTTGACCCTCGAATGAATTTTTCAAAGGGACCTGATTAGACACATTCATTCATAATTTCAGTTGTCATTCATTCAACAGTTTTGTAAATGAAGTGACAATAATTCAATCGTATATACAGGAATATAGTGGTTGGACACGAGATTCAAATTTTCTTGTTCATATTATAAAAATCAACAACAAAGAAAATTTCTAACTTACTAAAAAAATTCTCATTAAATATATCTACCACTTGATTAAAGACATAAAAGAGAAGACAGAGCATTTCAATCTGAACTACTTACAGTAATGGGGTTGAGTTTATGCATAGAATTGAATGTATCAAACAAAACTAATTGTATAATTCAAGAAATGGCTCTATTGAAAAAGAAAAAGGCTATAAAAGACAAGATCCTGAATCCCAGGTTGTCTTTAACGCATGTGCTGACAAAATCCTGAGTCCCAGTTGTCTTTAAGATAATTAGTTTGACTAATATAAGATGTCATTCAAATTTAACTTCTCCATTGACTAATATAAGATAATAATTAATTTGACTAATATATTAATGTATTAAAAAATATATTCAAATACCAAAATGAGGAAACATTGATATATTTCTGAAGTTAATGATGAATATTTGGAAGAAGAGGGTTATAAGAAAGACAAAACACCAATCAAATTTTATGGATTTTTATCTTTATATAGAAGGATGACAAAAATATTCATATCCATAATTTATAAGATGGTGTGAATATTATACTGTCTCTATTTAATTTGGGATTCAGATCTAGATCTCTAAATGTGGGTTTTAAAGCGTAACTTAATCCCACAAAACTAGCTTGTAAAATAAGGTTGTTTATATATTATAAATTGATCTTATCTCTAGTGGATGTGTCACTTCCAATAAATGTTAAAATAGAAAAAGGTTTAAACCCTCCATTGGTCCTCATATTTGTGTGCAAATCTCAGTTTGGTCCTCAAGTTTTGAACTGTCTCAATTGGGTCATAATTTTTGTAAAAATGCACACATTTTACCCTAACCGTTAAGTTGTCTCAAACGGCGTTAATTGATGCTGGGATGAATTTTTTATTTTAGGCTTAATTCCTCTTTTGGTCCTTATTTTTGTGTGAAAATCTCAGTTCGGTCCTCAAGTTTTGAACTGTCTCAATTGGGTCATAATTTTTGAACTGTCGACAATGACGGCATTTTTTAGTTTAAGAGGGAGAAAATGTGAGTCGGGGGGTTTGAGGGTAGAGGAATGAGTGAACTGTGATTGGAAGGAAAAAGAAAGACTATAGCCACGTGGATTTAATGATTTTAAAACATAAAAAAAAAATTACAGCTCAGTTCAAAGTTAACGCCGTCTCAATACACTTAACGGTTGGGATAAAATGTTGTAAAATGTTTGCATTTCATAAGGACTTGAGGAAAAACCTGAGGACCGAACTGAGATTTTCACACAAAAACAAGGACCAAAAGAGGAATTAAGCCTAAAATAAAAAATTCATCCAAGCATCAATTAACGCCGTTTGAAACAACTTAACGGTTAGGGTAAAATGTGTGCATTTTTACAAAAATTATGACCCAATTGAAACAGTTCAAAACTTGAGGACCAAATTGAGATTTACACACAAATATGAGGACCAATGGAGAGTTTAAACCATAGAAAAACAACGAGTAACGAATAAGCGAAAAAGATGAAATTTGACCTTTGATGATATCTCTATAAAACTGAAGGGACTCCAATTCAGCTGCACTTTTGCCCTTCCATTTAGAACCGAGCCATGCAACAGCTTTCTCTTCCAAATAAACTCCAATTCCCGTGAACTTCACAAACTCTCCTTCAATATTCAACCCTCTTACCCCTAAACAAAATCAATTTGCTCAAGTAAATAAAACAAAAACATCATGTAAAAAACTGAGACTATGATCTGCAAAAACATGTCTCTGTCTTTTTTAAGAATGTGTTTAAGAATAAAATCAATACTGAATGATGAAAAACATGATAGAATCGACCTGCTCCACCGAGGAAATAGGGTTTGGTTGAGGAAGGAGGTGTTACATATGCAGGGAATTCAAGGAACTCAACAGTGACTGCGGTGGCCATTATAAAACAAATGGAGAGTGTTTGTGTTCTGATTTGTTCAACAACTCAGATGCTTTATATAGAAGCCATAGCACCTCATCACTCTTCATTTTTTTTCAACTCTCATTGCATTTTTAAATAAACCAATTCTCTTTACTAAATCTATATTAATTAAAAAATATATATGGTAGAAATAATGGATCACGAGCTTTTAAATTAGTACAATGTTCGGTTAGTAGATGAGACAACTCCTGACTCAGACTGCGTCAAGGAAATTATGATATTTTAAACTACTAGCATTGACAACTAATAATTATCATTTTATAATTCACTATTAGGTTAAATTTTTATATTTATAAAAAAAAAGAAAGAGAGAGTGAATAATAATAAATGGGTGTAAAATTATTTTGTCGGTCATACTTTTTCACACTTTTTTCAAATCAGTTTAAGTTAGAGTCTATCTGTCAAAAGTACATTAAGGTTTAAGTTAGTAATTAATCCTATCGGAGTTATTATATGTGTTTCTTGCTAGAAAAAATAAATACTTTTGTTCATATATTTCCACCGACAGAAACTTCATTCAAGATAAATTAAAAAATGTAACACTTTAATAAAAGGTATCAGCCACTATATTAATATTTTTTTAATCACATGTAAAATTTTAATCTTAAAAAACATAAAATGAAATAATAGTTTCTCTCAAACTCATTCTTGAAATATTATCGGGTGTTGTGATTCACTGACAAAAGAAAAAGGAGAAGGAACAAATACATTATAGAAACAAAACAAATATATAAAAAACGAAGAAAAAATAAATAAAGGATAGACTTATTAATAATTTAAAAAGCAGACAGACAACAGCATGTTAATTATCACCTGTTACTTTCCCTTCTTTTTTTTCTGACATAAATTCGGACTGAAAATGATTTTTTGTTTTCATGTAATTTGTATCAATTACAATAATTAATTTTAAATTATAATAATTAATCTTTATTAACTGATTTTTATATATATATTTTTTTTATTTAATTTGATTGTTAATACAATTATTATAATTGATATTATAATAATTGATATTAAATTGGTGATGTTTATTTTTTTTAATTCTCTTCAAATAAATTATTAATTTGTATATTTATACTACTAAAAAACAATCATAAAATCAATTCATCCAAAATACTTTTCTATAATATGTCTACTGTCACGTACAGCGATAAAATGTTTATTTTATCAAAGAGTACATACTAAAGCATTATCTCAATAAGAGATTCTCTCACATAATTATTTATACAGATACACAAAATTTAGTTCAAAATTTAAGTTTTAGAAATGTTTATTAAAATTTAATGTTATCTACATAAATATTTAACACATTATACTGTCTAAATAAACATTATACCTAATTCAATTTAAAGTTTATTTTTTAATATAATATGGGACTCATGCATTAAAATATGTTTAGAAAATTTTATTATTTATCATGCATTAATATATATTTGTTTATTAAATCATTCATTAATATATAATCATGCATGTCGAAATGACTTATATATATATATAGTCAATTCAAAATAGAGGAAGTAGTAGAACCTGCGCCGCCGAGGAAATAGGTTTTTCCGGTGGCTGATGAAGTGACCACCGCAGGGAAGTGGAGGAATTCCACCTGGACGTCGGTGATCGTCGGTACTGTGGCCATTTTCAAACTCTATTCTGTTAATGACATGACAATGCAAGAATGCAGCAACTTGTATAGGAAGGGACGCACTCCTATGTCCAGTAATACACTTTTTTTTTCTTTTAATATATGTTGACTAAATATAAAAATTAATAAATATTTAAATGTAAATTTCCTCCTACAAAATAATTTTATAAAATTAAATTATTTTTTAACATATTTTAAATGAATTTTTATTAATATTATTCAATTTTCATCTTTCTATGCTTCACATATTTATCCATCCCATACTTTTTTCAATTTAAATTTTTTTCTATGACTAAGATTGTCTTAAAGGACATTTCTGTTGTATATTGCCTATGTATATTCCAACTAGAAGACAAATAGATGAATATCATAAAATATTCTAAAAAATATATATTGACAAGTTTTAATTAAAATGTTCTCAAATAATAAACTTAAAATATACTTTACTAACTATCATTAAAGTGAAAAGTATAATTTGGAGTATACTATTTAATGAACAAGTTAATTATTAGTTAAGTAACTATTTTATTTAATCATTAAATAAAATTCACTAATTTATATTTACTTGTTTCTGTCATCATCACAACACAATAGGTTTGAAAATTTTGAGAAAATAATTTTCTAAGACTTAATAAATTATTTGACCACTTTCCTTTAATATTTTTATGATTTTTTATTTTATATAAAATATTTGAAAAGGAAATTTATTGATAATTTACCTAGCTCGTATTTATTTAGTGAACATGACACTTCATTCTTATAGATTCAATTATAAATGTTTTATTAAAAAGTAACAATACTCTAATACATAAATTTTTTTATTTTTTTTTCTTTTATAAATATAAAATAAATTTTGTTATGATTATTTTATTTCTATAATATATATCTGTGATCGAAGATTCTATATATTGTATATGCTAAAAGCATAAAGATACTAGCTCGTGTTTATCTTCTCCTTTCTCACCTACCCACCTTTATTCTTTTATTTTATGTCAAATTATTTCCATGCATTCTTCATGACAGTATATTTCGGTCATTTATTTCTCTAATTCTCCATATTTATATTAATGAAAATCTGTGTTATTTATTGCTAACATGGTACAAAATCAGTACATATTCATATTATTTCATTGACTGATCACAACCATGTTTTAGTTTGGAGAAGGCTGTTTAAATTACAGATATAAAACATCTACACATTGAAACTCAAACTCAGATTTTATTGATTTGATAAAGCAGTAGAAATACATGAGTAGAAGATGAGTTAAGTGGGAAGAAGGGAAAGAGAAAGAAAACAAGAATATTTGAAAAACTCAAGTTCATAATGTGTGATCCTCAATTTTCAGAGGATAATGCCGTCTTTCAATACCGCAGGCAATCGTGAAGCCAAACTGCGTTTCAAGTCAGGGGAGACAGCGTGTTCTCCGATCATAGTCTCCAATACTGCAGCCGATACAGCTTTGTTTTCTATAACTGCAGCCTCTTCTCCTGGTATCGATGCATCTTCAGAGAAACTAAGCTGTAAAGGTTCATGAAACAAAACATATTATTGTTCAACTATTTCAAAGGAACATAAACATGTTTAATGTAGGAATTATTACTAAATTAGGTAATAAAGTAAGAAATAGACTGACCCCCAAGATTCCATCAGGTGATTGCCTGTAGAAAACAGAGGCACCAGGTGGAAAATTGACCTTCTTGAAGGCTTCCGCAAATTGTTCAATGGCTGCAGCTTCAGCATCACCATATGTCCCAACAGCTTTCAAGTGTGCAACGCAGTTTTCCATCACCTTCCTTGAGTATTCTGTTCCACTCAATTGCAGAATCTTCGACCCTCTTATTAGCTTTTCAAAGGGTCCTAAAAATACAATAAAAACACATCTCAACACCATCCTTTCCAACTTCCTCCAAATTACCAAATCGAACCATTTTTCTCACACCATTCACAAAATCATTTTTATGCTGAGCTTTACTTACTCTTAACTTCTCATTTGCATGAAAGCATTTGTGCGAAACTAAATATTTATCAATATTTCTAAAACTAAATAATAATACAGATTTAATCAATTTTATTAAAAAATACTGCGAGAGTTTGGTCTTCACCTGAAATGATATCTCTGTAGAAGTCAAGAATCTCGATCAACTCTTCAGAAGGCTTACCCTTCCACTTAGCGGCGAGTGATGCCACCGCTTTATCCTCCAAGTATACTCCGATGGCCGTGAACTTTATGAATTTCCCCTCAATCGTCAATCCTCTCTCCCCTGCATCATAATTCATCTCTTATATATATATTTAGGTCAATTCAAATACACAGATTCATATATATAAATAGAGGAAGTAGTAGAACCTGCGCCGCCGAGGAAATAGGTTTTTCCGGTGGCTGATGAAGTGACCACCGCAGGGAAGTGGAGGAATTCCACCTGGACGTCGGTGATCGTCGGTGCTGTGGCCATTTTCAAACTCTATTCTGTTAATGACATGACAATGCAAGAATGCAGCAACTTATATAGGAAGGGACTCACTAAATAAAATTATATTAATACTATTCCATTTCATCTTTCTAAGTGATATGTTCTTCACACATTTACCCACACCATACTTTTTTTTAATTTAATTTTTTTATAACAAAAATTATCTTAAAGGATATTTCTATTATATCTTGCCGATGCATATTCCAATTGAATATCATAAAATATTTGTAGAGTTAAAGTGAAAAGTATAAATCTGGAGTATACTATTTAATGAACAGGTTAATTATTAGTTAAATAACTATTTTGTTTAATTATTTAAATAAAATTCACTAATTTATATTTATTTATTTCCGTCATCATCACAGTAGGTTTGAAAATTTTGAAGAAATAATTTTCTAAGACTTCATCAATTATTTGACCACTTTCCTTTAATATTCTTATAATTTTTTATTTTATGTGAAATATTTGAAAAGGATATTTATTAATATTTTATTGGTAGTACTTTTTTGAATTTAGTTATCACTTTAAGGCACCGTAAAAGATGAATTTTTGGAAAAGAAAATAAATGAATTTGAAGAAATTTGAAGATAAATTAAATATTATTTATAAAATTTGGAAGTGAGTGAAAATGAATTTAAAAATAAATTTTGTAAAAATTAGTTTAAAATTTGATGATATAACAGATAAAAAAAATAATTTAATTGGTAAAAATTTAATATTATTATAATATTTAGTAAAAATAATATAAAATGATAATGGTTAATAATATATATAATTTTAAAAATTTATTATGAAGAGAAAAAAAAAATTGTGTTTAAGTAAAGTGAACTAATTATTTTTAAAATATAATATTTTGTGAATATAAATCTGTATTAGAATCGATGCTTGAAATTATAATAAACATTATCTATATATGATATGACTCATTATTTTCCCTATTTAAAACGAAATACATTTATGTTAGAATCAAATACGACTTCTTCTTACATGAGGTGAAATCGATTCTATCTCCCTTGAAATCAAATATAAGTTGAGTTCTTGAGCTCCAGCGCTCCACTTGAGAGATAATATTGATTTTTCGAAAAAAAGAAAAAACCACTGCAAATATCTTTAACAATGTCATCAATCGAAACAACACAGCGTAAAAGTTGATTTACCTAACTCGAATTTATTTAGTGAACATGACACTTCATTCTTATAGATTCAATTATAAATGTTTTGTTAAAAAGTAATAATACTCTAATATATATATATATATATATATATATATATATTATTCTTTTTCTTTTATAAGACACTGACTCGTGTTTATCTTCTCTTTTCTCACCTACCCACCTAACTAGCAGACTTGAAAGAAAATAATAGCAAAATAAAATAAAAAAAGGTGCCAAAGTTGACTTGCACTATGTTGAGTGGGTGGGGTCATTTGATTCTTATGTTAGAATAATCCAGAGACGGGCTGCTTAGTTTACCTCACCTAACACCTTATAAAAAAACAAAACATCCTTAAGCATATTAAAAGTATTAAAACATTATTTTAATTAAATACAAATGCACTAAGAAATCATAATCAACATACTTTTATGTATCATGATCACAAAATCAATTCCTTAACCAGTAATTTTAAAATATTGATTATCTTCAGCAAAACAAAAACCCTTGATAAATAAATAAATATATAAAAACTCACTTCTCTTGCTTTTTATGTGGTGAGTTTGGCCTACATTATCCCACTTTGGTATGTTATTTTTTACCATATTTTGTCTAAAAACGTAGAGGGGTCGATTTGATTTACAATTCGCGCTTTTAACCTTGATTCATTTTTTAAATAAGCTCTTTTTCATCGACATATTAAATAAGTAAGTTGAAAATTATTTCAACTTCTAAAACCCATTTAAATGGATGATGATAGTTTTGATTTATTATAACATTTTATTTCACGTTAAAAAAATATATGATAAAATCTTTTGAGAAATTTTAAATTACAAATTATGTTTTAATTATTTCTATCTTAATATCACTGATAAGTTCAACTTAACTTGTCTAATTGAATCAGTTTAATCTAATTTAGGTTTAACTTAATCTTTAAAATGGTTTCAAAAATGAGTTCAAACTTATATAGGATAAATTGACATTATCTAATTTAAATTTGATTTCGTATAGGTTTTGTGTAAGTCAAACCCAATTAGGTTTGTGTTGACTTAAATAAACTCAACGCAAGGTAGAACAAATAAACTTAATTTGTTGTGGCCTAAACATCGACATAACTAAACTCGATCAAATAATGGTTGATTTTATTTAATTAAGCCCATGGTGGACCTAAATCAACCTTGATAAAGGTAGGTCTAATTTAATTAAGTTGAAGTAGGCCCAAAATGACTTAACTTGAAGTGGAGTTGATTTGAAACGACCTGACATGGTTCTAATGTAAGCCTAACTTAATTCGATTAATGATCTAAATTTACTTGTCTTGTTCTGGTGGACAACCCAATACAAATGAGTACTTGACTTAGGTCAGACTCAATCTTATCTATTTTAACATTAGACTGATTAACATGTAATTGTTTTAAACCTAATTCAACTTGACTTAAGCACAATTTAACTTAAGTAGCATGAATCCAATCCAACTCAACCTAACCTGATGTGTTTTGGATTCAATCTAATCTATCATTCCTACCTTATTATTAACCTTATTTAAATTGACCTATTTTTACTTAACTTATATTTGATTTATTAATGTAACCTAGTCTCATATTAATAAAATAGATAATGTCCTTTAACTTGAATTTAATATGATTATACCCATAATAAGTATCAACTGAGTAAAAGTTTTCCACGTGTATCAAAATTCTTTAAAGTAATATTTTCTTTTTTCATTTTTAAATACGATTCTTACTTTTAAAAATTGAGGGATAGGTTGGTCTTTCTTAGCTGTCGGAATTTTTGTTCTCATTACCTTAAAAAGTTTTTCTTATACAAACTTTTTGGTTTTGTTGAAATTTTTATTCTAATCAATGTAACTTATAACCAAATTTTGTAAGATGAGTCAAATCGACAAATTCACTTTTTTAGAAAATTTGTAAAGAAAGAAATAATTAACGATAACTATTTCTTTTACGAAAAATGATTTTTTTTTTCATAATTTATAATATCACATGTTAATATATTTCTAATTAAATACCAACACATTTGATTTGAATAATATTCACTGAATCATTTCATTTTATACTGGTTTACGGACTAACTTAGCATATGTTTCAGGTCTGTACTCTGATGTTTCTTTACCTTAAAATTATTTTTTCAAAACATAATTAGTTAATTCTAAAACATTATTATTTAACCTTTTCAACTCATCCACAGTCTTTAACTTTCACCATAAATTAACATGACACTTGTACCCCAACTCCCCTAATAACGAGAAGAGTGTTGGACAAACCACATTACAACTTTTATATTTAAAAAATTTCAAATGATATTTTTCTTTATAATAAAAAAAAATATGAAAACAACAAAACAAAAACCTTCGTAATAACAACAAACAAGCATTTACAACAAAAACATATATGTAGTATCCTTTTCTGTTATCTTTACCATCATAATACGACCCAATTCAAAATCGAAGTCCTAAAAAAAAAAGTAATTTGAGGTTTATTTTAAATAAGATGTTGCATAATTATGTAAATACCTAAAAAAATATCATACATTTCACAAATTAATTCGTTTGCAATCTCATTCTCCATTTCTGGAATGAGAAAAGATAACACGAGTTTAAACAAAAATATATCGCAATGGATATTTCTTAAGTTGTTCACAAATCTCGAGAGATTTTTTTTTTTCAATTTTTTTACCATACCTTAAGCACAAATTTAAGTTTATACAACAAAACCATTGAAGAATACACATTAGTCGTATTAGCCTAACAAATTGAATGCTTAGTTATTATCCTAATAAACACACTATGAAGTAGTTAACATCTAATTAATTACCACAAAGACGTAACTTATCAAATTATTTTTAAAAAATAATATTTTGATACAAATAAAATTTTAATATTTATTTAATATTATTTTTTTACTTTTATTTAAAAAAAAACAATGTTACATCTTTATAATACTATTCATACCGTTTGTCTATGACCGACCAAACTTTTTTTAGATATTAAATAAAAGTGAAACTTAAAAAAAAGTTTGAAGATCGAAACGGCGTCGTTGAGTCTCGAAATCTCGACCCTCTGGAAATCTGATACGAAGCAAACAACAGAGTCAGACAGAGAATGGTCGGTGTTCATTGTGATTCTCCCTGACCTTGTTCTTTATCATCTCGTTATCGCTCCTAACGTTCCAAACCCTAAATAAATTCGCTTCCTCGCTCTTCAATCGCCGAATTCCGACTCGGAGTGGCCGAGAGCAATCATGTCGTGGCTGAGATCTGCGGTGAACAAAGCCGTCGAAGTCGGCAACAATAACAACCTCACTCGCACCGTCAAGAACTACGCCGACACTGTCGTACAGCAAGCCGGTCAAGCCGTCGCTGAGGGTGCCAAAATCCTTCAGGATCGCATTGTAAATAAATTCCCCATTCTCAGTTCCTCTTTTATTTTCTCTCATGCCACCTCTCGTTTTTAATTAATGCATCAGTGCTTATGCTAGTCACTAAACTGAGACCAATCCATAATCATCCTCTTTGTGTGCGTAGTTCCAATCTAACTGCTATGTTACCAATATTAGGGCGTGTAAAAATTTCGATAGGAGAATATTAATTTCGTGTTATGTTCTGTTGTGCACACTATACAGGGTGCTAGGAATTACAAAAGTGTCGCGGAGACCATTAAGAGGTTGGAAGACGCTGCTATCTCTTACCGGGGACCTGAGAGAGTGCAGTTGCTTAGAAGATGGGTGGCTGTGCTTCAAGAGATTCAGAAGTTGTCTGAAGCCTCGTTGGCTGAAGGTAAAGAGAGGACTCTAGAGCAGCACCTTGCAGTTGAAGAAGCCAAGGAGAACCCAAGGAGACCATCTCTGGTTTGAATTCGGAACCTTCCTTTTTCATATGTTCAGTAGTTTGCTATGACCGATTTTATACTTTGCGGAAATTTGGTTATATGTTTCAGGACTATACTGTCTCTGAAATTATAGAAATGCTAGCAACACTCTCTTTAATACACTTCTCCTAATACACTGTATTATTCAAAGTACAAAATTTTGTAGGTCTGCCTCAGATTTTGTAGTTTTCCGTAGAATTTAAGCAATAATAGAAAAATTGTTAATAGGAGTGTGATGTCACTGATAGCAATCCTCCTGATTTATGGCGTATTGATGCCATTCCCATGCTAAGTCTAGTATACTTCAGAGCTGTTGCTGTTTGTTTTTGCACTACAATGTCTTCTCGTATTTTGGATGATAATAAAATTCTCCGGTTGTCAGCTTCTTCTTTTTTTTCCTTCTTACAACTAGATTACAGGAGGAGATTTTCCCTGTTGGTAGGTAGTTGGTGCCCAAATTTTTATGTTGGTAATGTATTCCTAAAAATAGCAAATATAATGGCATCCTTTTACCTTAACCGTTTGTGTTTGCTATTCTACTGTCCCTTTTCAGGTTCTTTACTATGATTCTGATGTTGGGGGTGAACCATTAAATTTTCGTGATGTTTTCCTTCAAAGTCAAGCATTAGAGGGTATAGCATTATCCATGGTATGTTCAATTAATGCTGATTATTATGTATAAATATCCTGAACTTCCCATGGTATATTGGTAGGTATCTTTATAACATAAATATCTATGGTTTGTTCTGTAAAGCATAAAACTTAGTGTTTTTAATTGTCTTAGCAAAATGGGTGAAAAAAGAGAAGCGAGTTTCAAGTGTACTTTTGAAGTGAGACATGAGATTAACTTGGTGAAAGCCCGAGATGTAAGCTTGAGATGCACTGTCTCAAACTATAAAGAATGTATACACACATGCAGTATAATATATATATATATATATATATATATATATATATATATATATATATATATATATATACATCGCCTTATTTTCCTTTAGTGATTGCGAGTGGGTTTGTATTAATACTTCATATGGTGCACCTTGTATGTCTAAAAATATAATTTAATGTAAAAGTTAATGCAATTTGCTTTACTTTAATAAATTATTGTGAATATTTCTTACAATGTGGGTTTTTGCATAATTCAACCTCAAAATCATTTTGTAAGGTGAGGATTATCCTCATTTATATACTTTTTTTCAGGATCTATATTTATTCATCATGAGACTTGGTTTTTTCCAATAATATTTTATCGATTATAATTTGATCTAGTTACGTACCTTCTTCTCCTCAGTTTCTCTTTGGTGTATGCAGCTTTATGTTTTATCATTTTCATTATATCGGTAAAAGAATATCATTCTGGATAAGTCAATTTGTTTCTTTTGCTGATAATGGAGGTTAACCGCAGGGTTAACTCTTTTCTATTCCTCAGATTATTCATGCTCCTGACGAGGAAGAGGTTTCCCTTCTCCTGGAGATGTTTGGGTGAGTTTATTGCTTTTATACACACGTGCACACACAAACATGTATAGATAGATAAATAGATATAAATAGTTGGATAGATAGATATTTGGATCTCTCATTGTGATTTGCCATTGGCAACTTGCATGTCGCATTTTCATGCCATGGTTTATCTTTGATCTTATGTTTATGAATGACATCCGAGTCTAGCTTATATGGTATATGAAATCCTTTGGTGCAATTTTCGTGTGGTAAATGATCACTGTTTTGTTATTGTGAAAATAATGTCTAAAATTTTAATTTCATTTGTGCCTTTGTGGGAAATTATTAATATTGCAGTTCAGCTGAAGGTACATCTAATCTTACTTTCTGCATCCTTATCTGTATAGACTCTGTCTTACTGGAGGAAAAGAAGTTCATAATGCCATAGTGAGCAGCCTGCAAGATTTAGCAACCTCCTTTTCAAGCTATGAAGATGAAGTACTGGTAAGGATGATTTTTATTTCCCTCGTATCTATGGACATAGGTACTCAGAAGTAAATGCTTCCTCTGTTTTCTCCTCTCTTTGATTAATTGTATTTTTGGTGTTTAGTTGTGACTTCACAAAATCTTGGAAGGCTGTTTTATGTGTAGACCATTTGATAATCAGTATATGAATTTGAACTGAACTTTAAATTTTGAGAGTGCACATTTTTAATACCTTGATAGCATTTTCCTTGACTAAGTTTTGAGTTTTGGTTTTAAATATTTGAATTCTGAAACGAGGAACCTAACTTTATTTTGTACAAAAGACTAATAAAATAAAATAAATTATCTGGAAACATTCTACCTTAAATAATGTATTAGTGATGTTAATGTTAATAGTACTAAATTACTATTAAGAACCAAATTGGGAAGTTGTACTTTCTCCCAGACATGGTTATCCTTGTTAAAGATTTGAATTTATCTTTATGTAAATAGGAAAATGTGTCATATTTCATTGCTGAAAGTTAGGTGGAATCATCGTTGATTTTAAATAAAGCACTGTATGGTATCATCACCACACATTTTCAGCATGCCTAATAATCCTGTTACAGATCTTTCATTGCATTATCATTCACATAGTCAATTTTTTCTTTCTCATATCAATTTTAAACCGTGACTTATTTTACAGTTAATGATATATTTTATAACTTATTAAAATGGAGAAAATGGGATTAAAATAATAATTTTATAACTTCAATTATGGATTTTTATATCCTTATCTAATCATAATTTAAAAGGCGACCTGAATGTAAGTGTTAAATGAAAGTAATTGAAATGAAATGTAGTCCTCTGTAGACAACTCAGTAGATAGAGTTGAGACATTAAACTTTGAAATTCATTTTGCTGCCATTTTCATTTCCATTGATGATCTCTCAGTTGGGCCTCCAATGTCTTCTCCTCTTAAACTTGCTCTTTATGCGTTCAATAAGATTGTTATACGTTTACCTTTTTCATTAGGTGAAGCGAGAGGAATTGCTTCAATTTGCACAAGGTGCCATCACCGGGTTGAAAATCAATTCTGATGTTGCAAGGTCAGTGTGAAGACATGGGTTTCCATTGTCATTTTCTTTGTACCTCGCTGGTAGACAACTAAGTCTTGACACTGATCTTAAGTTCAAATATCAAAATCTATAACTTTTGTTGTCATATTTCTGAAGATTTGGTCTTTAAATGAGCCAAATAATGTATGGCAATTCATGTAGCCACCTCACCTTGTAGCACAGTTGATGTATAAATTGTGTTGTAATAAATTGTTTATGAATTTGGTTATTAGCCTTTTTCTCTAAGTGATTTATATAGATAATCCCTTTTAATTGATGAAACAATTTATGTGACAATTTTTCTAATAAGGAAAATGTTGCTCCAGAGAACATCATTATCTGAATGCTTTGTAGCTCTGATCTTATATAGTGCCTGTATAATTTATAGGCAGGATTTCAACAGTAGTAACTTTGGGTGGAAAATGTCTTTTCCTATTGCAGTAGGTGATGGGATTGTAATCTTGTATCTTACTCCAGCATCAGGCCTCCATTATGTTCGATTTAGGAGAAAGTGGTAGGCAATTAAATGAAAAAAATAGGGGTATGCGGATTACTGTTGTATGATAGATGGAATTTAGTAAATATATAAAAGTGATAACGGAGCAAAACCCACATCATCCTTAATAGAAAAAGATAATAAAAAACATTGAGCCTCCAGAGGTTAAAAACTGCAATGAAGCTGTCATAAACTTCTGGACAGCACTCAAAGAGACTCAGAGGTTACAACTTAAACACTATCGTATTCCATATTGTCAATTAGGCTAGGCAACTGGAGCAGGGACAGAACCACATTGATTTGAGATGGAGCACAAATATGTTTTTTTAGCAGATGAACAACTAAAAAAGTAAAATTTAACAAAAGTGATGACTGGATGAGTGATTGTTTTTGGTCATTTACTTTGAGAAATATATATTTATTGGCATTGACTAGGAACATATTGTTCAAAGATTTCACAGCGTGAGACCTCTCTGTCTCCCACTTCTTATTTACTTCAACTTACAATGATTAACTTTATTTCATTATCCTTGATGAATGTCATGATGCTTTGGATTTATGTAGTAAGCATAACCAGTCACTACAGCTCTACAAAGTTAACTGATATATTCCTTTAACTAATATCAAAGAAAAATGAAATAAAATGGCATGGTCACTTCTATAGAAGATAAACCAAATTCAATCATTTCTGTTCTTCCAGGCTTAAGCTTTTGGTATTGTTCTATTTTTGGATGGTTTCACATTTGATTTTAATTATATCTTTATTATAGGTCAATCATTTTATGTCAGTTATAAAATACTGATCCATTTTAAAGATACTTTTAATGATAATATCTGAAATAATCTTATTGAATGTCTAATATTACACAGCAGGATTTGTTGTTGCTTTTGGATCAAGTCGAAATATTTCTCTTTGTTTGTGAATTATTATTATTTTTTTATAATGTTCTATTTAGTGTGTACTTTTCAGATATTATTTTAGTTATTATCAGCAAATCCATGCTGTTATAATATAATGTGAGAAAACTGCCTGCAATCTACCTCAAGTCATGTCTCGTTTTCCTTATTGACTGCAGAATAGATTCTGAAGCCTCCACTCTTAAGAAAAAGCTCACTGAGATAACTTCAAAGGGGTCTGTAAACAAAGTTGATTTTAAAGCTGCCGAGGAAACACCAGCAACTCTAGAGGTTTGTTTCTGTCATCACTTCCTCTTCAAAGCCTTTCATTGCCAGTAATGAATTTTTTCATCGTCTAATATAGTAATAATATGAGACAAGCTTATCTGAAACTTTTATCGAGTCAGCCATATTTTATTAGTCGAGTATGCTGCTGCTCCCATTCTTGTTTTTTGTTATAAGCTTATTTTCCATGTTTTTTGAAGTAGTGTTGGTAGACTGTAAATTCCTTGGTTCTTTCTTGAGTTCCATTTGATATTTTTACTCCTATCTCCATCACTCGTCACCCTTCAACAAGAACATAACATTTATCAAATTTCACATTGTATGCTTTTAAATATTTAATGTTTTCGATTTTGAAGCTTTACTGTGATTGATTCTTAATTGAACTATGATGCTTTCATACCTTCTGGCTTAAGCATTTTTTGTTTACTTACAAACTATCATGACAACGGAAATGGAGTGTGGTTAAATAGAGTGCATGCATTGAATGAGTGGGTGAAGTGGTGGAATATTCGTATACATGAGTTTAGAAGTGCTCCTTCAATTGCTTTTCATTTAACAATTCATGCTTATATGCATTTTCAATTTCTTTCATGAGAATTTGTGAAAGAGAAAAAAAAAATAAAATAAAAAACAATTATTGAATCTTGTAATTTGTATTGATAAAAAATTTTCATAGATTCATTCATGTCTAGTGAGATTCAAAGTCATTTGTGATTCATCCTATTATATGATGAAGTGCGTAGCCAAATTACATTCTAAGTTTAAGATTCTAATCACTATGTTGTAATGTAATATAGATTTATATATAATAATTTACTGTTTATTATATTCGTGTAGACCATTCTGTGTTAGAGAGTGGATAATAAACCAACCAATAATTTTGCAGGCTTTGAAAATTGCCCTTGCTCAAATTAGAATCTGTTCCAAACTGGAAGCATTATTGCTGAAGAAAAAAAATTTAAGCAATGGAGACTCTCCTGAAGTTCATGCTCAAAAGGTACATTTCTTTCCTTTATTAGTTTCTTTGGGAAGGGTTGGAGAAAGGAAAACAAGAGCTAAAAATTATATTTCTCATATGAAAAACTAATATTTTGGAGCAATTAAAATTGGAAAGGTTTACCTGGAGTTCACCAAAATAAAAATTAATTCACTGATTAAATGGAGAGAAACTGAAAAAAAAAAGAAAGATTTTTTAGCATTTTTAATTTTCATAATTACCTTTCTCTAGTTTGTCATGAAAAAGATGTTTACTAGAGGTACAGATTATATTTCCTTGCATGAAAAACTGATTTTATGGCTAAGAAAATTGGAATGGTTTACCTTGAGTTCACCAAAATAGAAAAATTGAATCACTCAGAGAACGTGGAGAAACAGAAAAGAAAATTAGAAGGATTTGTAGCATTTCTAAATTCCATAGTTACCCTTCTCTAGTTGTCAATCATATCAACAAAATGTTAAGGGTAATTTTTAATTCTATTATTTATTTTATTCTTTCATTAACTTGACATTATAGAAAAGTAAACATTATTCTCTAGATTTTATCAGGTGTCCTAGTTTGGATCTAACTATTTTTTTAGAGTGAATGAGATGGTAGAAATAGAACTTACATTTGGGGTTATTCTGCTTTGAAATGTTCTCAGTCTTACAGGAGTGTTCTCACTGAATGTAGTTCCTTGTTATCTGTCGTTCTGTCTATTATATTCCCCATATTTCTGGGTAATATGTTTTGGTTGTTCTATCCATGGTTATACTTTTGTGCTTTTAAGTAGGTTGATAAGCTGAAGGTTTTGACGGAATCTCTTGCCAACTCTGCTGTAAAAGCTGAAAAACGTATTTTAGATAACAGGTAGCCTGTCATAATATCATGTTCTCTTATACTCCCGTCTTTACTTTTTGTCATCTGAATTCATAGTTTTATACTCACCAGACAAATAGGTTTTGTTGAAATGTACTTTATTTAGCATTTTGCTTTATAGTTTTTATTTTCAGTTTCCGATCAATAAATCTGTTTTATTTGTAAGTGGGCTTAAACATGCCAGAAGTATATCCCATTCATTTGGAAATTGTAGTGGTGGTGGTATAATTCTACCTTCTGCCTACTCCTTTAGTTCATTATCTCCGTTTTTGTAGATGATGTTACTGATTAACTGGGGTTTTTTGTTATTCTATTTGGCTCAAGTTAACGAACACTAAACCATATTTCTCTCTCTAATTTTACAGAGTACAAAAGGAGGAAGCATTAAAAGTTCGAGTAGCTAAAGATGGTGAAGCTAGTGAAAAGGAGAAGGTAATGTATTATATCTCAAATGTAGAAGTTAGTGAAAAGGAGTAGTTAAAAAGTTCAACAGGGAATCATCGTGTTTATTGCCAAATATCACTGGTTTGTATTTGCTTTTGGAATGTATCATATTTCAAATGGGGATTTCATTGTACGTCTACTTATCTAGGCTGTTGTTCTGTATGTCAATTCTTAAAAAGTGGTTTTTAAGTCTAATTCAACTTTAAAACTGGCTTGTAAGGTAATATTTACATACATTTATATACTATGATTTGGTCATGTCTTCAATCAATATGGAATTTCCAACACATTCTCTCATGATGAAGACTATACATCTCAAGCATGTGACTGTATATTGTGGGTGGTACCATAGCAGGTGGTATGATAAGCCTATGAGAGCTTTGTTAGGATAAACTCTAACGAGAGCTTTGTTAGGATAAACTCTAATATCATTTTAGAATGTGAACTTTAAATTTAATTCAATCTCACAAAACTAAGCTGTAAGGTGAGGTTTGCATCTACTTACATATTAAAATTTGACATTTCTAGTCAAATCAGGGTCTGATATGATCATGGATGGTGTCATTAAAATAGTTCTCTCTAAGCACACACTTCAATTGGTTCACTTTTATTTGGGTTTTGTGGGATCAATTTCCTTGTGTGCATAGGAGACCAGACCATAATGAAAAACTAACATCTGCCTGTCAGTACTAAGTCTTCCATCTATTGTAGGGGGACAACTGATTTTTCTTTCTTCCTCAATTTCAGGAACTGACAGCAGAGATATCTGAACTGCAACGTAAAAAAGAAGATCTTGAAGTTGAATTGAAAAAGGTATCACCATATTCAACTTTTTTTTTTGTGGTGGTGAGAGTGGTAAATGATATTTGCTTGAGAAAATGGGTTTATTTATTATTTTCTTCATTTCTACTCATGCAATGTGCTGATTTTTGTAATCTAGTTGTCTGTTTTATATCCTTACGACTTATGGATTGATATTTGTTGAGAAACCTTGTATTGCCCCTTTTTAACTTTGAACACGTGTAAGGTACTTTGGCCATTGAATGTGAATTTTGTTCTTCAAGTTTACTGCTAATAGCAATAAATTGTAGTTTGTCTTATTATATTGTCAAAATGACTCCAACTTTAATATATGGGATGCTGTTGGAGGAGTGGTGACGAATTTCATAACTAATTTATAAATAACTGAAATCTGGCATGAGTTGTAGGTTAACACTTCTTTGGCTGCTGCTCAAGCACGACTATGGAATGTGAGGGAAGAGAGAGACCAGTTTGAGGAAGCAAACAATCAGATAGTTGAGCACCTGAAGATAAAGGTTCGAGGTTCTAATTTTCTATTCCACGTATGCTTGAATATTCCTGAATAGTGACTCTCAGCATCCAGGTTGTCTGAAATTTTGGTTTGACCTTGATCGACAGGAAGATGAATTTTCAAAATCCATTAACTCATGTAAGGTTGAAGCAGATGTTATCAAAACCTGGATTAATTTTCTGGAAGATACTTGGGTTCTTCAGCAGTCAAATGCAAAAACTAATGACAAGCTGGTCAAGTATGTAACTGGACTTAAGTAATGATAAATGTTTTGTTGCCTGTAAAATAGACTAATTTGAGTATGACCCTGGATGTGTATAGATTTATTATATTAGGAATAAGTCCAATTTCACATATACTTAGTTGACTATATCCTTCAACAAGAATTCTATGGGCTATACTTACTCTTATTCTGCCTTTGCTCTTTATTTTTCACGAATTATTATTTTGACTAATCCTTACATTTTAAAGTGATGAATTGGAGAGACATGAGGACTACTTTGTGAACTTGGCCATTCAACTTCTTACTGCTTACCAGGTATATATTACGCTTTACTGATTCAAATAATGGGTGTATGACCTGGTTTTTGCTTCCCTCCTTGTTTTTCCCCTTACTAGTATGACCTGCTATGCTGTGTGCAGAAAGAGTTAGAGCCTTCTATTAACCATATTGGAACATTTGTCGTGAACCTCAAGAATTTAAATCAGAGGTAATACCTTTTAAGGGTGTTTGATTGTAAATTTCTTTGGGAGTACAATATTTTCTCCTTGTTAACAAAAAAGTTTAGATTTTCTTGCTTCAATAAATGAACTAGTATTCAAATTATTGGTATTTTCATTTGTCATAAAGTATTAAGTTTTAATTTTAAAAATTTTCGTGTATGTGTGTTCTTGTGTGTATGTTATTTGTTCATCAATTTTCTCCAATTTTGTTGAGGATACAGATTAGAGATGACACCCAATTCAGATATTGAGGATTCAGAAGGATTAAGTCCAAGGAAAAACCTTGAGGAGGAATATTTGACGTACGAAGCCAAGGTATATATGCATATCACTGGCTTGTTCATATAGCAGTTTATTTTCCTTTTTTTTTTTATGATAACGTTTTCTTTTATTGTCTAGTGTAAATTTGGTTTTTGGCTCAGCCTAATGGCAACATGCGATCCATGTAACTGACCTTGAAGGCAGATCTTCGGCAGTTAAAAAAATGAACTGCACCTTCTCCAGTTGTATCCAATAACCCACGAGTACTAAAACTGTATTTACTTTTTTTTAAAATAAAAAACTTTAAACATTTTAATCGTGAGATCTTGAACTACACACGCTGCAGATTTAAAATGAACTACAGGGTATCCAATTCCAACTGACTTATCCTAATAGGATAAGACTATCAGTGTTGTTGGCTTGTCTCCTTAAATGAGTTTGATCTTCTAATATATGTTGTATGCTACATGCTTTGTTCATGACCAAAACAATGGAGTAGATATATGATTTGCTTGGATTTGTTGATGGTTTTCTTTCGTTGCTTCAGATTATTACCACTTTCAGTGTTGTGGATACTATGAAACAGCAGTTTTACGCTCAGCATGGGAAAGTTTCCAGGTTGTGTTTTCTTTCTATATTAACTTTATTGGGTGGCTTTATTAACTTAAGAATTGAACGGTTGGTTGATACAAGTTCAAAATAAATGTATTGTGTAAATCCAGCTGAAATTTAGAATTTCTCTAACTGGTTTTCACTCAAACCCCCCTTTTACAAACCATTTTGTTCTTTCCCTCTGAAAAACATTTTCTCATTTTTTATTGAACAGAAGATTATCGTTGCATCAGACACCTTGTACTGATTTTTTTTCCTTTTGCCTTCACTTATTGGTCGCACCAATCCAGGAGCGATGAAGATAGAGTTAAAGAGCTGTTTGATGCCATTGAAAAGTTGCGAACTGAATTTGAGTCTATTGAGAGACCAATTCTTGATATAGAGAGTCCTGCAAAGGTTGAAACTCCACCTTCTGAGAAAAAGTTGGATGGTGCTCCTTCACTTTCTGCGCCAGCTCATGGTGCACAGCTTTCAAAGCCTGAGACGGATGAACAGCCAAAATCATCTTCAGTTAAGGCAGAGCAGCTATTAGACCATGCAGCTGAGTTAGCAAAGCTGGAATCTGAGATTGGGAGGGTCAGTGATGAGTATTCGTCAGAAGAAATTGGTGATTGGGAATTTGATGAGCTTGAAAAAGAATTGACTTCTAGTTAGGTCAAATCTTATTTATGAGTAATTAAGCTTGCTGTTGTATTTTTATAAGGAGGCAAGTTCAAGTATCATAAATTTGTAAGCATGGGTCGGCTGTTAATGAAGCCTCAGTTTGTATCCAGATATCTTTTAATTTGTAAACATTAGAGCATAATTTCTTGATTCTTATGTAAATTAATGAATATGTAACATGTAGACCAGTCGAAAAATTATTTGTAACAATCAAATGGTTACCCTAGAACCGTTACATCGAATGACTGGAAAAGTTCTAATGTCATATTTTGTTTTTGGCGAGTGTTACCGGCCCACATTTCCTGGCATTCTTTTATTGGTTGAAAAATTGCAAAATTGAGTTATATATGTAATAAGTGTTCCTCCCTTTTTAATAGAGTTCTTTATTATTTTTAGAAGTGAAGAGAGTGAAAATTAAACTTTGTACTGTATTTTGTTTTAAAAAGAGTTTTTTTTTATCATAAAATAAAATAAGAAATATAGCAAGTGTTTCTCCTTATTTTATAGTGTTTTTTCTATGCTAACTGGGACTTGCCAAAATGTTTATTTCTTCTAATTTCTCTTCAAAACAAACAATGAAAATTTGAATGTTTTATCTTTTGTTGCTTTTTTTCTTTCTTTCTATTTTTAATGAATTTATATGCAAATAAACCTCGTTTCGAATGTGCCTAATGTTCAAAGAACCTTTCTCTCCAAGTATAGCTGGAAATTTTTGTCTGTCAACTCTGTACCTAACATGCGAAGCACAGAATCTTGTAGCTGCTAGTCAATCTTGTTAATATGATTCATAAAATCGATTCATGAATCTATCCATGTAAATGCACCGGGTGTATTATTAGCCTTGAGATGGATGTTGCTATATTTGAGTAGGCAAAAAAGAAAATTATTGGCTCAACGAGAAAATTTTGGTCCTTTTTTTCTCTCAATCTGATCCTTTCTAGTAACAAAAGTAAAGTAATGTTTTTTTCTCATTATTTTTTTTTTCTGTCTGATAGAGATGCAGTTTAATCAATGTTGACATTATATTATAATGTATAAGTAGGTTTGAGAAAATAAATGAAAATGCTTGACAACCTAACTTGGCGACAAATTGGACATGAAAGAACCAACCATTTGGTGGTGTTTTTTTAGCATGTTGGCAAATAATAATCTGAAAGAAGTTGCATACAGAGGGAAAAAAGAGGAAAAGTTAGGAACTTATCGTTTTGTTTGCGACTAAAAAATGGAAAAGGGAAAAGGATGGTAAACTCAAAAGTAGGTAGGAGGAGTGTGTTAAAAGATGATGACAAACAAACTCTCGAGCTTTGCAGGCATTCCGGCCTCAGTCTCTTCTCCCACCATTGCTTGTCGGGTCATGTGTTGCTCATTCTTCTTCACTCTCTGCATTCACTATAATACTTTATTCACTTACCACACACCTTCATTTTTCAATGTCAAATTAATAAACACAAAAGAACACACCAATAATTTCAAAAAGATGCCCATGTTTTGCACCCGTGTATGCCAAAAGCTTTGCCAGGGCTTTTCCCGTGTGCAATTATTCACTAAAGTGCGTTAAAACAAAGGCAGGAATCCAGTTAAAAGTTCAAAAATTTATGCTTTGGTTGTTCTTCATGAACTCATTTTGGTGCACAGCACAATGATAAGTAGTTAAGTACTGACATGAATGCCAAAGTGCATGCCGCCAGACATTTCTTTTTCATAAATCCATTTTTCTTGCATGGGAAATCGCTAGTCTTACTTACAGAGTTCCAAAATAGGCTCTTTAATTCACAGACAAGTGTTCCCCAGAGACAAAAAAGTACCCATAATATCAGACTCTTGTTACTACTGCCAGGAGATTCCTGTGTTGTACTCTTTTCTCAGTTTTAGCCTCCCAAGTATTAATATCATTCAACAATCACCTTCTGTTTAAAACACTGGTTTTTGTTACAATCATTATGTAATATGTTGATTCTAGCTTCCCATTGTGCAAGACTTCATCATGCCAACGGCACTAAGCAAGTAACCAACCTGCAGTGCAGTTTTTGGACACTTGTCTGCATTATTAATTTCTTGAGGAAACAAAATAATTTAAATCATGTCATGCTAGTTACCATTAGCAGCAAAAGAAGTATAAAAGTAGCAATCCCAATTAGAAATAAGCCACAATGTTTATGTTGGGTGGGTCAGTGCTTCTCCCCGTAAGAAAATCAATGAGGTCTTAATTTTACATTTGGATGCCTGCAGACAAACTCCTTCAATAATGACAAGACATGAAATAAAAAATAAAAAGCAACAAGATTAGAATACCACTAATTCCAGGATACTGCTTTTTGAATAAATCATTCTTTGCACTTTCAAAAGAGGTACTATACCACTCTTCATTTTTTCCATAATAAAAGCTCTGCAACCATTAGCTGGTATCCCCTCATAAGAAGAAGTCCAAAATAGAAGAGTAGTACTGAACCTGAGAAGTAACAATGGCTACAACACTCTTAGCATGTGACCCTGCAGATGATGATTACATTGACATGGAAGTCAACTCATACTCCAACTTCTTCTGCCATTCTCAATCTTATCCCCAGCCTAGAGAATTTGAGTTTCAAATGTCCTCCATTGTTCAAGAAAAAGAACCAACAACCTCCCCAGCTGATGAGCTTTTCTACAAAGGAAAGCTCCTCCCTCTTCACCTCCCTCCTCGGTTACAAATGGTTGAAAAACTCCTTGAAAACTCAACCTCTCCTTTTCACAAAGAAAATGATATCTTTGAGGAGTTCTTTAGCACTCCTCTAGCCACTACCTACACAACACCAATTTCAGGCACCCCATTTGAATCCTGCAACATCTCTCCATCAGATTCTTGCCAAGTTAGCGGAGAATTAAACCCTGAAGAGTATTACAACCTTGCCTACCCAAAAGATAGGAGTGGTGGATTTGTTGTTCAAAACCGGAAGAAGTCTACTTGGACAAAGAAACTGAAGCAGTCTTCACTAGGTTCCAAGTTGAAGGCTTCAAGGGCTTATCTCAAGTCTTGGTTTGGAAAATCTGGTTGCTCATATGAAACCTATGCAACCTCAACCAAAGTTGCAGATGAAGGATCGGTTTCAAAGGCCAGGGAAATTATAAATATGCATGTTCAAGTGGCAAAGAAGAACCCATATGGCCAAATTCACAGGGACAGATATCAGTCCTCTAATTCTGTCATGAGAAGCTACAAAGAGAAGACAAGTGAGGATGGAAGTAACCACCACAGAAGGTCTTTCTCGGTCGGCATAAAAATTCTTCCAGGGAACAAGTCGTCGTCATCATCATCATCATCTTCATTTATGTCTGGCTCAACTTCATTTTCATTTTCAAACAAATCATATGGATGCCAAGCTCGCCAGCTACTGAAAAGGTGCAGCAGTGCAAATTCAGAGATAGAAAATTCAATCCAGGGAGCAATTGCACACTGCAAGAAGTCTCAGCAAGTGTTCTCTTCAAAGAAGACTGCAAGCGAAGCAGGACTCTACTCGGTGTCTGCATCATCTAGAACCTCAGTTTGTGAGGATCATGAGAGGGTAGATATTTGGAGGGGCTGATGGGAAATTGAAGAGTAGTTTTGCTTATTTTGTATTCTTCACACATTGTCTTTCAATTCAAAAGTAACTTTGGTGAAAGATAGCTTCATTCACCAGCACTAATTTTAGAAACACTCATGGTTATCATGATGGTGACCAAGGAATGAGATTCTTCTGAAAATAAAATTCCAACTTTGTGCTATCATCTTCCAAGCCAAAAACTTTCCCCCAATATTTCAAGAATCACTTGGTGATCGAAACAACCTAAACAGTGACAAATTTATTTTAATGTCTTTCCGAAATTTGGACCCTGTCAACTGAAAAACTGATTTGATCTTTTTCTCCAGCTTGTAAATCAACTGTAACAATCAATTATTGCACTATGATAGGCATCTCTTTGCATACATCAAGCATTTTAATATGGATCGCAATATATAAGGAACAGTGAAAAGAAGAGTAGATTAAAAGTTTATCTTCTACTAGAAATCTCATTGCTTGTAAATGCTGTCAACTAGAATGGTGACAATGCAACAAGCACTAGAAATGTCTGATACTTGATACTAAGAAATTGATTCTGTTTTGTGTAATTCCTTTTATCAATCATGAGAAAGAAATGATTAATGCAGGCACAGTACAAACATAATGAATGTAAGAGTAATGTGGACATCAAAACCTAATTGTTGAAGTGGAAAGCATAATAATATGTACAACTATATTAAATTGAGAACAGGCACATTGCAAGATCTTCTGAAAAAGAAAAAGTTGGACATACAAAACAAATGAGAAAGTTAGAGGTATCTACTAATGCAATCCCAGGCTCTCACTGTCAAACAATACTACTAACTCAGTTGATGATGCCAAGAAATAAAGAACACCAATCTTTTCATGTCATTTGCCACTGAATTGTAATTGCTTATCTGTCAGCTTTGATCATCTAATTTTCCATTAATTTTATGAGGTTTCTTTAATGAATAAATAAACGTGATTGCCATACTCCAATTTTTGTAATAAATAAATGTCTTTTAAAATTAAAATACATGTTTCTTAGGTCCCTTGTAAATTCTATTATCAGAAACCAAGAGGGTCACAATCATTATGATTGTTGAAGCCCACATGTCTTCGTCCCTTGGTTACTACTCTAAGACATTTACTGGCTTCTAATTTCTCTGTGAAGAAAATTTCTTGACCATTAAAGTAAGCTTATTCTATTATAATGCAAAAAGCTTGTCAGAGCAACTGAGAAAGAAGAAAAAAGTAGAGTTATGAGGAAGTGAACTTCATACGTACAAGAATATGTTAAAATATTCACACTTGAAGTATAAAAGGATCCTTCAGTGCAGACAAGGTGACAAACAGCTTTTCAGGTGGTTCTATTCTGATTTCTTTAAGTTATCAGATGTTTGGCAACTTTGTAGCTATGAAATATATTTTATGTATAATGTGGATGCCTTCAAGAATCTCTATTTTTTTGAATTTTAATATATGACAACTGCTTTCAACTTTGGTTTTCTCCTTGAATAGGGTCCTCATGATTTGCCTATTCTGAATAGATTTTTGTTGTGTCAGCTCCTCATATTCTAAGCACAAGTTATCATAGAGCTCCTCAGATTTTTGTTGGCATTTTTGTTGTGCCTCCTTTTGCTTTCATTTTTGTGTAATTTTGTATGTGTTTATTGTGCAGATATTGGTTTTAATGCTGTTAAATGCCATTGATAAAAAAAAAAAATTAACGTATACGTTTTCACTTTAATATTTGACGAAAATTGATAAAAAAAGAAAAAGAAATTAACGTAATTAAATTAAAAAAAATCGAATCAATTTAATTTTTAAATTTTAAAATCAAAATGTTTTAAAGTTTCCAACATCAACAAATTTCAAAGACTAAAATCATTCTAGAGCATTATGATTAATTTATCATCCTGTTTTAAAATTAGCTGCTGCATCTTTTTTGTTTTTTTCTTTCCACTTCATTACCGTGTTCTTATTACTCCTAAATTGGTAGCAACTGTGTAACTTAAATTATATTTTATAATAAAATTCTTTAATTGAGATTCTACGCCACATAAACTATTTAATTTATTATTATAAATATTGAAAACAACGGCCATCTTGGCATACCACTATAATATTTTCAAAGTTGGCTGCTACACGTCGCTACTAGAAATGGATAACTGCAAGTTGACACCACACTTTTTGAAGAGCAGATGGGTCAATCGAAGAACAAAAGTAAAACCTTCATTACAAACTCAATCATACCCTTATCTGCAAATTGCAAACCTTGTTTTCACCTCACAAATTCATCAAAAATAAATAAAAATACGATTAACAGGTATACTACTATTTCATTCTGTATGAGCACTGCACATGATGCATGTATGAAGGATCCAGTATGTAATCTAGGTAGCTGTGATGATTAGGCCTCAAGAAAATTGTAATAAAGTACTCAGTAGCGAACAGGATTGGCAGGTATATTTTGATAATACATCAATACAGAAATTGAAAGTTAAAGCAATGTTCAATTTATTTTCCTAGCAAATCACAACCTGGGATTAAGACACAGGTGTTTACTTACGCCCTGCAGTGCATCTTTTAATAGTTACAATGATGATGAGAGCTTCATTCTAATTCCTCATGATCCTAGAAAACCAGCAGCAGCAACAGCAACATTAGCTGCAGCTAAGTCCGAGAGAACAATTTCCTGTACAGTGAACTCTTAAAGTGGTAGAATGGGGAAACTCTAAACACCTGCATCCATTTTGCAACAATTTGTTCTTCATGATCCCCTTTGTAGGTTGCAAGTTGAAGATCAAATCGCATAAATCCGCTCACCCTCAGAGTTGGAGAATTCAGAATGATGCCATGAGTTAGATCCACTCCTCCTGGCTAGCTGCTTCTCCTTCTTCCTCATTGACCTGCTTCTCTTAGATCTCACTACATAGAAAGTCATGGTGCCAATAACTCCAGAAATTATCACCCCTCCAACTAATGTAACAAGAATAGCAGCCCACTTATTCTTCCTACCCACAACTATGTAAGAAGAAGCAATAAATGCCACTGAAGTGCAAACAGAAGCCAGCCACATGAGCTTGTTGATTACCTCCACCACCCTTTTCTCTGCTTTAGTTTCACCTCTAACCAAGGTGATTTGAACAACCACAACGGCCAAAGATGTAAAAAGTGCAATAGCATTAAAGATGAAGAAGATTTTAAAAGCAGCATAAGCTGCTACCACTGCTGAGCCATCATCGTTATCACCACCAGGCACAGTGAATATAGCAGCAAAAGCAACGGTAGCAAACAACACCGCCACCACTGTTACTGAGTTTGTGGCATTGTTGATTCCTTCCCTATGGAGCTTCCTCAACTCTTTGGAAATATTATGAACATTTTTGTTGGTTCTCTTGGTTTGTTCAAGTTGGGTGTGAACATCTTTCTTGATTTGAGTAACAGTTTTCCTCAGTTCATCCCTTGGTTGGTTGAGCTCGTTAGCTCTAAGTGCTCCGTATCGAGAAAGACGTTCTTTTATATCTGATGCTTCTTCACAGAGTGGAAGGCTTTCAGCGATGTCAAGAGCTGTTTTGTGGTCTCTGGTTAATGCATTAACATTGGTGTCTGGCAGATGTAATAACTCATTCACTATCTGTGCAGGGAGTTGAGAAACCATAGTATTAGATTTTCATTTGAGGAACTTAGACGGATGATTAAAAATATACAGGGGATTTGCATGGTTGTATAAAGACAAAAAGGCTCAAAACTTCTGGACAAATGTAAGTTCAACCATACCAAGTTACCAGCTTCGTTTAGATGTTTAGTTGCATTTATATAATATTATGGAAAATCTAAAATTGGTAAACTAAAACTAGGAAAGAAAACATTATTACATTACCTTGGAAATACAAAAAATTATAATGTTTTCTTTTTGAATAAAAACTCATCACATTTAGACGGTTAAAGGCAGCATGTAGTAACCCAAGTATACAACAAGAGAAGAGATATTTAGCCATTTGGTGAGAGCCCCCAATCAGTTCTAGCAACTTGATTTAAATGGCTTCATCTATACTGATATGGTGCTTGTAATGCTATGAAACTGTTGACATACCTCTACTCGCTTTTTCCTGGTTGCCACATGTAATGCTGTGTTACCAAATTTGTCAGGAAGCATAACAATGGCAGCATCCGCATCAAGAAGTAACTTTACCGCGTCACAACTCTGCCCTTTTACAGCCATGTGCAATGCAGTTTGCCCTTTCTTGTCAGTCCTTCGAGCCAACTGTGGATCTTTACTGAGCAAGGCTTTCACAATCTCCACATGGCCCTGACGAGCTGCTAAATGCAAAGCATTTTTGCCATTGGATCTAGCAATCTCCAACAAGCTACAATCCTTCGACAGCAGCTCATTCACCACTTCCGTGTGTCCTCTTGTCGCTGCAGTTATAAGTGGAGTCGAATTGGATGGACCAATAGTTTTGCTCAATCCCGGGTCATAATCTAACAAAACCTGAACAATGGCTGAAAACCAAAACACACCATGAATAACATGGAAGAATAGAAAACCAAACACACGTTACACTACATCAGCACATAAGAACATCTCGTCAGATTACATACCAAAAGTCCATCATTACAATGAACTTCCCCAATGCTACCAAAACATTTATACTTTGAATCGCGCTCCTCTAGTGTAAGTAAAACTAAAGTAAATAATCTCAGTCACCAACAGCTAAATTTCTAATCAATGGCTATGATCATAACTCCATCAGTCCTATATTAAAGTCACTTCGCGCACAAGGGGGCGCTGCCAAAACCTCGAGGCTGCAAAGCCCTCGCCTGATTGACAATCACCACCACCGGAACAATCCCCTGTTACCCTTTAGTACACAATAGGAATATTGTTGTGGAGAAGAGTCATTATCATTCATCTGCCAAAGAACTCTCTTAAACTAAAGAAGGGTAACCGAAGGGTTTGTTCAACGACTTAGATTAATTACTTCACTTTCAAGGATGAGTCGCTCACTTTACAGGTTTTATAATCTCTTTCCTAAACCTCAAGCAGCAGAGCATATGTTCATAAGTTCATAACATAACAACTCGTATAACTAACTAAAACAGCACAAAGAAACACAAGTACTAGAAAGAGAGATACTACATACAGTGGTGGCCTTTACTAGCTGCAATATGCAAGGGATCAAATCCCGATCGGTTCTTTTTGGAAACAGTCTGAGCAGTGGAATGGTTGAGAAGCTCCTTCACGACATGGAGATGACCCTTTTCAGCGGCAGTGAACAAAGGGGTCTCACCGAGCTCGTTCTCTTCGTTGACGAGGCAAGCTCGAACTTCCGCAATCTCAGTGTCGAGATCGTCGTCGTCGCCGTCGCCGAGAGTTCCCATAACCTGAGATTCGACGTCGAGAAGGATCTGTCTCACGGCGCCGACGTCGCCCCTCTGTGCCGCCAGGTGCAGCTCCGTGTCGTTATGCCTCCCCGTCACTTGCTTCACGTACTTCTTCCTCCCCGTCTGGTCGATGCGCTTCCCCGAGTTCGAAAGCACCAGCGCCGGCGCCGTCGATGAGGACGGCGACGGCGACGGTGACGGCGATATCTCAGAAAGTGGGTTCTGAGAGGCTGATGCTGGGATCGGCGATGGGGGGTCCTTTTCTCCTTGCCCGTCAGCTCCCGTTCCTGATACAAGCAAAAGGGTGATCGAAAAATGAAAAATTTAGAAGAGTGAAGAAATATAGAGAAATATAGAAAGAGAGAGAGAGAGAGGGAGAACCTGTTTGGTTTGGGTGAGAGGCCATTGAGATGGTGGAAGAAGGAACAGAGGAGAGTGTGGAAGTGAAGGGAGTAAGAGGAAGATGGTTTTGGATTGTTATGATTACAAGATATTGAGAATCTTAAAGGAAAGGAAGATGGGTGGAAGGAAAGTGGAGAAACAGACTCAGAAACACGAAACTTCAGAGAAACACACGCATTCAGAGGAAGACACTTTGGACTTTTCTTTTACTTGTCCTTCCTATACTTTTTCTGTCTTTTTCTTTTTTTCCTTCTCAGTTAAACATTTTTAACATTTTGCAAGTAATATATATATATATATATATATATATATATCAAAATAACCTTTACTTAAATTAATTCATTTATATATGTTTTTTAAAAAAATAAGTAATTAATAAAAAAAGTCTTACTGCATTCTTTCCTGTTCCATAAAATAAACAAATCAGTAATCATTTTGATTTATTTAAAGACGGGTTGGAGAGGGGTAAATACAATGAATGTAATCTCTTGTATAAAAATTCATATATTTGTAATGTTAACCTAAATAGTTGTTTCATATAACTAATAAGACTTTTCTTTGACTCAAGCTGAAGGCTTCGATTTCACGGGCAGGCATCATGATTCATGACCTAACTCACAATATTTTTCTTCTTTTTGGGTAGAAATTCCTTTGACATGTGTTTGATTCTGGATTTGTGGATTTGAATTTGACGATAATTCAAATAGTAAGAAAAAAATGTCCTTCATACCTTTACACTCAAATATATGTCAAGCATATGGTCTTATATGTGAAAAATAGTTATTTTATTTTATCATATTTAAGGGAGTAAGTATAAATTTACTATATGATTAGTATATTCAGATAGGCATCTTATCATACTTACCCGCACATAAATATAAATGTTTAATTAAATTTTAAGTATATGATAAATTTATATATTTTTATATGAATCACTTAAAATAATTGTTAATTAAGTGACCTGAATATTATTATTTTCCTTCTCAGTTGTCTTCATATAATGATGTACTTTTATAGTTAATATAATAAATAACTTCTATTCTTAGATAAGGATAAACTTAAAAAAGTGGGATTGGTACTTTTTTAGTTAAGATGATAAAATGAGAATAATTTAAGTGAAGAGAAACCTTAACTTTCTAAGCAATTTTTGAGATTAACCTACAGTGGACGGAAAAAAAAAAGAAATGAACCTAAGATTTATAGAAGACTAAAATAAATTAGGTAGTGGCAAGATCATGATGAAAATAATTAATAAAGTAACTCGTTAGAAAACAAGATAGTACACTTTCACACCCATTTGTGATTTCTACGGTCAGAGTTTCAGTTGTTAGAAATGAGAGATACCTAAAGTATAAGAGTACAAGCATATCAAGATATATCAAATCGAACAACAACACTAGTGATGTTATCTGAGCTTCCCCGTGCATAAGCTTCTTTTATGAGTTCTCTGGATGCCACTTCTGCATCTGTGATGTTTTGTACTAAAGACACGGCCTCCTGAAAAGGCAACGCACAATCAATCACAAAATCAAATTGAAAAATAAATCTATCTTGTTTAGGTCAACTTTAACGAGTAAGATAGTCTCACCTTGTTTGATATGACATTCCAAAGGCCATCACTAGCAATTATAATAAAATCTACACCGTCAATTTCTTCCTCCTAAGCCATAAAATAACCAAAAAAGGGGAACTTAGCCGGCATAAAAAAAATAATGACACAGAATACCAAATGGATGATCAAGTTTATGCGCTTATGATTCAGGCAACCTGAATTTCAGGGTCAGCAACCACATAAGGCTTAAGAAGTTTGTCGCCAAATGCACGGGACACAGCAAGAACACCACCAACCCTCCATGTTCCTAGATCAACCAGCAACAGTACAAGCTATTTATTTATTATCAATTTATTGTGAAGTATGGCCACCCACTGCCCCGCCCAAAAAAAAGACAACACAACCCTACAGGAAGAAACTTACCAGCCCAGATTATAAATCCCCCAGCCTTTTCAATCCTTTGACGTTCATCAGATCTATCGGGCTTGTGATCAATAGACAAAGGAATAGCTACAATAAAACAAATACTCATCAAAAGAAGGCAAAAAAAAAAAACGGAACAGGAATTTATATATTGCTTCTTGAGCCTATTTTGCCTATCCAACTAGCATAAACAATTTGCAAGGAAATTTTACTGAAAAGGATAACACTGGAAACTTGGGAAAACTGAAGTGACCCAAAACCAATGTTTGACAATGCACTTCATTGAAAGGAAACATGCTGCATATTCCCTCCACTCATCACCATATTAAAAATATGCGGATTATGCCCAATGTAAATCAAATTCTCACTAAAACATAAATGACATGACATCAACCTGAACCAGCTCTACTTGCAACTACTCTGGAATCACCAACATTTGCAACAACAATTCGGTCCCCCAACAACATAGCTGTTGATGCAGTTGACCCAGCATCTCTTTGATGGCCCTTTTCCTCATTGAGGTAGTCTATATCTGTCTGTTTAAATGCTTCTACTGCAATCAAACAAATAATTGGACAGAAAACATGTTAATATTTACACTGTCCAGGCGCAAACCAAACAACTGTAATGTGATATGAAAATTTTAACATATGTATAAATTTACAACAATGAAGTTCATACCTATAGCAGTCTTTGTGTCTTTGATAAAGTCAGGATGGCTACTCAAATTCTTAAATAGATTGTTTTTTAAATATTCTGCAGTCCGGGAACCTCCATGACCTAAAAGCATAAGAAACAAATTAACACTAGTCTTTGATTTTGTTTCCTTATTTTTAACATATCTAATCAAATAATATAAATAACATTTTTATCAATATCAGATATTAATATTGAATAAGGACCAGAGAAAAATAAAGCATTCCCTTAATTATACTAATGTACTAGATTATAACCCTAACAAAATAAGAAAACAAATCATTAGAGGAAATATAGAAAGTAAAAACTAGAAACCAATATTTAAACGTGACTAAGCTTTATGACAAATAAATCCGTTTTAAAATATAATATAGACTCCACCAACCATGGTTAGAATAATAATTTTCTAATTTGGGCTGTGCCTTACTCAATCCCAAACTCAAGAAGTGTCCATTGCCAAGTCTTTATTAGCTCTACTTTGACCCTATCGACCCTATCTATAGTTGATGTTGGGTTTCAACAATCATCATCCCAGTACAGAATATCTGCAGGGGAAGTGCACCCAGGACGAAAGACTAGAAGGGTCAGAGTGTGTCTGAGACTGCTGAAGACAGCAAATGGAGAACTAAAGCAGAGAAACCAATGTTGTAGGCAACCAAAGTCAAACCAGAGCAAACCAAACAGACAAAAGAACTCTAACACAGAGGTTTCTGAAAGAACAATCTAGAAGCCACGTGCAGCCACCAAACATGAGGAGGGCAACAGACACTGGGACAGAAGTCAAACAATAAGAGGATCCTTCAAAGGAGAGAAGAGGCCAAAACAGAACGGGGTACTTGCTGAGAAGTGACAGAGAGAAAGACTATGTTGGTTCAGCCTTCAGAGGGTACGAATCAACCACAGGTAACAAAAAGGGCTGGACAGCGAGAAAATGAGCTACATAGAGGGGTAAATAACAGAAAACATGAATGGATCAAGAAAGCAAAGGTAGCAGATCCAAGAAGCAAAGGGTAGGATGAATCTAGTAGAGATGGAAAATGGAAATAGTGTTGAACGCACAGGAAAGATGTTTGTCAAATTGCCACAAAAGCTGAGACACTCACCATGGAGGCACATGCTAGCGAGATTGATCCTATGATAAAAAGCATGTCACCAACACCCAACAGCAGAGACAATAAACAGACATAAGTTATAAAAACGAAACATGACCACAAGTTTTTATTCTAAATGCCATACCAAGCAATCAAAATCTTACAATTGCTTTGTAAATTGGTTATGTTGCACACCAAATCAGAAAAAAAGAGGGAAGGGGGTAAAGATAAAAAAACCAATTTTAGGGAATATAAAACAGGCTTACCATCAAAAACACCAAAAAACGCAACCATCTGACCATCGACCTCTGATATGGTGGTCTCAAAGAAATCCTCCATTGATGACCTTTTACCCTTGAAACTGGAATATCCATAGCTGAACCTTCCACTTCGACTTCCAGAGAGAAAGCTAGACAAAAATAATCTTTTTTTGAATATTTGAGAGTTGGGAGACAATTATTAGAAAACATAAGAGGGTACCTGAACCAAAATTCAAATATATTTCATAGTACCCTACAATTTAATTTGAATGAATTTTGGTAAAAAATTGTTGATGGTGGTAAATAAACAAACAAATTATGTCATTCATTACACTTTCCCACAATATCTGCCTTGATCAGACAACATTACTATCAGGTACAGATCAAATAGCATTTAGTTAAAAATTTCCCAAAATTACTTAATATATGGTCCATCTTTTTCTTACCCCTAGCACTTACTAAATTCAATATTTTCCTCCCTCATCCCTATATCACGTTCGCTAGTTTGAATTCCAAACTACATAATTCATTATATAATCAAAGAAAGTACGAATATTTTTCCTTTCCTATCCTTTAATCTACATCTTGAAAGTCATATAGCAGAAGTGTTTGTGATAGAAACCAACTGGTATAGAAATTGTATTAAATTATTGTCACAAGATCATCTGGTCTATAGTTTACCCGATTACACAGAACACAACAGAACACATAAACTGAAATAGAACAACAATTAGGACAGTATGCATCTTCCAAGTTATCGACAGCTTGGTCTCTCCCTTTCGAGATTTTCTCTCCAGTCTAATCTGCCTTTTTTCCTCCCCTTCTCTATTTTTCTCCTGTTCTGATAACTGCCTAAAAACAATTATGTTTGGCCCTAATAAAATATGGAAAACTGTTAAACTGCACATAGAACTGTCAAAAACTATTACAATAATTGTCCTATTTACTATAGACCCTACAAACTCTTTATTTTTGGTTTCTCCTCTTATAGTGCTTACTTATAAGAGGTCTAACAGTTTGATCACTAAGAAATACAAACCAAAACCATTGTTAGACCAAACATGGTCTTAGACCCATAATTTTGCTATTGGCATAGATGAATGGTTCATTGGTACAGAAAGAAGAAGTTAGACCTATAACATCTAGTCATTGGTACATGATGGTTTGCAGCATCATCTGCTTGGTAACAACAGCCTCTACCCTTTTGACTTCCGCAAATACACACTTAACTTCTAATTTTAGCAAAACACCCTCCCTCAATGTACATGTTCTAAATAGTTTATTGTATGTGGAATAAATAATTTGGTACCATTACAGGACACAAGGCTTCTTAAAATGGTAGGATATGGGTAAATCAATATAAAAGTTTAAGAAAATATACATATATAAGAAAATAGAATTTTATATAAACATGACCAAAATGTATAAATGATTAAAAAACCACAAATATCTCGTAAGAAAAAAGCTACATCATGTTAATTGTTCAACAATCAACATTATAAAACCTAATCATGACTATAATACTACAATTTACTTTCAATTTTATAATGTCTCTGTCCATAATTTCCTTGTCTATAAATGACCCACCATTGCTTTGGCTTCGAGTTCACAAATATCAGGGTACAAGCAAAATACATACCCAAACCAGCGTTGTAAAATTGTACATATATTTTCCATGTACGTGCCAAGTAATTATCATGGCATAGTGGTATAACTTAAATTTATGAATTTCAGGTCTTAGGGTTGATTCCTCCTTCACGCAATTTTCCCATTTCATTGCTTGAAAAATCAACACTTAAACCTACCATTAGAGCATGAGAGCTAGACAACCAGGCTTTGAAATGTCAAGTATTTTAGCACAAAAGCAAGCCAGAGAAAATATCAAGTAGCCTACAAAATACATCACAGCCTCGGATGTGATTGTAAAGCCAGACTGCCAGTATTGAAAATTCAGTCAGGCATGGCATTGGATGTGATTGCAAAGTGGTCCTTGAATCAAAAACTGGTTTGCATCAGTCTTAAGACCAGTTTGATTATGTTAGCACTGACTGACCGAGTTAATAACACATTTGATCTAATAATTAAGCCAAATCGGTATGGAATAAATTCCAAATTTGACTGGTTCAACAAGTCATGGAATAGTTAAAAGGAACTATCGGATTTTGGTGTTGAGTGGGGGAGGGGGAATGCAATAAAACGAAAGGAAAAAGAATTCCATAATTCCCTAAATTCTTCATCTAATGAGGTAAGAAACGGATGCTTCCAGGTAGGACAAAGCAAATAAACTGATACAAACTTGAAAGGAATTTCAAATTTTTAATGAGCATACAAGAACCACTACTTTGCAACCCCAACACCACCCAACTTTATAACTTCACGTCTTACTATAACTGTAAAATATAAATACTAAAAGAAAAATTGCTTAAAATCAGAAGTAGATGCAGGGTTTGGTCTGAGTGATCAGTTGATGAAAAATTAATAAAACAATATCTTGTAATTCATAAAAAGTACAAAAAGGCACCACGAGAAATTATTTAATAAACATGAACATAAAAGAAGGGGTACACAAAGCCATTCTAATTAACAGTAACATAGATTAATACAGACACTACGATTTCCCTCCTCGCTGCTTTCAGAAGCTTAAATATCAAGAAGGAGCAAACCCAAGTATTCTTATCATCAATTTGCGATGCCATATCATATCCTATCATACAAACACGTGACCATCAACCCACGGCATTAAAATGCAATAAATTACGGTCACAATTTACAAGCATGCTAACATCGTATTTTTCCGGTCCTGCTAAGAATTTATTTTCCCATTTTATCTAATCCCGTTGATAATTGAATTTCCGAGCACAACTTCTACTCATAGCGTCGATCACAAATTTTCCGATTAAAAGCCTCAATCCAAACCCCAAAGTAATAGAAAATTGAAACAAAAAAGAGGAAAGGCCTCAGAAAAGCGGGAAGGCCCACAGTAAATGGAAATAAGCACCTGATGCCGCCACCGCTGAAGAGAGAATCGTGATCCTTGGAGGACATCACAATGTTTGGCGTCGCCGGCGGTGCAGGCTGACCTTCAGCGGAAGACGAAGCGGTTACCGCGACCGCGGAGGTGGCCGCGGCCGCAGTGAGTGGTTCTACAGGGTCGGAGTTTGAGATCATTTTACCATCTCCTCGTTCGCATTTCTCCCTCTTTTTTTCCCTCTATACCTCTCTCTTGCACTATCTACTTTACGCGTAGTTTATTTCGCTATTTTCAGTTTTTTGGTCCACTCATTTTCAACGAAGCCAAAAAAAATCAAGGCCCAAATAAGCCTAAGAGAGCAAAAGGCCCAATACGTCTGGCCTACAATCAATTACATGTGTTGGTTTGGTTCTCTGCATGGTTTGATGGCTAACACCATACTGAGCTTCAGTGAATGAACGCCATTGTCATGCAAATTACTACATTATCATCCTCTTTCAAACGAACAATATAAGTTACTGGCTTTGACATGCTCCTTTCCATTTTCTACTTCACAAAAATGATTTGATTTTATTGTAATAGTAGCTTCTTAATTAATTAATACAGTAATTTCTTTTTTTCTTATTAGACTAATTATAGGATATAACAACGAGAAATTCTCAAAAAAATGTAATTATTTTTCTCTGATAAAACATAGTTTTAGGTTGTTGTACTTTATCCAACATATTCGGTTGGTCTGGTTTGGTTGAATGGAAGGAAGTGTCGAAGAAAGACAAAACCTCGTGTAATGTTTGACCAATAATAAGGATATATGCATGCACAAACATTGCCATACGTCAATGCTTTGCTTCACTGTTTTTGAATATAATTGACTGATATATTGTTGGTTTGAACTACATCAACAAAACAGAAAAAAAAACATGATATTTAAGCACATGTTTGTTTGTGTATTTCTGTATATAATATTCGCATATCACATCCTATCATAGTTGTAGTAGTTAGAAGTAGTAAAAAAAGCATTAAAAATGGTGAGAGTGGTGATAAGATCATACCCCACAGAATAAATTTTGCAGGCAAACAAAGCAATAGATGAAGAGACATGTGAAGTTCTGAACAGATTCAGTGGGAGAATACACAAGTTGGGAGAAAACATTTTCCATGATATGTGCATAAATGAAGAGTTAACAGAGAGAGAGAAGGTGCAGAGCAATAATTGTGGTAGTTTTGTTTGGTTTGTTTCTCTTTTAAACCTCAGACCCAAAAATGAATTCGTTTGACTGTTATTTTCTTTCTAGCTGCAGTGATGGAAGCAGTTAAGGCTTCTACCATCTTCGGGCAATGTAGTAATGAGGGCACTCAGATTCAATGTGCTTCTGCTCCCATTAGTTGCATTTGCATGGAACACTGTCCGTGTTTCATGTTTCAAAAACTCCATTTTCAGTAATATATATTTGATTATTTACTTTCATTTATACCACCATAGGCTCAGTACGATTCATATAGCATAGAAAACCAACTCAACAGTACATGCTTCTCAAACCAAGCAGACACAAAATGTAAATTTCTTCACAAGTTTCTCTCAACCAATGAACTCTACACACTGTTCTTCCTCTAACGAGAATCAATACTTTAAAAGCTGCTACAATACGTCTCCCTCTGGCTGTACCCCACCAAAAGAACAATCCTGGTAAAATCCAACCTCACAAAGCTTAAGATACTCGTCAATGATGAAATCAGACTTATCCTTGAAAGGGCTACACAGGTTCTCTGGAGGGTAACTTTCTATGGAGTCCTTCCACACATTGGTATCAGACAAGTCCCTCATCACCTCCCAAACACAGTTGTTGCACTTGATCCCAGCTCCAAAACTAATCATCAGGATCCTATCACCCTTCTTCAGCCTCTTCTTCGCCTCCATGTAACCCAAAACGTACCAAATTCCACTGGAAGAAGTGTTCCCCCAACGGTGAAGTGTCATCCTCGAAGGCTCTAGGTCATATTCAGTATTGAACGGCCCTTTAGAGAAGGCTTGTTTGTAAACATCACAGAGCAGCCACCAGAGCGAAAGAGGCAGTTAGAAAACATCATTTTCATGTCCGAGCCACAGTACCAATGTGCACCAAGATCCTGAAAGCTCACAACAATCCCGACAGAGTTCTTGTAAGTCTTGAAGAGTTGCTGCACCACATCAATAGCGACGACACTTGCACTACACCCCATTCCTGCAAGATTGAAAGCTTTGACGTTTTCTCTCATTTTGTACCTGTTTATGATACGTGCTGTGAGAGAAGGTGCCGGCGAGAACAAGGACATGTTCACTACGAGGATGTCTATCTGGGAGGGTGAAATACCCGTCTTCTTGAAGAGGTTGTCGAGTGTGTCGAACATGATCTCGTCTATTTCCTCGTACGTGTCCTTAAGAGATGGACTTTCCTCTCTCCCTTGAAGAATGGTTCAGGGGCAGTAAGTGTTCTCCCCAATCCCCGAACTCACAATGGTGTTTAGGAGAAACCTCAACCCCTCCAACCTCAGCTTTCTGTTTCGTAGGGCAAGCTTTGTGGCGGACTCGGTGTCGAGTTTGGTGTCTTCTGGAGGCATAACGCACTCGTAGGCCAACATGTAACATGATTGGCCTCTACGTTGAAGAATCAACTTGAAAAGGGAAAAGAAAGAGTATAATAAGAAGGGAAGGAGGCATAAGAACAAAGCATCCATTTCTAGATATATCAAAGAAGCTAGGGATATGGCGATGAGTAGTGCAAATGCATTAGCATATATATACACACAGGTAGTTATTTAATGTTAGAATAATGTATTATGACACATTTATTTTTCTTAAAGTGAACGTGCTAAGATGACCCTCACTTTTCAAATTCCACTTTTAACTGCAAGGTTTTTAAACTACGTCAACTTCCATACACCTGGACAGTTCTTCCTGTACAATTCCGCCATTTTCATGAGAGTAAATGTACTTTCACTCAACTTAGACAGTTCTTCGGTCACTTATGATATCTATGCCTGATAAAAATGAATAATAATTTGCATATTTATATTTATTAGATATATATTATAAGAATAAAATAATTAAAAATGTAAATTTTTATTTTAAATTATAAAATAAATTAAGATAAATAAAGAAAAATATTATTTTTTTTTATTAAGTCTTAAATAGTTATAAGAAAATTAAAAGATGTATGTTTATAATTTATGTTTTTAAAATGAAGAATAACTTTCACACCAACTAGAATAATAATTCATAATATAGAAATAAATACAAATATAGGTTAATTTTGTAAAATTAATTATGTTTAAAGTTCCTTTTTTAATATTAAAAACATAAATTAAATTTTAATGTAATGAAATTTAATATTTATTGTATTTATTATTTTATCCCTTATGGGACTATTATCAAATCACCCTTTTGACGTTTAGTTTTATATACCTCAATTTGAAAGGTAGATAGGAAATTGGTTTTCTAAGTCTGTAATACAAAAATTACATTTTTTTATTCATAAAAATAAATAAATATAATATAAGAGTCCTGAAAGTGTTTTAACTTTTATATATATAAATAAAACCTCTTGATAAAAATTAGATACAGAAAGCATTTACCATTGATACTAGCTACAGTGAGAAACCATACATCAACAATGTGTATTCCTTTGTTATTACAGCAGCAGCAGATGAAACATATATTGCAAGGGAAGTAATAGGTAACCATCAGATATTAATTGAATGATATATATGCATACGATAGTTCATAATAACTTCCCAATTATTCCTCTCAAGACATTGTTATAACAACCAGAGAAAGGAAGGAAGTGGCTGAAAAGATACACATGATGATACAAAAGGATAAATGATGAATTATTTTACCTTCAGTTGCTGAAAGGAACCCTACAAATAGCAGCTAAAACTTTAAAACTTAAAAATGGAATGCTAATCGCAGTCATGATTATAAAGTTGCATTATGACACTCTGCTATAGAAATCCAATCTGGGCTATATAAGCATTAATTATTTGATAGCCAAGAGACAAACTGTGACATGTTATACTAAGACACGTCTATACACATCTTTCATACTTCAATTGTTAATTTATGGTAAAGAAATATAAGAAATCATTTAATGTGAATTGTTACTGCTATGATATGTATATGAACATATTAGGAATTATACCTAATTATTGTGTTTTGTAATGGATGTACGTAAATGTATAAAGTTTATTACATTTAAGAGAATGTTACGGACATGGTAACTAATAAAGAGACAAATTAAAAGAGTAACTAATATATTTAAATCTTTATACCGCACCTAATTTTATTATCAGTGAGTCTATATTATAATTCATAACAATGGTTGTAGAAAATGACACATGACAGCGCAAAATGAAAATTATTTGTCTACAGCAATCACATACTGACAATTTAGGTTTCCTTTCTCATTAATATGCGCGTTTAATTCATTTTGGTGGGATGGTTTTAGGATTCGAAATCAGAAAAAGGACACTTTAACGTTACTTAACACACCACCAACCATTAAATAAAAATGAAGGAAGAACTCATTGGATATGCCACAGTAAGCGACAGCCATGCAGAAATTTAGGTTACGGGCAAGACAGAAACCCCGTTCTGAACAACATTAATGACATCAAACATTATTTCATCCATAGCACAACAATAGTACGTGTTTGTCAAGTTTCTCTCAACAAATCAACTCTACACTTGTTCTTCCTCTGACTAATTATCTGGATCTTTGTGTTTAAACATGAACCAGAATAAAATACTTTCAAAAGTGGAAATTAACATCATCACCTAAAGGACCATCCTGCTAAAATCCAACCTCACAAAGCTAAGATATTCGTCATTGATCCAATCATACTTGTCCTTGAAAGGGTTACTTGTGTTCTCTGGAGGGTAACTTTCTATGCAGTCCTTCCACACATTGGTTTCAGACAAGTCCCTCATCACCTCCCAAACACAGTTGTTGCACTTGAACCCAGCTCCAAGGCTAATCATCAGGATCCTATCACCCTTCTTCAGCCTCTTCTGCGCCTCCATGTAACCTAAAACGTACCAAAGACCACCGGAAGAAGTGTTCCCCCAACGGTGAAGGGCCATCCTCGCAGGCTCTAGGTCATATTCAGTGAGCCTAAAACCTTTGCCAACCCCATCAATGACTGCCCTTCCTCCAGGATGCACACAGAAGTGCTCTATCCCTGTCTTGAAATTCAATCCCCCTCCCAACAGATTAACTTTTGTCACCTTCGTCTTGTTCTTGCCAAGTATCAGCCCAATGAAAAAGGGTAGCATCTCCCTCTTCTTCATCCCACTATCCCTTACAGAGACTAAAAAGAACCTTACCATTTCCCACACTGGCAGAATCTTCGGTGCCATTACTTGAAGGTTCATCGTCAAGGCTTGAGCGGCACTCTTGACAAGACTCTTGGTGAGGCGATGACCCAAATACCCTTGGTCATCTTCCACATGTATACAGCAGTTGTAAGCCTCGTCATCAGCACCGTACTGGGTCCTCTCCATGTGCTTCAGTTTCAATATTGCACGGTCCTTCAGAGAAGGCTTGTTTGTCAACATCACAGAGCAGCCACCAGAGCGAAAGAGGCAGTTAGAAAGCATCATTGTCCTGTCCGTGCCACAGTACCAATGTGCACCAAGATCCTCAGTGCTCACAACTATCCCAACAGAGTTCTTGTGAATCTTGAAGAGTTGCTGCACCACATCAATAGCGATGACACTTGCACTACACCCCATTCCTGCAAGATTGAAAGCTTTGACGTTTTCTCTCATTTTGTATCTGTTTATGATACGTGCTGTGAGAGAAGGTGCCGGCGAGAACAAGGACACGTTCACTACGAGGATGTCTATTTCGGAGGGTGAAATTCCCGTTTTCTTAAAGAGGTTGTCGAGTGTGTCAAACATGATCTCGTCTATTTCCTCGTACATGTCCTTAAGAGATGGACACTCTTCTCTCCCTTCAAGAATGGTTCTGGGGCAGTAAGTGTTCTCTCCAATTCCCGAACTGACAATGGTTTTGAGGAGAAACCTCAACTCCTCCAACCCGAGCTTTCTGTTTCGTAGGACAATCTTTGTGGCGGAGTCAGTGTTGAGTTTGGTGTCTTCTGGAGGCATAAAGCACTCGTAGGCCAACATGTAACATGATTGGCCTCTACGTTGAAGAATCAACTTGAAAAGGGAAAAGAAAGAGTATAATAAGAAGGGAAGGAGGCATAAGAACAAAGCATCCATTTCTAGATATATCAAAGAAGGCAGGGATATATGTTTGTAATTGTGAATGTTACAAGTGTAAATGCATGAGTATATATATATACGTCCAAAGATGTTAACGTCCTAGGATGAGCCTCACTTTTCAAAAATCCACTTTAACTGCAAATAAGATTGAATTATAATATCTAAATCGGATGCATTTATAACTAATAAATATTATTGAATTTGTCATAAATTCTCATTAACTAGTAAGTTCGATTGAGTTTTTCATAATAAACTCACTTAAATTCATTCACTTTGACAACTTGCGTGAGAAGAAAGGAAACAAATAAATAAATAAGTTATCTGGCCTGTGACTGTCCCATGCTCTTTCTGTTTACTTTCATTCATCAACACTGCGAACTTAGTGGTTATTAGTGTTAGGGGACTTTATTTACTATTATATTTCGAAATCATGATAAGATAGTATCACATGATGTTTTTTATATTCAGATCGTTTTAGTTTTATAATATGTTTGGATATTTTACATTTGTTAAACTTAGTTACGAATATTGTATGTTGACACTGTTTGCTTTAATGAGTATTACTTAAATATTGTATAAATTCTCTATTGCAGTAATTATAATGTCAGTTTGTTGCAGCTATATCATGTACATGTCAGGTTTTGATCTGTAAGATAATTATATGAATTTATGAATTTATATGTAACATAAATTTATTTGTAATTTTGTTATAGACACAGTATGCAATTATCTACAAAAGAAATTTTAGATTGGTACGACTATTTTTCCTACAATTTTTTTCTGTAAGTAATCCAAAAATAAAACTGTATTATTACGAATTTATTGAATTGCGTACAGATTTTTGTTATATAGGTAATATAGTTTTTTTAGTGTTTGTAAAGATATATTTCTTGACACATTCTTCGTCCCCCTCAAGATGTGAAATGGGTGTTTGGAAAACACTTTGATAACAGTATATAAAACCTAAAATGAATATTTTAAGAATTAATGAACAATGTCTATTATATGTGAATGATGACCTTGTATAATACTCTAATTGCCAAATGGACCTAAGTTGGTTTAGAATAGTTGTGTTTAGGATATTTTAATCTTTAATTAAATGTATTTTGCTAACTTAATATTATAACGACTTCATTATAACACATTGATCCAATATGATGATGTTTGTTATAGTCGATATATATCATCTCACCTATGGTACAATACATTGAGTATAGTAGCATAAAAAATTATATTTTAAAAAAATCATTAATTTGAAAAGGAAAACATTCATATATTCAAAAAATTAATATTTCAATTTGTAACAAATAATTTTGTTGTGAATTCATTCTTTTTAGTTGTGAAATGAATATATGTTGAGGAGAAAAAGATCAAAACAAAGAAGTGATATATAATATGATAAATGATACAATATCTTAAGAAAGGTTTAGGTTAAAAAATTGTAACAATATGATATATAAGGATGACATGTGCATGTATATTATATATTGCATGGAATATGTACGTACCAAAATCTAAAATAAATTTAAGGTGCACTCTTTTATAATGTAGAGAACTTTTTTTATATTTATCGATGTCATTTTTAAGCAAAAGGAAATTTGATTTCTTTCTTCTGTTATATATATCTATTATTATTTCATCACTGTTATATATTCTCCAGTAAGATTGATTTGCAGTAAAACATAAGACTCTACACCCGAGAATCCAAAGCATCTCAATATTACAGGACTGTTCTGTCTCTCCAGAATATTGCCTATGCAACCTTTAGAATATTCATAGATGATGAGTCATGATTTTCACAGGAAGCAAGATAATAAGTTAGATAGAGATAAATCCTTCTGTCATTAATGCTATGCTCCACAATAGTTTAGCTGAAGAGTTTCTCCAATCTGTACAGTTTATTAAAATACGTACAATACATTCATTATGTACAATACATGTGTATATATTGTTCAACAACCATTTTTAATTTAGAGTTTGGTTTATTTTTTATTTATTTATTTATATTATCATCTTTGTCTTTAATTTTTAATTTTATTTTTATATTTATCTATAATCCTCAGCTCTTTATTTTTTACTATTTTCAAATTAACTTATATCAATTAACAATAGTGAATTTATCTTATTTATACTTTTATAGAGACATTGGGGCGCAAAAGATGGGATAAAATAAGATATTTTTCAGTTGCTTTTAGTCTAAGAACAGTATTTTTAGCCATTGATTTTTCCTTCTGTTAGTATATAGCACTAAATAATTAATTTCAACAGATCTTCGCTTTCACTCTGTCCTTTTATTCACTATATTAAAATTTGATATTTTATTTATGAAATTTAACGATGTGATGTTTGCTATGTTTAATAATAGAGCATAAGATAATGATAAGCTTCTAAAATAGGTAATCAGACGTATGGACATATATATCTTGTATCAATCAGCTTTTAAGTACATTAGATGTAGACTTGGAATTAGATATATTCCATTATTTGATTATGTGTTTTTCTGCCACTGAGAAGATATAGAATTACGAGTGTATGCATGAAAATGTTTCTGATTGACATCTTCGACAAAGTTATATTTGTTTAATGTTTTCTAGATCTTACCAGAGACGTCATTCACCAGTTGTGAATAACACCACACCACATTAATAACATGAAACTTTATTTCATCAATAGCACAACAATAGTACATGTTTGTCATCAAGTTTCTCTCAACAAATCAAATCTACACTTGTTCTTCCTCTGACTAATTATATGGATCTTTGTGTTTAAACATGAACCAGAATAAAATACTTTCAAACCTGGAAATTAACATCATCGCATATTCCACAACTTCTAATTGAATAATTATAACCTGTATAGTTTGATGTAGAGTTTATATTTCTTTTCCTTTCTCTCCTTATATTTTACTGAACTGTACCTCTCCCTCTGTACCCCACCTAAAGGACCATCCTGCTAAAATCCAACCTCACAAAGCTAAGATACTCGTCATTGATCCAATCATACTTATCCTTGAAAGGGTTACTCAGGTTCTCTGGAGGGTAACTTTCTATGCAATCCTTCCACACATTGGTATCAGACAAGTCCTTCATCACCTCCCAAACACAGTTGTTGCACTTGAACCCAGCTCCAAGGCTAATCATCAGGATCCTATCACCCTTCTTCAGCCTCTTCTTCGCCTCCATGTAACCCAAAACGTACCAAAGACCACCAGCAGAAGTATTCCCCCATCGGTGAAGTGCCATCCTTGCAGGTTCAAGGTCATACTCAGTGAGCCTAAAACCCTTGCCAACCCCATCAATAACTGCCCTCCCTCCAGGATGCACACAAAAGTGCTCTATTCCTGTCTTGAAATTCAACCCCCCTCCCAATAGATTAACTTTTGTCTTCTTCATCTTGTTCCTGCCAAGAACCAGCCCAGTGAAAAAGGGTACCATTTCCCTTTTCTTCATCCCACTGTACCTTACAGAAGCAAAAAAGAACCTTACCATTTCCCACACTGGCAGAATCTTGGGTGTCATCGCTTGAAGGTTCACCGTCAAGGCTTGAGCGGCACTCTTGACAAGACTCTTTGTGAGGCGAAAACCCGAGTACCCCTGCTCATCTTCCACCTGTATGCAGCAGTTGTAAGCCTCGTCATCAGCACCGTACTGGGTCCTCTCCATGTGCTTCAGTTTCAATATTGCACGGTCCTTCAGAGAAGGCTTGTTTGTCAACATCACAGAGCAGCCACCAGAGCGAAAGAGGCAGTTAGAAAGCATCATTTTCTTGTCCGTGCCACAGTACCAATGTGCACCAAGATCCTCAGTGCTCACAACAATCCCGACAGAGTCCTTGTAAGTCTTGAAGAGTTGCTGCACCACATCAATAGCGACGACACTTGCACTGCACCCCATTCCTGCAAGATTGAAAGCCTTTACGTTTTCTCTCATTTTGTACCTGTTTATGATACGTGCTGCCAGAGAAGGTGAGGGCGAGAACAAGGAGACGTTGACTACGAGGATGTCTATCTGGAAGGGTGAAATACCCGTCTTCTTGAAGAGGTTGTCGAGTGTGTCGAACATGATCTCGTCTATTTCCTCGTACGTGTCCTTAAGAGATGGACACTCTTCTCTCCCTTCAAGAACGGTTCTGGGGCAGTAAGTGTTCTCCCCAATCCCCGAACTGACAATGGTTTTGAGGAGAAACCTCAACTCCTCCAACCTGAGCTTTCTGTTTCGTAGGACAATCTTTGTGGCGGAGTCAGTGTTGAGTTTGGTGTCTTCTGGGGGCATAAAGCACTCGTAGGCCAACATGTAACATGATTGGCCTCTACGTTGAAGAATCAACTTGAAAAGGGAAAAGAAAGAGTATAATAAGAAGGGAAGGAGAAATAAGAACAAAAGATTCATCTCTAGCTATACCAAAGAAGCTAGGGATATATGTTTGTGATTGTGGATGTTGAAAGTGCAAACACATGTGTATATATATACACAGAGAGAGGCAGTTATGTAACGTCGATGTGCAAGTTGTGCGTCACCAGTTTGACAAGTTGCCTGAGAAAAGGTAAGGATGTACCCTACAGACAACTCTGAACCGATCGAAATTGACTGTGATTAAGTGTCTCTCTCTCATTCTCAAAAATAAAATAAAATTTTGAATAACTTTGAGTAAATATATAAATAAATAAGTAATAATACTGTAGAGTGTGAGTTGTGGTGAGTGATCCCTGGTGTTTTCCATTTACTTTTGATTCATGAAATGACGCTGCAAAATTTCTAACCCTTTTTCGGCCAGTTATGATTGATGGTGGATAAACAGGAATCTCGTTGGAGTAGGTCAAAGTTATTAAATACGGTGTGGACCAACCAGCTCGCGAAGAAGAGGGAAACCAGAACTCCATTTGAAAACTTCATCTTCCATGTTTATTTCATAACTCAACTAACATCCCCCAATGGAGTTGAGAGACTTTAATGACTAACACTCCAATTAATATCTTAATAAGATTTTTTTTAATATTTTGACAAAACACACTTATTATTTTTTTTATTAAATTTAAAATACGTAAATAAATAATGGATTGGTTAAAAATAATAATATGTGTACTGTATATATTAAAATGTTGTTAAAAAAAACATCTGTCAATATTTTTTTTCCATGTTTATGGTATCTGAATCAACCAGCCTCATGCATAGATTAAATAAAGTTCCGTGACCAGTTTACTATATATATATATATATATGTGTGTCTGTATTATTAGTACATGGTGTCATTGTACGTTTTGTATTCTTTTGCATTCAATTAATATTTTGAAACCGATGGAGTGGCTTAATTAATCTTTTGCTTTTTTTCTGTAATTTTTTTTTTAATTTTTATTATTACTAGGTCAATAAAGCATTAGCCTTAGTCCCATTTAGGGCTTCTATTTCTTTTTCTTTTTTTTTAAATATGTATTATTAATTTAAACTATTATATAGTCTCCTTAAAATAAATTAAATGTAAGAATGATAAAATATTTCTCTAGAATAAACAAGCTACGCTTTCATAAGCCTTTGATTAGCATGGGACTGTACCAACGGCCATGATATAAAGAATAATTAGATTTCCTTTTAATTAATTAATTGAGCATGACTCAAACGTTGCCCTCAAGAAGACGTAACTGTTGATATTGATATCTGTGTTTAAAACTTCTAAGTCATTAATTACAATTAAAACTCGTTTACTTAGCTTATTCTTCTTTTAAATGTTTTGCTTATCCTTATATACATTCCAGTCTAATTTTAACTGTCAGTGAATAAATCTCTTAACATACTTTCTTATTTATTTAATACAGTTGTAATTAAATTTGTCAAAAATATATGACTACGGACTACTAATTAATAGGCCGAGAGATCAGTCTATAAATAAATTATTTTAATAATGATTAATTCAAGATAAAATATTATTATTATTAATTGAATTGTAATTAAATTGTTGATAATTAAAAAAGATTCATTCTAAATTTTATAAATAGAAGTTTAAATTAAAAAGATAAATAATTACCTTTAATACACTTTAATTATTTAAACAACAAAAAGTTTATCATAAACACGGTACTTAAACTCTTTTGCAACTCCACACTCCAAATAAAACAAGACTCTAGACTAATATATATATATATATATATATATATATATATATATATATATAATATTCTTAATATATTGTTATTGCATAAAGGAAAATATGTAGATTCAAATGTCCATTAAACTAATTAAGAGATAATTTATCTATTAAAATTGTACTGAAATGGCATTCTCCTCTTTGATCGTGTGTATCATCATCCTCGACGTCTTTGTCGTAATATTAATCTTAAATTAATGTATTAAAGCATTAAGTAAAATTTATGAGTGTAATTAATGTTTGCCAACGGCTCATAGAGACTTTATGGAAAACATGACCAGAGCAAAATAATGCTTAATAGCCGGCTAAAGTTCTTTTTTTGTTCGAACACTTGGTCATAATAAATACACATTTTCACCAACTTTTTTATCACTTATTCCAGAAAAAAAAAATAGAAAGAACAAATAAATTTGTAAGTTAAAATTAGTTTGTATAAAAAACACGTAAAACTTTAAAAAAAAATTTATGCCAAGTTAATATTTCTGCCCATTAATTCATTGAGTTAATTTTAAAAATAAAAAGTAAAAGAGGAATTATGATAACAACTCCTCTACATATTCTCTAAATTATATTAATTAACAGACAATGTTTTACGAATATCTTTATTCCATGCGAATTTAATAAAGATGGCGAACGTGATAAGATGTGTATGATGAGTTGGACAGTTTCGTAAACCTCTCAACTACAGTAAAGTTTTCAACTTTATATATATTTTAAATCAAAGGTATGAATATACCGATATACTTTTTTATTAATAAGTTACATACATAATCTATATCACAAAAATTCTCAATCAAACCATGGATTTGAGAAAAAAAATTAATCGAATAATATTTAACACAAATCTCTCCATATTTTAAATTTTTATATATGTTTTCTAATATTAAAATATAAACAAATATTTTTTCAGGCCCCAATTTAACATTTAATAAAATTATACAACTTTTTTTTAATCTTTTTCTACTGAGAGTTGTTTATATAGATGTATTTGGAATGACAAAAATATTTATGTTTGTAGATAATATTTTGAAATTTATTATTCGTAAATAATATATATTTTAATATTTTTTAAAATATTTTAATATCTGTTTAGATATTTATTTGTAAAAGAAAATTAGAATTAAATTTAAAGTTAAATTTAATTAAAATTAAATTTTAATATATATTTAATTTAATTTATAATATATTTTAGGGTTAAATATGTTTTTAGTCCCAATACTTTTGGACGATTTTGATTTTAGTCCATTTTCAAACTAAGGTACAATTTAATCCTTCAACTTTAGAAAACTCTAGTTTTAGTCATTTTTACAAAAAAAAAATTAACTTTATTTGCTGTTTCAAGCACGTTTCATTATAGCATTTGGATTATTTACACTGTTTGACACATTTTTGCTTCAATGTTAACTGAGAAACGCATTTGAAACAGCAAATAAAGTTAAAAAAATTTGATAAAAAGGACTAAAACCAGAGTTTTCTAAAGTTGAAGGACTAAATTGTACCTTAATTTGAAAATGGACTAAAACCAAAATCGTCCAAAAGTATAGGGACTAAAAACATATTTAACCCTATATTTTATATTATTTTATAATTTTATTTAGTTTTTATTTTAAAAAATTATAAAATATATTCTTTTAAATATCTGTAAATATTTACAAGTTCTAAAATATTTATAGATATTTTTTAATTAGGTATAGTTGTTGATTTTTATTTTTTTTGTGAGTAGAAGCCATTGTTGATGATAAAAAAATGGATAAACATGATAGTTTTTTTTTATCTTACAATGCTGGAAGGGAACCCTAAAAAAAGACTTAAAAAGCTGCATTATGAGTCTGAATAGAACACTGGTATGCATGCATTTGAAGTCAATTTTGGGGCATATGAGCATTTATTTGATAGCTAAGAGACAAATTGTGACATGTTATATCAAGAGAGGTCTATAAAAATTGTTGATAATGAAATTGTTAAATTATGGTAAAGAAATTATAAGAAAATAATTAATGTGCATGTATGATCCAAATAAAACGATTGAATAAGATAAGCAACAACTTGGATGAAGGAATTGCATGGATAAATATGCTACCTATGTTGAGAAAATGAATGGATTCAAAAAGGAGATAGCAACATGCAGCTAATTCATTGAAATCATGAACAACATTATCAATTTCTAAACTTTCCTATGTCAAGTGTTGTTCCAGATATTTAATCACATTTAATAGCACTTATATATATTATATAAAAAAATTCATTCTATAATTTTAACAAAGTATGTGTATCACCCCATAAGATAAGCTTATTAATTTTATTACAAGAATTATTTTAAAATTTATATCTTTAATGAATGCAAAATATTATTATTGTTTAGTTTTTTTCGTTTATTGGATTGCCATATCACTTATAGTTAATACAAAAGATATTATGATTGATATATAAATGATAAATGATTTTTATTATTTGTATTGAAAACAAAAGATAATTAGAGATTTGTGTTATCACTTACATAAGGCGGATCGTAGAAGACCAATTGACCCTCCTAATTTTTTTCTATAAATATAAATTAATATACAAAATTATTACTGCTGTTGAAAAAAAATTATTATGAAAGGTAAAAATTAAAAGATAATTTGTGATACATAGTTAGATATGAAGAATTAAATAATTTTTTCAAAGTAAATTTTATGAACTTTTAAATCTAAAAAGAAATACAAGGGAGAAGAATGTTTATTTTATCAAAGGAAAGGTAAATGGTGTAATATATACATATTTGTTGAAAGTAAGAGTAAAAAAGACATTTAAAAATAAAAACAATCGTTAATTAAAGGAGAAGGATACTGTAAAATTCATATATTTATAACTAAGATTATTCAAATAATTAATATTGCAATTTGCGATATATAATTATGATGTCCTTTAAATTTTGTTGTGAATTCATTCTTTTTCTTTTTATTAGTGAGATGAATACATGTTAGCAGATAAAAAGATATAGAAAAGGGAGAAGTGATAATTTGATAAATGATAGTGTTTTTAGAAAAGTTTAGTTTAAAAAATGTAGGAATATTAATTCAAAAAGAGTTTATAGTGATGAAATAATAATGTATATATAAGATATTATTGCATGGATTTGTACGTACTAAAAACATAAAAAATGAAAAAGGTTCGCCGTCAATTGAGAAATATAGATAGAAAGAGGATAGCAACATTCAACTAATTAGTTGAAATTTTGCTTCTATATATTATATCTGTTTAAGATTTTTTTTTTCTTTTCTATCTGGATTGTAGCAAAAGCTGCATTATATTAGGATAATGCAAATTTTTTATAACATTTTAATATAACATATTTTTTTTTTATTAAATTTAAAATATATCAATATATATAATAAATAAATAAATAAATAACACGGTGTAAAAATATTGTAAAAAAAAGAAAAAAAATGTTGAAATATTTTTTCGTTATATTATCATTTTGAACTTTGTCTTACATCAAGCATCACCATCACTTCTTATATTTTCTGCCTCTTCATTCATTGCATTCTACTAATTCTAACTTACCTGTCTCTCTAGCCATAATTGCTTTCATACAGAAATGGTTTATGTTTTAATTTATTCATTCATTACTAGATTATTTTTTTCTTTGAATAGTTTCGTATTTCTCTTCAACATTATTATTTGATCAAGAAATCACTATGATATCTTATTACATTTTTTAAATTATTTAAAATTTATATGTTTCATTATATTTAATAGTCTTCCATCATTGCATCATTTAAAACTTAAAAAAAAAAATGTATTGACAGTTTAATCTTCTAATACGTATTGAAATTCTAAAAAATAATATCTCATATGTATTAATTCACCCTTCTTCCTACAAAACTTAAAACTCTTATTCTTTTTCAACCACATTTTTTAATGATTAATTCAAACATTAGTCATGTCTTATAAAAAATTCGTTCACCTTATATATCAATCATTCAAACCTAATAGTTTATTTATAAAACTAAGTTTCGCTTCAACCTAATGTTTTATATTGTATACGTAACAAGGGAGAAAAGTATTTTTTAAAAGATAACTGCCCTGATATATTTTATATATAACATTTTTGGCATCAATAAAACAATATATAAATTATGTGTATATATAATATTTATTTATTTAAAATTGAAGAGGATAAGAGCAACGTAAAACTGTGACACGTGAAGGCGTGGATCCGAAGGGACATATCTGCATGACATTGATATGCTTTATTATTCAAAAGAAAGACGCAGCCCTAATATTATTGCAAACACTTTCCATCTTCGTTTTGATTTCAAATGAACAACAAAATATTAGTAAAAATAGTATTTTATTATATTATGAATGTATTGTTAAATCAATTACATCACTGGTTTACACCAAGTTTGATTTTGATTATCACTTTCTTATCTCTTTAAGAACTTTTGATTCTTCAAATCATGTTTTACTATAAAAATACCATCATTAATGAGGACATTTAATTACAACATTATTGATAATGTTAACTTGTAAGAAGTTGGATATCTTGTCTTAATTAAAACAATAAAGTTTGTTTCACCTATCATGTTATATTTTGTTAATATTTTGAATATAAGTTTAAAAAAATTTACTGAGTAAAGATAAATAATATATATATAAGATATAAAAGAATAATTAAATATATTTTTAATTCTTAAACTTGTTTTTAAAAAAATCTAATTATTGTCTATACCTGATAAAATAATCGATACATGATATTTGTCCATAAGTACTAGCTACTCTTTGTTCTTCATTAAAGTTTTGGGTTTAAGATTATGTAGACTTTAATCATATTTCATTATTTTAACTTTTTTTTTCTGTGAGGATAAAATATAGATTCACGAGTGTATTCATGAGTATTTCTGATTGACATCTTTGACAAAGTTTTCTAGAGATCTTAAAAGAGATTTAGTACACATGAAAACAATTTCTTTCTTTTTTGAAAAAAAAAATGTTTAATTCTATATTTATATACTTGTAGAAAATGAAAATTTTATATATTAAATGATATAATAAGAAAGAAAATGAAAAGCAAGTAAATGTGTATGATTGTTCTACTTACGGATGGATGAGAGATTAAGATTATATCTTTAATTAAAAGAAGCTTCCAACTCTACTTGAAATAGATTGCATCAGAAGATAACAGTGGCTATATTTAAAGTTAAAGGTTAAAGAGGGTAAGGGGCACGTGCAACTCATAACTGCATGAAATAGATATATACATTTTCCAATGCATGTACCTTTCATTTGTTAGGTTTCATATTATTGCATCGTTATTCATTTCTATTTAAAATCACTACAAATTCAACAAATTAATGCTTTGACTTTCACTAGGTGAAATCCTAAAATTTTCTTTTTATTTTATTATTTTAAAAATTAGATTTTAAGTTTACTTAATTTCATAAAAAAAAATAGTATGAAAAATAAGGTTTATATATTATAAATTTATTTGTCTAAATGTTTGTATTCAAAAAGCACGCGTAACCATAGAGTTTTTACAGGTTAGATTACCGAAAAGTAAATGCATTTGTTCATATGAGTAGTCAAAATAATTTCTTTAAGTTATTTTTCAACCGTATAGTCTCATACCTGTACAGTCTGTATTTATTCCGGTGTATGTTTGATTCGTCCATGTGTCTCTTCCACTAGAAGTCTGCCATAAGTCGCTTTTTGTTTGTGTCTCTTGCACCAATAATCACTCTCCGCCCTCGTCAGTGCTCGTATCACTAGTCAATAAACTTTTAACATACCTCCTCATATACAATGTATAAGATTAACATTAATAAATGGTTCGATAACGATTCAATAATAATTAAAATAATATATCTAATAATTAATAAATTTTATTATAATAGACTCTGAATGAAATAAACTTTAAATCTAATTAAATTTATAAAATTAGTTTATAAAATAAAATTTATATATATATACTTTAAATTTATCTCTAATGAAGTTCCAACCATTATTTCGGACCATTAACATAATTTAATCATTATTTGTTGTGCATATATGCTGATTCCGTCACGGACAAAAAATAAGGCACTAGTAAAAACATTTTAAATATATTCTTTTAAATATTTATATTAGTGATTGAGTGAATAAAATTAATATTTTACACTTAGTTTAGTTTCAGGTAAGAAAAAGACGCATTTTATATTTGTTAACAATAACAACACATTCATTAAAATTAGGGTGGGTAAGTAGTCATTTTAGCTTTGACTTTTGCAACTCATGTTTGAAGGAAACATTTATGAAATAAATTATTATTTTTTAGTTTGAATGCGACTTTCAAAAGCCTCCTTACGAAGGGATTGGTTAGTGGGCTCAACCAGTGACCTGAGGAAAAGAAAGAAAATATTAATAAAAACTTTATTTATCTTTTTCCTTTCATTTTATTAAGAACTAGTAAATTAAATGAATCAATTAAGTTTCAATAATTAATAAAAATAAATATTTTTAATTAAGTTTTTATTAAATTTTTGTAATCAATTAAGTATTCAAAATTTAAAGATATCCATTTTTTTTCATTAATTAAGTGACATAAATCTTATCTTATTCATTTTTGGTAAGAGATGTGAAATAATTTATGATTACTATAAATTGATATTGTAATTAATGTTAAGACATTTTATTATTTTAGAAGTTTTATCATATCAAAATGCATACAACAATTTTTCCTAAATAAATTTCTCTAAGTTAACATTGTACTACATATTTAGTTTTTAATTTTTATATAAGTTAATTTTAACTTTATGAAAAAACCAAATTTATTTTTTCTTCATATTTTTCTTATCTAAAAGCTTTCAAGAAAAATATTTTTCCATCCATCTTATTGACTGATACTGATTAATTAGCCACAAATGATAAAAAAAAATTATAAATTATTTATATTATTATTGCTAGGTTTATAAAGAATTGTCGGCAAATGTAAATTTGGTGTAATTAACCACCAACAGCCAACAATGTTTTAATTTACTTATCTTTTATAAACTAACATGTTTTTAAATTATTTGTTGTGTATTTAATTCTTATCTATCTTCTTTATTTAAATCCGTACGTGCATTCATTGGAAATTTTGGTCAACTTATTCATGTCAAACCCTTACCCAATAGATTAGACGGCTATAACCTGCATGCAGTACTCAAATATTACAATATAACTGAACCTAATTTTATATAAATTGAAATACTTTATAAATTTAATTATTTGAATTTGAGATATTTTTTCTGGTAAAATAACTTTAGTCGTGAATTAAATTTGAGTTACACAACCCACCAGATTAGGTATAGTGGCTTTGTGCAAGGTACCAATTTTTTTTTTTCATTTTAATTAACTTGATTGCTCTTTTCACCCACATAATTAATTACTAATCAATTGCGAACCTTGGCCACTAATGTTAAGGAAAATATCCATTAATTGATTTAGATAACTATTGATTAATTTTATTGTTTTAAATGCTTGTGGTGCTACCTAAGACTAGGCTGCTAGATCCCACCATTTAATGAAAGAAAATTCATACATATTTATTTTACTGATTTTTATTTGAATATTCTTCCTAGACTTAGAGTTTCTCCCTAATTAAAAAATAATAATATATATATATATATATATTCAGATATTAATTTAAAAGAGATTAAATAGAAAGAAAGTTGAAAAAAAGAAAATATTATGTTGTGAAAATAATTTTTAATTTGTCATTAATAAAATGTTTCATCAGGTCTTACAAATAATGATGTTGTTTTTTTAAAAAAAAAAAATCAAAGTTATACAATATAGTATAATTTTTTTATATTATTAAATCGGCGTAGTTAATTTTATGAATTACCATGATATATTAATTACTGAAACGTAATTTTGTTATGATTAATCACAATCTGTAATCCAAAACGTAGTTGTTTGATTTGTTATTTAAATGTTAAAATACTGAATTTGCTGTTTGATTTAGAGAGGCAGAGGAAAAGTGAAAAGGTGGAATTGAAGGGTGAAATTTCAATGGCGGGGATTCAGATGCTACCTTACGGCGACGTCGATTCCAATTTGAGGGCTATGGCCGGGTGCGCCGAGGGTTTTGGCCGCCACGCCATCGGCGGCCTCCATGGTTCTCTGTATATCGTCACCAATCTCGCAGGCATAGTAACCGATGCTCCTTTTTTCTGCAGTAGATTTAATTTAATTGAATTCTGAAAATGTGAATAAGCAATAATTGATTGAATTGAGATGAATGGCAATAGGATAGCATTGAATCGTGGTTTATGATGGATGAATGATTGATTTCAGATGATGGTCCTGGGTCCCTTCGCGAAGGATGTCGTAGAAATGAACCTTTGTGGATTGTTTTCGAGGTTTCTGGTACGATTCATCTGTCGTCGTACCTGAGTGTTTCGTCGTATAAGACAATAGATGGGAGAGGGCATAGGGTGAAATTGACTGGGAAAGGTTTGAGGCTGAAGGAATGTGAGCACATCATCGTGTGCAACCTTGAGTTTGAGGGTGGCAGGGGTCATGATGTTGATGGCATTCAAATCAAACCAAATTCTAGGCATATATGGATCGATCGATGCACCCTTCGTGATTACGACGATGGCCTTATAGACATCACAAGACAAAGCACCGATATCACTGTATCCAGGTGGGCTCGTTTTCTCCATTTTTAATTGAATTACAACAGCGGTTTGACTCAGGTAAAAGTAAGTCATCTCAATAGTTGATTAGAGGATTAATAGATTATGTTTTGTTATACATATGCATGTGTAATATCATTGGTGGGTATGCTTTGTTATGCATGTGCATATAATAATATAGTAATATTAAAATCTGAAGCATCGTCAATGATATTTTGATAAGTAATTGAGTAAGTGGCGGTCTACTCCTTGCATAATTAATATTAGTTACACTAGTATTAATAGTTTGTTTTTCATTAATGGCTGACCCTGTGTTTGGATTCTCATCCACACAACTCTAAAGCATGTCATTGAAGAAACTATTAGTTGTGTTTGGTATGCTTTGACATGAAGGAGTAGATAGACTTAGACATAAATCTACTTGCATTGTGATTATTTTACCTTATCCTTTGAGAGGAGTTGTTCATTTTTACTGAATTGAACTGCAACAGTGGTTGTCACACGTTCCACGCATAGTAATCTCAGTTGTTGATAAGAAAATTCATATTTGATTTTGATTTTTCAACTCATCCAAGATTTATAATCTATCAGCAGTTATTTTTTCATCCATGACCGAAGGTGTTTGAATCCTCTTCCACGCGATTTAGGCTCGTCACTGGAAAGAAAAAACAGTTAGCATTTGCTTTTAGTCTGTTCTTTGACATGGATCATTGATGGATTCTCAGATACACAGAGATTACTTACCTTATCCTTTAGAGAGAGTATCTCGATTTAGAGGAGGCGAATCCATTGATCAAATTTGATGGGTTACTTGGTTTTGTGGATCTAGGTGTTACTTTGGGCAGCATGACAAGACCATGCTCATTGGAGCTGACCCGACTCACGTTGGTGATAGATGCATCCGGGTGACCATTCACCACTGTTTCTTTGATGGAACGCGGCAAAGGCAACCACGTGTGAGATTTGGAAAAGTTCATCTGTACAACAATAACACCAGAAACTGGGGGGTTTATGCTGTTTGCGCTAGTGTGGAATCCCAGGTGAACTTGCTGCTATCATCTGTAGATTTTCTTAAAATTTGCTTTCCGTCCGAAGTTCTATGCAAGAATTGAGAGAGAGTAATTGATTTCGTGAAATCATTTTACAGATATACTCTCAATGTAACATATATGAAGCGGGAGCTAAGAAAAAGACTTTTGAATTTTATACTGAGAAGGTAAAATATTTCTTTTCACTCAAGTTTGCTGTTTTATGGTCATTAAGCATATCATATTCACAAATTGAATACAATTCCTTACAAGCACTCTGTGTTCTTCAATTACAATTAAAACTTCATCCCTGTAGCTCACACATGTCATTATTATATACGAAGTGAAGCTCTATTTTAGTTTTTAACTGAACACAACGGCATTGTGCGATCCATGTAACGAACTTCAACTAGCAAACAAGACTATCGTTGCTTTTATTACAGTATCTCTGATTTTGAGTGAGCAGTCAGTTAAGGTTTAAGTCCAGAAATGTGAATAGTTGAGAATGCTTCTTCAAATATTCAATCTTGTTTTGTGTCCCGGTCATAGATGATGTCCAAAAAGAGTTAGTTTTTACTCTTTATTTCAGTCATATCGGGCTACTAATGGTTATGATAAAAATGTCTCCCTAGGCGGCAGATAAGGAAGAGCAAAAATCCGGCATCATAGTATCAGAAGGAGACATGCTTTTGAATGGTGCACAGCCATGCTTGCTTACACAAAACAGAGAGGTGGCCATGTTCCATCCTAGCGAATATTACCCGACATGGACGATGGAAGCAGCCGCTCATTCTCTTAGAGAGATCCTCCAATTGTGTACAGGTTGGCAATCCATTTCTAGGCCAGTAGATCGTATGGTCTCTAATTAAGATTCATTGCATGAGTGGGACTGATCCAGTGACTTTTTTCTAAGAAAAGTTACTGTAATTTTAGTTAACTTTCATGTGTCAAGAATCAACTTCAATTTTTTTTTTAAAAAAAAAAACAAAAGAAACCAGTTAAATTAAAATTAAGTGACTTTTCCTGAAAAAAAAAAGTCACTCAATCCGTTATGGATGAGAACACCTTCTACATTATGTGGAAACTATTCACATTACATCATTACATCAAGCACATTTAAGAATGAAGCTTTAATTTGTCCTTTATTTGATTCGAGTTGTACTAACATACTGTTGTGTTCTGTAAACATAGTCAATTTTGTGGTTCTGACACTTCTCGAATTGGTATTTATATGGTCGCCATTAATAATTTTCATTGTCAGAAGTTATTCTTATTCAAGTTTGAAATTTAGAGGTCTTTTTTTATAATTTAATTTTTGAAGTATATAGATGTGGTGGCCAAGCAAGAAAATTAAACTCGTATTGAACTTACATTGTTTAAGTCCTTGTCTTGGACTATACTCTCTAAGTATGAGACGTGAAAACAAGGTCACTTTTTTAAAGTTGATGATTTGAAATGGATACATTAGCATTTTGTTTCTTGTTGAAAGCACTGAAAGTAGTCACAAATCAAAACTTAATAAGCTAAATAATTTACTATAAATATATATATATATATATATATATATATATATATATATATATATATATATATGGCTCCGAGTACAAGACCATGACTTTTAATACGATGGGATTGTTGAAATGAATTACCATCTTAAAAAGTAGGCTAACATTTTAATTTTACTAATTTTAAAACAACTTTTATTAAATGAAACGAGGTAATGTATGTGAATTTATACCATAAATTTGATCATTTTATACTATAAAGAACCGGGATTTAAGGAATTCCTTGTGAAGCTCACATGTAAATAATTTTAGACCAGGAAGAGAGTTGGTTATGGAGTTCACATGCAAACAAGTTTGACCATCAATAACGACAAAATGAGAATTTGAAAGGATAGTAGTTGCGGCTTAATGTCTTCTGTCTTGCATACACTTCTTTAATCGGATTCTTTGGCCCATCAACCGTGATCATGCCTGGACCACTGTACTTTTGGCCCACATCTTTCATTACTCGAGTTCACATTTTATTTATTATTTTTCAATTTAATTTGACCAAGTCATTGTGCTGAACAAAAATTGTTTACTTTCACAAAGGATTTGGACAAACTTTTTCACAAGATTTTGTAGGAGGAAAAAAGATTCCAGCTTCTAATACAAACTAAATTGACCTACGTACTTTAACTTTAAGTAAATTAAATAAGGAGTTTGTTATATAAGAAAAGTAAATGAGTTAATTTTAACTTGCTTTCGAAAAACAACTTGATATATAGAAAATCCAGTTCATTTTACCTTTTTAATCTCTCATTCTATAAATATTTAACAGAAAAATTTAGCCAAGTGTAATCAAAGTTATTTGATTCAATCAAATATAAATATAAATGTATATGGAAACTTTTTATCTGTGTATGGTTGGGTTGTACTGTGAAAAAAAAAAAGAATAAATATTTTGAAATTGCCATAATCATGGAGAAAAGAGACGCTAAGCCGGGAGAAGTTACTTTCATAATTGGCAGATTGGATTGAGAACATACAGTTCAATAGAGATGATGAGACTGACTATTGGGTTTAGTTAGGGGAAAACATGAGAACTAAGTACACCTCATTCACTTTCAAATTTGTGCCACTATTTCTTCATTGTCTAAGCATCTCTATTTTATTAGCAATCAAATCTTATTAGCTCCTACAGAAATAACATACTGACAAACCAAAATTCGAGTTTTGCAAAAATGTGGATAAATTCAATGCTTTGTTAAAAAGTTTTAACTAATTATAAAGTGTAAAATAACTTTTGACGTTTTTTACATATAATATATGTTAACTCCTTTATCAATTGCTTCTTAAACGTTTATATATGAAAAATACTAGAATTGTAAACAATTTAATTTAACGAATGCCAGGTAATTTCAGAAAGGCACAAAATATTTCATACTATTCGAAAAGATAATACTAATCACTTTCATAGGTATGCATTGAAAATTCCAATGTGATTTTTAAGACTAATTTGTTTCAATTAATTATATTCAGACTCGTATAAATATTATAAACATCAAAAATTAAATTTATAGGATCTCTGAAGTGAGAATATAGGGATGTAAGATCATCTTCCTCCAACACTGTAGCTTGCTTTTGGAACATACCCCCCGAAAATTCTTGAAAATATGCCATAGGAGAGTTATTGGGAGAACACTTGAAGGTCAAGGCAAATGGTCTCTGTGCATACATTTCTCAAAATGCATGTGAATGTAATGGTTGATTAAAAGAAGGAAAATGACATTTTGATAACATTTTTTTTAACAACCTTTTTACATTATTTATATGTCATGTTGTGAATCATAAAAATCACCATAGACCAATAAAAAATGACATGACATGATGTTAAAAAGTTGTAAAAAAAATGTTGTCAAAGTATTATTATCCTTAAAAGAAACGTCAAAAATGTAATGCATCAATTTTGAACGAAAACTAAAAAAAAAAAACTATGCGCATACATTCTAGTAGCTTCGAAAAACCAAACACGAATTTTAATATAGGCAATAACAAATAGTAACTCCAACATGAAACTACAAATCTGAGATGTATCAAAACTGGTAAAGTATTAAAGGAAGTAAACGTCAAATTGATCAATAAGATTTGCTCTACTATTACACCTTGATAGCATACTTTCTCATTGGGAAATAAGTCTCTTTCTTCTTCTCCCTCTCAGTCTTCAATGACGCCTGCATGAATAACAAACGAGAAATCTCATGAGAAAACAACCGTTGTCCATCACCACCAAATATAGAGGAAAGACACTCAGAAAAAGGTACAAGGCATTCCCACAACCATGTTAATCTACAATGTAAGAACAACTAATCGTCGTACTTAACTTCACTTCTATCCAATCATTTTTATAGATAACATGATGTTTATGTTTATACAAATCCTAATCAAGGTTATATTTCCCCGTGTCAAAAGCTAATTATATCAATGAAACTCAAATCACTACTATTGGTAATTTATATTCTAAACTTTTGTTTCAAGAACAAATTCAGAAGCAAATAACATATTAGATAACATTTGGAAAGGACAGGATCAGATCAAATTGATCCGATTACTTAGAATTGTATGTAAAGATTGACGGAGACAAGTACGGATGTCGCTGACTTTCAATCAGGATAAAATAACCTTTCTGAAAGACAGACAATCATAGCATGGGTATTTCAAACAAGCAAACTTCAAAAACAATACACGATTCCTCTCTAACAAAATGATGGTATAAATATGCCTGTCTAAAAAATTAAACCAGTATTTTAAACCGGCCAGAGATCATCCTAATAACTATTAAGAGGTCATTTGCTTCAACCGAGGAGAAGCAAAATAACACACCCCCACTCCCGAACTGCATAGGAAGGGATTCTTCCACATTTCGCCTGACAAAACAGTCCAAAAAGCATCGATGATGAATAATTGAAATTTGAGCAATACAGGAGAATTATTAAGCACACAAGCAACCATAGAAAAAATAGTCCTAGACGAATAACACAGATAGAAATTGCTCGAGAGTAACACCTCAAGACCTACACATTCAAGGCATTACACAAAACGGGCATTCAAATTAGAACAGGTAGACACTAATAAAAACAAAAGTGGAGTGAGCATGACTAAAATAGAACAAATTCAAGATCATCAAAATCAATGCAATCTATTTATTAAAAACTAACAAAACATTCAGATTAGTCTACATACTTTTGGGGACATAGAGTTAGTAGTTCCATTAAAGGAAGAACAAATGGCATTACCTGGTGCTTAGTAAGCCTCCTGCGAATAGCCCGTGTCTTCTTGGGGCGGAGATCAAGAGGCAAGTACTTCTTGTTCTTGTAGGCATCTCTCAACGCAGCCTTTTGCTTTTGAGAAATCACAGTCAACACCTGGGCAATCGACAACCTGACGACTTTTCTGCAACCCCAAATTCAAAAAGAAAAAAAAAACATAAACACAAACACCTCACATGCAAAAAATACAAAAGCAAATGACAAACGACCCAACGGATAAAGACATGAAATTTTACATCTTGGAGAGCTTGTTAGGGGCACCTCCGGTGACCTTAGCAACACGAAGCAAGGCTAGCTCGGCCTTGAGGTCCTTCAGCTGATTCAAGAGTTCAGCTTTCGTCTTCTGCCTCAGCTCGTAAACCTTAATCCTCGCTGCAAAAACAACGCTGTCAGTCACATCAATTAACAACAATGGACAGAGAATAATGCTTCTGGAAATTACCCATCGCTACAATTCCGCGAGCTTCTGCTTCGGCTGCGACTATATGCTGTAAACCCTAGTGTTAAATAAAAGAGACGAAGCCCCAAATTAGGGTTTTTTATAGTTATATAGAATGCTGTTTCGGGATCGGACAGATACGGTTTTAAACGGGCCTGCAGTTTTTTCTTGGGTTGGACTAGGAACTCGCAAGGGCGAGGCCCACTTTACTAGATTGGGCCGATTTACATTTATTTGAATGGGCCGGTTTAAACATTGTCTACTGCAATGTTTCCAAATATATTTTATAAATATATAATATTTCAGAAATTATTTTTTAAATGTATTTACCTTAAATACTAAACTCTAAAAGCATTTAAATTTTAATACACGAAACCAATGTGTGCAGATCTTAAAATGTTAATACTAAATTGAAAAGTATTCATTTTAATTTTAATATCTCTAACAATGACGTTTATTATTGTATTATAAAATTACTCATTTTAATTTGAATTCCATTTTTTTTTTATCTTTTAACTCTATTAGCTGTATGGGGAAATTGGATTCCATTTTGCTACTGTCTTTGACATGTTGCTTCTTCTGTTCTGGACTTTTACGTCGATAACTTATTTAATTTAAGAAATCTGACAACTAACCCAATATATAATAATTTAACTTAAAACTTTTCTTAAAGAATATTCATCGATATATTGTTAATATCTATTTTTTTTTTTTTTGCTTTGTCTGTGCTATGCATTGAAATAATGGAAAATACAAAAGAGAAAAATCGTAGCACGATGGAATTGTTAAAGTCAGTTAACGTGTACTCACTTTAAATTCATGGATTGTGTGAAAAAGAATTTTATGATATGTGTTTTTTATAAACAGAAATATTTTTTAAAATCATTCATAAATAGTGCAAATTTTATATATTAGTAATATTTGTTAAAACATTTCACAAAATCATTTAAATTAATCATTTTTATCTGTATATCTACTTATGTATATATTAAATATAAAAAGTATGTTTTAAACTAAGGATGAAAATGAATCCATCTTTATATGTATTATCTAAATTTATGTTTTGATGGATAATCCATTGGATGTAGTATTTACTTTTTCTTTTGTGTATAAAGATGAATACATACATATATATATATATATATATATATATATATACACGTTTTTATTTTCCTACTCTTATTAATATCCATTTTTTTTAGATTCATCTCTATTTTAATTAATTAAAATAGGTATTTTGAGAAATTCCAGATACACATATGATTTTTGTTGTTGTCATAATTACTTGACCTTTCTTTTTTTGATATTTGATACTAAAAAAAGTTTATTCTTTTAACATAATTATTGTTTCTATAAAAGATTATTTAAATAATATTTGAAATCGTAAAAGATGTATGATTATATTACTCAATAGGAAAGAAGTGAGACAAAATCTCACATCCGTTGAGTATAGAAATAAGATGAGACACAAATCTCATACCCATTAAGTGTAAATAGAAATAAGGATGAGGATGAAAGTGAATTTTTACATAATAACATAATATAATATAATAAAAAATAAGATAAATTAATTATAGATATTTTATTAAATATCCTTTTAAGTAGAGCTTTAGATGCATTCAAAATTGTGAGTGAGATGTACCAAAAAAATGATTGGTGTGGGAAAAATCTTATCTTTTTTGTAATGATATTTTTGCTTTTGTCATGTTTTGTCTTTTGAATTGTGGGTTTGGCGTATAGTTGAAATGGAACATCCATATGGCAATAATGTCGTGCTTCCAAAGTTCTCGTCTTTTACGGCTAAACCAAACTACAGACAAAAGAAATACAAACATCAACACATGCGTCTATTCTTCATCCCTTCAAATTCAAACATTATCTAATATAATTATCTTTAACAATCTTTCAATTCAATAATTTTATATTTTGATAAATTTAAATAACTATTTTAGAATTAAATAAGTTTATAATCTCTAAATTTAAACACAAAATTATAATTTTTTTTATTTTATATTTATATATTTTAATATCTAAATTTAAAAAATAAATAAATATAATTCACTTCATGTAACAAACTTAAATTATTATTTTTATATATCAAATAATATTTCAAGCTAACCTTAAAATAAATTTAAAATATTATTTGACACGGCAAAAATAAATTTAATATGTTTAAGTCAAAATGATTGAATATATTTATTTTTTATTTTTTTAAATAATTAAATTTATTAAAATTTAAAATAAAATCGAATTTCAGTTTAATGACAAAGTTTTTGAGATGTACATCAGATGCTTTGAAAGAGTTATCATCTTCAATAATTTTATTCTACTTAAATATAAGTGGCTCTCGTGAAAAATTCAAGTGGTTTAATAAAAAAAAATTATGCATAATTTGCTTAGTTAAACAATAAAATATTTTAATAATACTCCTTTAAGTTTAGTTATAAAACTAAAATCATTTACCATTGTATAATATTGCACTGTGTCACTTCTCCTCTATCTTTTATACATTTTTGTTTTAATTGTTTATGTAAAATATGATTATTTATATTTATTTAGTGTTAAAAAAATAAACTTACGGTGTAAAAAATACTCTTAACTATTCATAAATTGTGTTACTTTTCTTTAAGAATTTTTTATAAAACTAAAAAAAAAATACTATGCATGACATCCATTTTATATAGTTGATACTTTATGGCTGTAAAATTCTTTATATGCTAATTAAAAATTCATATCAGGTAAAAATATCTAAGGGAAAAATTATTCAAATTAAAAAATTCATAAATTTATGATCTTAAAGTTTTGATTTAAAAATAATGACAAAAATTCTTATATAGGAACTTGTTTATCATTTATTAGTATCAAATATCTTCGACATCTATCATAAAAATTAACTATGATATCAGAGTTAATTTTTCAATCTTCCATAAAAAAAAATTCACACTTGTATAATGTGTACAGTTTCTCAATTTATTATTTTTAATTTCATATTGATAAGTTATTGCAATACAAATTAACATCTTGAAAAGATTTTATTAAATAAACTTCACTTTAAAAGCATATATTGTGAGATTAAGTTAAGTTTAAAGTCTACTTTCTAACACAGTTTTAGAGTTATGATTGGAGTCCTATCTATGTGGATGTTTTACCCGTTGTCGGACCACTATCGGACCATCCATTAATTCAACTCTTATGTTTGAGATGTTTATACCTTGACGTGAAAGGAGTGTGTTGGAAGTTTCACATCGACTAGAGATAAAACCGATTTATAATATATAAGTGGGTGCAAACCTCATTTTACAAGCTAATTTTGTGGGATTGAGTTAGACTTAAAACTCACCTCTTAATATAATTGTTGATAATTTTTTTATATTTATTTTAATAAACCTAAATAAAGAATTTCAAAGTTATTAATAAGTGTTTAATTCAATTATTTTTTAAAACACATTCTTGTATTGCAAATCTGGGATATATTTTGTTAAGAAATTAAAAAATAATTTGTAAAAACTTTTGAAAGAAGAGTACTTTCACCTTCAAAGTTAAAATAAATGTCATGTGTAGAACAAGTTGAAAATACATAAAAAAAGAGGTTATTTCACATATTCAATAATCAAATCGTGGAGGCTAGTTTTGTTTGAATTGGAAACTCCACGTGTTCTTTCTTTATTGCAAACCATCTTGTTCCATGTGAACACAACATGAACCATTTCAATTCAACCATGGCTACGGATTACTTCTAGAAATAACCCTTTTTGGAAAAAACCGATACAAGTGAATATTTTTTTATTTTCAATTATTCCAATACACATTCATATAAATTCCAATATATAATCATAATGAGAACAAATAGCAAAAAATATAAAGTCAAAAAACATCTGTTTCGACTATATTAGTTCACTTACATTCAATTTTCAACGATGCAAAGAGCAATTCAATTACTTAGAGTAAATTAACCCTACATTTAAAGGGTATGATAATTTCAAATAATTAAGGACGAATGTTATGATTGAATTTTATACTTGTTTGTGTTTTCATATTTCAAATAAATTAAACATAAGTTTAAAGAAAATGATAATGTATCGGACGAAAGTTATCGTTGAAGAGTTTGGTTGTTATTCGGATAATCAAGAATCTTTAATTATATCTATAAAAAATATTGTAAATATTACAAAATATTCTATTTTTAATATTCAGATAAAAAGTTTGTTTGTTAACAAAGAAGTTTTTCTAAAGAATATTTAGTTTTAGGTAATTCAAAAAGTGTTTTCCTTTTTACAAACAAACTCGTAAACAAATGTAACCAATAATGTTTGTGTTAATGTCAACAGATTAAATATAATTAAGGAATTAATTAATATAATCTACAAAGGAGTCAAAAGAAACTCCTCCGTCCAAAAAAAAAGTCCAACAAAATTAATGCCAAGTTGCTTAACGAAAACACCAAAACGTGGAAATAAAAAAGCACGTCTATTACAGTATTAATTTAACATAATAATCTAAAATATTTATGCATATCTCTTTGCTGTTTGATCCATTCAACCACCATTGTTTTTAGAAAAAATCTGTAAAAACTAAGATGGAGAAGATATTGGAAAATAATAAATTAATAATTATGATAATTAGTTAGATATTAATTATTAATTAAGTAGTATAACTGATAATAAAATGTGTGTGGAGCAAGGCTAAGGAGGGAGAAAGTTTGTTTGGTTTATGATATGATGTTGTCTGGTTTTGGCTTGCTGCCTCTATAAGTGGAGAAACTCATGTCATTCTTTTTCCCACTCTTACGTGTTTCTTTTCCTGAATTTCATGCACTCTAATCTTAAAATCTCTCTCTCTATCTCTCACTTCACTCATCTTTTCGACTCTCTCATCCAACGCAAAACCTTTCTTCATGGTTTCTCTCTTTCTCTCCATCTCTCTATCTATAAATATCATATCTTTTTCTTCATAACTGATTTTCTTTTGCTGTTCAGGCCACTGAAACCTACGCGATCAAATACGAGGAGGTAACGATCAACATCGACACACACATATATGTGTGTCTGTCTGTCTGTCTTGTCTTGTCTTGATCTTGCTCAGATTCTTCAAAACAAAAATTCAAGGAAATCTTAACGTGGTTATTTGATTTTTCTACATTTTTAAGGAACATATACTGAATTCACGAGGGTTGAAGCTCTTTACATGCCGATGGCTTCCGGCTAATAGGAGTCCGAAAGCTTTGATCTTCATGTGCCATGGCTACGCCATGGAATGCAGCATCACCATGAACAGTATAATCACGCAATTACCCTCTGAACATTATTCGTTCGTTTTTTGCAATTTACAATGGAAGTTGATTCGGTTCGTATTAATATTCTGCACTTTTTCTGATTGCAGGCACGGGAATAAGGCTTTCACAAGCCGGTTTTGCGATGTTTGGGATTGATTACGAAGGACATGGAAAATCAGAAGGGGTTCCTGGTCTTGTTATGAATTTTGACAGCGTCATCGAAGATTGTTTCCAACATTTTTCAACAATTTCTGGTTTGCTTCTTCTCTATTTTGATGTCAATTTGGTTCCTGCCACTGAGGTTTGTTGTTTCGTTGAACATGTTTTCCAACCCATGACGTGGCCGATTTGTCGCTTGGTGAATGAATATGTTTGTGAATGAAGTTGTCCTTTTTTTTTGTTCTGTGAATGATTGAAACTGCAGAAAAAGAAGAGTACAAGAACAAGATGAGGTTCTTGATGGGTGAATCCATGGGAGGAGCTGTGGCACTTCTTTTGCATAGGAAAGAACCACAATTCTGGGATGGGGCCATTTTGGTCGCACCCATGTGCAAGGTTTGATCCCTTTCTCCACTTCTTTTCTTTTCTTGTCCTTATTCTGTAGGCACGTCTTCTGCCAAATCCACACATGTGATTCGTTTCATAATTATACTGTTCTTTTTGCTGCTATATTTAATCATTCATTGAGTTTAATCAAACATATATAATAGTGCAAAATTTTATAATCATACATCAAAACTTGAATCATAGACAAAAAAACCTCTTCTCACGGTTTCTTTCTGGGAATCCATTCACCAGTATCTTTTTCTTTATCTTTCCCCTCAGAATATTACAGACATCAAAACCGTTTGAGTAGAAAATTGCTTTTACCAGATAATAACTTAAGAGAGACGAAAAAGTATTGACATAAAAAGTACAGAGTGGTTTGTGAGACAATCACGTACGAGATAGAAAAAGATAGTAAATTAGTTTGTATGTCACTCTATCTAGATAAGGCGCATCAGAATCTTTCCTTTTTGTTAATTCAATGCATCAATACTTTTATTATCAATCATTTTTGTTCTATATGATTTATAACCGGAAAAATGTATTATATATTAGATTTGAGTTTATTCATAAGTTAAAAAATAAATAAGTGGATCCGTTTGACCGATACTAATATTTGACTTTTTAGAAGCGTTGAATGGCTCTTCAGTAACGCATCGTTGAAGATATTTTTAAGCTAAACCGTTGTATATTCTTCTTGTGATGATGCGTCAGAAGCAGAATACGCAGCCTACGTTTTTACTTTAAAAATACACCCACGTTTTGAAAATTTCAAACCCAATCAAGAAGAACCACAACATAATTATAATGAAAAAAAGTTAATAAATTTAATATATAGGAATATTATTCGATTGAATATAAAAGAGTATATATTATTTATTTAGCATGCAAAAGAGAAAAACAGTTGTTTTGTATATATTTTGTTGATGCATTGAGGTGAAGTTGGTATTTGTTAATAAATTGCAGATTGCAGAAGAAATGAAACCAAACACAATGGTGATTAAGGTATTGAATGCATTAAGCAAAGTTGCTCCGTCGTGGAGAATAGTCCCAGGCCCAGACATAATTGATATTGCCTTCAAAGTGCCTGAAGTCAGAGAAGAGGTATTTGATTTTTCTTGCAGAAGCTGACTATTTTATTTGATAAAATTTTGATGCATTATTGTTGTATTGCAGATCAGAGGGAACGAATATTGCTACAAAGGAAGGCCTCGGTTGAGAACAGCGTCGGAACTTCTAAGGATCAGTAGAGAAATTGAGGAAAGACTGCATGAGGTAAATTTGGTGAAGTAAATAAGAAAGACGTATTGAATTGAATTGAATTAATGGAATATGTGGATTTTTTTTTGTTAGGTTTCACTTCCTTTTCTGGTTTTACACGGTGAGGCGGATCAAGTGACGGATAAAGCAATTAGCAAACAGCTACATGAAGTTGCTGGAAGCTCTGACAAGACATTGAAGTTGTACCCAGAAATGTGGCATGGTCTGCTGTATGGAGAGCCACCGGAAAACTTGAATATTGTATTCTCGGATATTATTGGGTGGATCGAGAAGAGATCTCAGTTTGGAAATACAAGATTGGAGAGAGAGTTGAAAGGAGAACAAGAGCATTTGGTTAGGTCTGATCTCTAGCCAATTCCCCAACTCTCATTTCCAAAACAAACCTAGAGAATAAGGTTATTGCGCACAACATAAAATGAACCGGAAGACCATAATTGTTAGAGCAAAGGGTCGTGTACAGTTTCAAATCAGTTTATAAAGGAACAAATGTCTCAATTTCCTATTTCAAGATTATCACATACCTATTGTCCTTATTTAACCAAGTTTTACTCATTTATATACATATATTCATGACCTTAACGTCACCACTCTATATAATAATTATAAACAATCTATGGTTTGTATGTTAGGTACTCATTGCATCAGCATATACATTTTTATTCAGAAATTTATAAAGTCACTGTTATATTTCATCTTACGAATTTGAAAAATTATTGCAAAACTTAATACACGAAATATTTCACTTGTTTAACCTTATTATTATATTCATAATATATGAATACTTTTTAAACAACAATTAGATTTAAACTGAAAATCAATACTATACAAATTACTATTTGATTGAATTACAACACAATTGACGTTTTCTTTAAAATAAAAAAGTCGATTAATTTCTCCACAAAATTAATTTATTCCATTTCGGAAACACCTTTATCAGATCAGCAAAAAACTGTTACTTACTAGATATGCATCTTTTTCAGTTACGGTGCTGGCAAAATCTGAAGAGGAAGGTCTGCTTCGTGTTTAATTTTTTACAATAACCAACACCCAATATGAACGTGGAAAAAGCAGGCACCAGAAATTCAACAAAACCCCAAATGAGGTCCCCACAGTTTCTCAACAATTAAATAAATAAATAAAAAATCTCTAATCATTACTTTCGTGCATAATGTTTGATGATGAATTTTGATAGGTACATTAAATGCAAGTGTTTAATTTTGGAAAACTAGAACTAGAACTAACTTTTCGTTGAAATGGTAAAGCAGTGATAATCTACACTAAATTTTAAATCCAGTTAAATCAAACATCTCATTTGAGTAAAAGAGAGGGGTTGCTGAGTGAGTTGTAGATAGGAAGCGATGTGGCACGTTATCACATCCACAAAGCGTGATAACAGTTAACTAGGACTAATTACAACATAAATTGCCAACCGAGGCTTGTGGGTTTGACTCCAATACAGAGTAGAGTTATCGCCAGGTTCCTTCATCCCCCTCCAATTAAATATGACAAGAAATCACCGTTCCCCTATTAATGAGATACACGAGCCTACTTCACTTTGTTAGTATTTGACCTAGCTGCGGCGGACAAATGACCTACTAGAAAAACACATTTCCACCATGACCTGCTTGCAACACCAAAACACAGTACAAGACATTCATCAAAACAAAACTCTCAGTAACTAAGCAACTGCAAAATTATTCGTCATTAATTATCATTGTAATCATCTTAGGCAAGACCCACATGGCAACAGATGGAAGTAATACCAAACAACAAAAATTTTGGAAAAGCGAAGAATTTTCCTTTCATTTTTTATTCAGCAGAAAATAAAGAAGACAATCCTCGGCCAAGACTACCTTTAAAAGGAGATAGTCCAGATGAGGGGTTGGAGGGTAGTCACATTAAAGAAGTTAGCTTGTAAACATGTCTAACAGTAATACCTCATTCTCTCTATTACGGAAATCTAAACTCTTTTAGTATAAGATCTGCATGAGAATAGAAAGGGGGGGACAAATCCTCATGTTGATAGTGGTCACAATGTTGGAATTATCCATCTCAAATAAAATTACATCTCATGTATTGGTTATAAATCTATTATAACAACGGTAGAACAGTCAGGACCAAATAGATAAAATTAGGGAATCATACCTTTCACGCAACCATTTCTTAAATAATCTTATTTCTCACTTCCTCGAGTTTCTTCAGTATCTCTCCAGGGGTTCTGTCCAATTCATCAGCAATTTTTCTCTGCAAATCCATTGGCAATGTTGGGAATTGCTCGCATAGATCCCCATCAATAACATCCTACACAATAAAGCAGGACTATCAGAAATTTGAAAAAATTTAATGCCACGTCCAAAAAAGCACAAAAAACAAAAAGAACATTTTGGTGTGCACATGTTTAATAGTGACAGAGGATGAATGGCTCTTTGTCAAGCAACAACAGCAATGAAAATATAGAAAGGGGCGATGCTCTTATCCAACAGATTGCAGATAGCACTTTTCCACAATTTCATAGAAGCAATAAACAGCATATCAGGCATACCTTAACGGGAAAATATGCAGATCTATATGCCATGTGGTCTCTTCCGCACAAAGGTGGGTGATCCTGTCTCATATGCATCTCCAAATGAGAAAAGAAGTCAACATCATCTCGTGAAGTAAAGGCATGTAGAGCACCCACACTTCCCATAACTGTTCCAAATACAATGCACTCTCCACCACCTGGTATGAGAGAAGCCTTTTGCAAGCATGTGACCACATCACCAACATGAAACTGTACAATTTCTTCCACCTTATTGGGAGCTCCATTCAGCTTTCCTTGCTCCCACTTGATCCTACCACCAGTAGGATCTTCTTCTATCTCATCTGAAACATCCTGTGGCAGCCGCACAAAATAGATATTTCCAAACTTGTCTGCGCCTGCCATGGTGTCAAAATCTATGTGGTACGATGCAGTAAGCCACCTTGGAACACAATCATCGGCAAATATATACAGTTGGTTTTCGTCCCGCCTATACTTGCAGTAATGGAAAGACTGGAGAAGAAAGAAAGAACACAATTAAGTGAAGATTTTATTCAGTGAATTGAAAGATGTAGTGCAGCAGCACACTGTCTATTTGCAAAATTAAGAGAGAATAAATTCACAACAGAAAAGACTTAGTCAAGTCTTTCCAAAATAGTATAATACCACGGAAGTTTTGTATAAAAACCAAATCAGTGAAACTAGTACATTACATTTTGCAGCACACAGACAAATTAATGTCACAATCCACAGTTATATCAATCAAATGCTACCAGAAAGCTCAAGTCACCAAATGTGGATATTTAACAGCTATGGATTTACCAAAATTCTAAAACTGCGGTGAATGCATCCACCGATATTAATGCATAAATTAAGATACCAATTAACAGTGATAGAAACCCTTCTATGGTTCCACATGAGAAACCAGTTCGAACGTAAGCTACATATGGATATAACATAGAACATACCTCTTGAACATCACCAACATAAATTCGATCACGATATGCCTGAATAGACACAATTGTGTTGGGGAATAGCTTATTCTCACATTTTCTTAACAGACGTCTTTTTCCCAAATCATATAACCTGAGCACAGGTCCTATCCCTGCAAGTAATCTTCCTTGAAACTGACATAGAGCAAGAGGAACACCTTCTACCTGTGTTTTGTGAAGAAGTTCAAGAGATCTTCCATCCTCTACAAACCTATAAATATGAATAAATCCTGCAGTTACAGTCCTTTTGGGCAAAAATTGCAGTCCCTTTGCCGTCCCAACAGCTAAAAGGGTTCCATATTCCTTATCATGGAAATTGACTGTGCATATGCTGAAAGCAGCCTCATTCTCCTGAAGCTCCAAAAGACAAGTTGTATTTCCTGTCCTGGGATCAAGAACTCTGATGCATGAAACCCATTTCTCTGATTCAGCTTTTGGATAGCCATAGTGTTCATCAGAGAGGGGATCATCTTTATCTTCATCATCACCACCATTCTCAATTTGGTCCGCATTTCCAGTACCATTCTCCCCGGCTTGAGCAGCCTCAAAACACTCTTTCCTAGCAGCTTCACGCTCTTCTGCAGTTAATGCTCCCTGATCACTCTCAATCATCACAAGGAGTTTTCGTTTGGGTTGCAGCACAAATTTCCTTGGTGTATACCTTAATGGAATTACAGTTTCATTGAATGTTTCTCCTAACCTTTCTATGGTAAAAATTCTCAAGGCCTCGCCAGCAACAGCAACTACACCTTCTACACACTGGTCAGATGAAAATGAAGCAGCATATTCAAGGGTTTCATATGAAAGGGGTGTTAAAAGGAAATGTCCTTGGTGAATATAACCAAGCCAGGGTCGACTAGACAAACAAAGCATAGCCCGCTTGCCTCTCACAATGATGAGAAACAGCTTTGGGGCTCTCAATCCTAAGAACCTGGAACGCGAATCAGAAAGCTGACCTGTAACCATATCCACCACAGTTCTAAACAACACACCATTCTGTAACCCAGCATTCAAGAATAGGCTAGCTGGATGATCTGCACCATCCTCACCACCAACAGAAGCTTGAACTTCAAGAAAAAGTAGAGATTCTGGAGCTGAAGAAACACTCTGAACGCTTAGTGCCTGCATACAATCATCAGGATCCAGTGATAAGATGCGGATGGTCTTGTCATATGAGCCAACTGCAAGAAATCGAGATCTTTGTCTGCCTTCGGGCACTGGAGCAATGTCTAAACAAGCAACATCTCCAGACATTTCATGCTTCTCCACCTCCATCAACTGACCAGTAACATCTACTTCAAAATATATAAGCTCCCCTCCACTGAGTGCAATAACAACCTGAAGCCTATTTGATCCAACTTTTGAAATTGTCCTCTTTCCAGGTGTTCTCCATTCATTAATACGGCCATCCTCCCTGATATGCCTAATACCATTTGGGTGAACCTGCATGAGAGAATCATCTCCTATCAAAGAAACAGCAAGGGAGGGAGTCGTGTCAAGAAACCCACTGTCACTAACTTCTTCAACAGTCTCACCAATGGAAAGCACAAGAGTTGCATTTGTGAATGACACAACAATGTAAGCATCAAACTCGTCAATAACATTCTTCTTCACCGTCCAAACAGCACTTGGTATACCAGGAAGCTTGGACACAGCCATCTCACTAACCGCTAAACCAGTTCTCAAAATCCTCAAAGACGACCTAGGACCACGTCCACAGAGAGTAAAAATCTGAGGAGTTTCCTCTTCAAAGAGATTACTGACCTTCATATCCATAATTGGCATTAAACTCTCAACCTGGTCAATCCTGACAAGGTTTTTCAGCCTCCTGGGCTGGAAAAACACAGGCGGAAAACCTTCCTCGGTTTCCATTAAAGTGGCAGATGATGCCTCCACATCATCCTCATCCCCTATAGACTTAAATTGATACAAAGCATGGTTCCCAAACTCTGAGGCAGCAAATAAGAACCCTGACTTCAGCACACACATCGAAGCAGTAACAGGAATAGTATCAAAATATTTAATCTTCAATTCAGATACACGGTCATTGTTGTGTTCCAATGTGACCTTAAAAATATCCCCGTACTCCGTCTGCAGGAGGAAGAAGAACATGCTCTTCAGTTTATGCATGGCAGCAGAGACAATAAGCACGCCACGCTCAGCCGGCAAGTCCTCTCGCCGTGGAATCACAGCCCTAACATCAGGATGACCCTGATTCTTATAAATAACAAAATTTTCAGCACAAACAAGCACCCCGCTAGGGCCATCACCACCTCCAGGAACAGTAACAAGCAAATTGGCCCCATTATCAACCTGCTCGGACCACTTCCGCGAAACATGGTTGAGCCCAAGATCAAGCTCATAAAAGGTCAAATGCTTCTGAGCCTCACGAGCAGCCTGACCAGTGGAATCCTGGTCGGCCTCAGAGTAGTCCAATTCAATAGCAGCAAAAATAGGGTTCTCAAAGCCACAGTCAACACCGCAAATTGAATAAACTAAAGTGTGCGATTTATGAGCTTCTAAAGGGGAAGAAATAGTTAACCTAGCAGCAGTGTCCCTATTCAAAACATAAACGAGTTTCTGCTTCTCGCAGGCGCCAATCATAACGGCCCTACCCTTTGGATCGATGGCGAGGTACTGACCTGGGACAATTCGGCGGCAACCAGATTTTCCAAAGGTTTCTTGGTGAACTTTGTCGAATACGTTTTTCTCTTTGTTATATTCGAGGATTACGATGCGGCCGGAGTCGGAGCCAACGACGATGTAGTCCTTCTGAGCGCCCATGAGGCGGAACTGAGCGAGAGAGCGAATGGCGCCGAAGATTTCGACGGAGAGGATGGTTTGGATCCGGCCATTGTCGTCGGGACGGAGGAGATCAAGGACCTTGCCTCGGGCGACGACGATTTCCTGGCTCTTGCCGCCGGAGAAGTTGCCGTTGATGGCACAGATGATGCCGGTGGGACGCTGGAGAGTGAGACTGTAGAGATACATGGTGTAGAGTGGTTAGGGTTTAATTTAGGGTTTTGGTTTCAATTGAACATTCACAGTAACAGAGTCGCTGGTGAAGAAGATGAAATAGACTCGTTACGATATCATATCATATCAGTGAGTAAGCAGAGCGGGACTAAAAACCCTATTTGGGGTTTGGCTACCTTTCCCCCCCCTTCACTTCCATTCTATACACTATTATTAAATATTAAATTAAATATATAATAAAATCAGTATTCTTTTATTTTCTTTTTAAACAAAGGAAATATAAATGTTTTATTATTTCTTCAGCTCCCCTCGATAACAATTGTTATTTTTTTTAATCTTATACTCTACTCTGATGTAATACAAAATCCCTTTATCATCCTTAATATTGTATAATGCATCTTGTTGAATATTAAATTTTAGACTTGTGGATAATAATATATAATGATTTTTTTGAAATTGACATATTATAATATTTTTATTAAAATATTAATTTAGTTTCTTGAGTTTTGTTAGTTCAATTTTAATATTTTTTAATAATGTTTTAATTTTTGTCTGTATATATAATTTGATTTTTATATTCATTATTTTGTTCAATTTAATTCTATTTTTTTAAAATTAAATAATTTTATGTATTTTTAATTTAAAATCAAATCTAATTTTTATATAAATATTATATTGATATTTTTATTAAATATTTTTAATTTAGAATTAGAGTTAGTTTAAAATTATAATGAATTAAATATATCTAGTTTAATGTTAAAATTGATTTAAAATTATAATGAAAAATTTAAAAATAGAAACTTACACCATAAGTTTAAAATTTTAAATTAAAAGTTCCATAAATTATTTAATAATTTATATGACTTTTAAGTTAAAAATAAATTAAATAGTTTACTAAAAATATCAATATAACACTCTGCTCATGGTAAATAAGATGTAAAACATAGTATTAGTTTACTTGGGGATCATGCAACACTAAACACAGAAATTGCTATCCTCCGTGGGACTGATAAGTGAAAAAATGCAGTTCATAGGACTGCATCAACACGTGCTATACTTGTGACCCTTCTCAAAGAAGAAAACACTACAAAAAGTCGACACCATCATTTCTACCTCACTATTGTGGTGCTAGTTTACGTGTGTGATAGATTGGTGAGTGAAATTCAGTATGGGGAACCTTTTTAGTAGGTCTAACATCTATTGCTTACATGAATATATTCATGTTCTCATTAATTTTTATCAAGGTTCTTTGATCTGTACAAGTTCAATGTTCTCGGATGATTCTTAACAAAATTTAAGCTCATGAAACAACCAAGGAAAAATAAGTTAAAACAAATGCAGTCACATTTGAAGAACCAAGAAAGACTTCATGTAAAAATGGAACATTCTTCACTATATATATCTGGACGGTCTGCATGGTATATAGGAACACTCATAGCTTCAACGTGTATCAATGGGCAACGGAGAGATACTTCAAAGCAGTGTATGCAGTTTCTTAGTATCATATTAAACATGCCTTGAATCCTTTTTCCAATTCCTTAGCATCCAAGTTTTTCCCAATGAATACAATTTTGTTTATCCTTGGTTCATCCGCACCCCACAACCTCTCAGGTGATCCTTGAAATATGTCATGAACTCCCTGTAAAAAAAAAAATTGCTTAATTCCACGAAACGGAACATAAATGATAATTGTCAGAGCCGATGGGTAATAACAAACAACAATTAGCCCAGTGGAAAATTTAAGGAATTCATTTAAGATCCATGAGGCAACCCCTTCACGGTAAAGGAATTTAAGCTTGCCTGAAAGACAAATCTCTCGTTCATTCCTTCAACAGATAGAAGACCCTTCATCCTATAAATGTCTTCACTCCGATCCAGTAACAAGTTACCAAGCCACATGTTAGCCTGAAAAAGATAGCCGTTTAGTAGGCAAATGCCAACACTGACTTTTTACATGTACATAAAAGAATGAAAGGCATTCCACAGCCATCCAAATGGAAAATAGAATTTGCACACTTAGCATTAAGTATACGTCATTCTAACCTTCTCAAGGTCTAAGCTTCCTTCACAAACTATGCTCACGGATGACACACCAGGATCGTGAGTATGATCATGAGAGTGGTGATCGTGGTGTTCTGTACACAACAAAATGGATATTATTTCAAACAAAGTTAAAATGACATATTCCACAAGCATGTCCTTACGAATGATGAATTAAGAAGCTACTTATTAGGAATTGATCCCTATCCAAATGCCAAATCTAGAGGGAATAATAATTTAAATGTACAGGCTTCCAAGTAAAATGTGTAAACAAGTAAATCTACGCTTGTAAGACTCATAAGACCACCAGTACGTTGTGACTAGAGCTACAAACAAGAATAAAATGACATGTACACGACTGACTCAAGAAAAAAATAAAATGTACCATGCTTGTGGTCATGGTGATGATCATGGTCATGGTGCTCATGCCCATGGTCGTGGTGCTCATGCTCGTGGTCATGGCTATGGTCATGATCTTCTTTTGCACCTTCATCATTAATGGAATTCTCAATCCTTGTATAAGATCAAGAAAAAACAAATTATATATCTAGATTTAGAAAGATACAATAATATTAAAGCAGAACATTTGAAATATCCACGTAAGATTATGGATTACATTGCAACAGAGCAAGAAATATGACAATGACACAGGAAAATGAGTAATGCTATGAGCATTGTCGCCAGTGAGGATAATAATTAACATGAATAGTTCTCAGAGATATATATTATTAGGGACTAGGAATAGTAAACCGACAAAATAAGTTTCACTATAAAACTAGGATATTATAATTGTTTAAATATGAGAGTGCATAGTCACGAAGGAATCATATGATTAACAAGAAACTCCTTGTGCAGAGAACTAATGAGCCAAATTTAGATTGCCATTTTCTTAAACAATTCAAAATATAATTGTTTATATATGAGAGTGCATAGTCACGAAGGAACCATATGATTAATAAAAAACTTTTTGTGCAGAGAACTAGAGAGCCCAAATTTAGATTGCCATTTTCTTGAACAATTCAAATACATTGAATCAGAAACAAGAACAAAAAACTACCTCTCCAAATCAAAGCCCCCAATGCCAAGAACATAATCCAAGTTAACTTTTCCATATTCTGTCCGCTTTAAGTTGGCCAAGCTGTTTATTTTCTGAATTAATGACAAAGCCATGTTCATTTGGGGCTCAAAATAATGAAATAAAATTCAAATTCAAGCTAAAACTGAACTCATAGATACAATAGGAGGAGATAGACACCAACCCTTATCCGCTGGACCAAAGAAGCAATATCTGGTTCACCAACTAGGTCAGTCTGGTGCAATATAAACAAGAATGTCATCAGCGTACAATATCAGGCATAAAGATAATATACATCACATTCCATAACCTGGAATGTAGAATTTTATTAATAACTTCACATTGAATGTACGGAAAGACAAGGTTGCCCATGCTACAATAAAAATAATCTATCCTTTAGCAGGTTGGCTAGTTGACAAATCAAAACCGATATGCCTTAAATAATCTAAATGTTTCATTTCTGCAAAACTAAAGCCATTCCACAACAAAAATAAATTAGCCAATACCTTATTTACGATAATACGATCCGCATATGCAATTTGTTCCACGGCCTCATTGACCACACCTTTTGGCTTAACCTCGTCAAGATGAAAACCAGCATGCTTTGCATCAACTAGAGTAACAACGCCATCTAATTTGACTTCATTAAAAATATTTTCCTCCGCATAAAAGGTCTGGATTATTGGCGCTGGATTCGCCAAACCTGTCGAAGTGCAGAGCACAAACAACAAAACAAGACACTAAGTACAACCATACACACTCGCAATAACTAATAAGTAAGTCCAAGACATCTTAAGAATAAGCTCTACCAGCTCAAAACCTCAATTCTGCACAATCATAGTACGAAAACAATTACATACACATACAAAAACAGAAGTTATTCGTTACCTGTAGTCTCAATAACAATATGGTCAAACTTTCCTTTCTTCTTAGCAACTAATTCAGAAATCATTCGGACAAGATCACCCCTCACAGTACAGCAAAGACAGCCATTGTTCAGCATCATAATATCTTCAGCACCAGCAGCTTTTGCCGCGACCAAAGAGCCATCTATATCAATTTCACCAAACTACAAATAATGCAGAGAGTAAGTTAATTCTACAAACCAACACATTGACCGAAACAATCGCATCCAAAGTCACATAACCATAAAAATTGAGCAAACTCCGCAACACGAATACCTCATTCTCAATAACCGCAATGCGCTTTCCATGCTCCGCTGTCAGAATATGGTTCAGCAGTGTCGTCTGTTCGATTAAAGACAGTTAAGTATTCAGATTCAGCTGTGATTTTACTGAGCAGGAAAGTGAGGGAAACAGGATGGATACCTTGCCGGAACCGAGGAAGCCGGTGATGATGGTTGCCGGAATGCGATTGTCAGGGGGGATTACGGTGGAAACGTCGGAGTCCTCGGACTGAGGCGGCGCAGCGGTGGTGGCGGCGACGGTGAAGCGACGAGCGGGTCTGAGAGGGAATGGTGCGGAGAGAGGGTGGGTTAGAGATTGGGAACGAGAGGTTGTTCTGCGTAGAAGAGGGAGGAGAGTGGTTTGAAGTGAGAGCGTGAAGGGTTTGGGATTGCGGTAAGCGAGGCCGAAGAAGCTGGATGCTACCTCCGCCGTGAAAGTTAAAGAAGACATGGCGAAGAAGACAAAGATGAAGATGAAGATGAAGAGTGACGAAGGAGAAAGAAGAACAGACACAAGGTTTAGATTTTTATGGGATTCTCAATTGCGTATTGGGCCTTAGTAAACCCAAAATACAATAATTGAAGTATTTCTTTCTGCACCTTCATAATTTCAATCTTCATTTGTATAAATGATTGTAGTCTAAAATGAATACTCTATGCTCAATTTTTTTATATTCTGCAATATACCTTTCTTAATAAAATGTAAAAAATATGTTTTAGATTATATATTTTAAATTATAAAAAATAATATTTTGAATTATATATTTCAAAATATAAAACAAAAAATATATTTAAATTATATAATAAAATTTACATATTACACAATCTAAAGTACAAAAATTCACAGATATACAAATTGAAATTATAGATATACAAAAAGAAATTATCTTATTTATCGGATAATTTCTTTATATACCTTTATAACTTTAACTTACATTCTTCTTAACTTTTTTATTTATGTAAACTTGTGTCTACAGTAACCAAAATGGTGAGTTTATTTACCAAGACAAGGTTATGTTGAACTTGACAATCTCAGTGGTCGTAAATCCGCTGTAATGTATTAGGATTTAAATTGCATTTCTTGATTTGTATATGTTCCAAGCTTAGAAGGAAAAGATCAAAAGATTTTTTGTATGGTCAACGAAAATGGTCAAAGAAAGAAGACTCAAACGGTTCAATAGATATAAACATTATAGGCCTTTCCATTGAAAACGACTTGCCAGGTTTACCAAAACTTTTCTTCTTTTCTGATTTTCAGCCAAAAATTGAAATTAGTCCTGGGAATAAAAATGCTTACGTAAAATTGCTGAACATGGAGAATCACACTGGTACATTCATATGGAAGCAGTGTGCAACGTTCAGTGTGAATCCTAGCATGGAAAATGGACATCAACGTAATTTTTGGTCCGTCAGAGAAGATGGTTTATATCACAGTTGGGACAAAACAAATTGGGAAAAAAAGGAATCTTGGGGCTCTTGTTAGCAATCTCTCATTTATTAATAATCAATAAATCATACAAAATCAAATAATTCATAATTGCCTCTATTGTTTCGTCCAAATTTTAATTATGATTAATCTGAGTTCCTCATCTTTAATTTTAAATTAATTTATTAGATTAAAATTGTTTCATAAATTAATTTATAAAAGTAAAATTAATTTATCCTTTTTTCTATGTTTCTTCCTCCTTATGTTTTTTTTTAAGTAAAATATATTTCAATTGATTTAGTTCAAAAGTCATGCAACAACAACTTAACGTGCTTCTTATTTTAATTAATTATTTATTTAAAACAATATTATGTATAAATAAATATGAGATTACATTATTAATATAAAAATAATACAAAAACATGAGGTTATATTATTAATATTTTAATTTATTATTTTATTTCAAAAAAATCATATATTAATAAATATGAAGTTACATTATTTTTATTATTCTCATTACAAATTTATTATAAAATAAAGTCAACGTTGTTGTAATAATTTGTAACTATTAAAGATTTTTAGTTATCTATATACGTATTCGATGGCATGTAAAAACAAATAAAAAATATCGCGAGATGAGATCACTTTCGTATCATTCAAATTAATAGAAAGATTGATGTCAAGTAATTAATTAAAATAAATGAATTTTCATACTTAATAAGCTAACAAATTCTAATAAAGATACAATTAAAATATTTAAATTAAAAAGATTTGAAATTTAATTAAGTTCATAAAATAAAAATGTTAAATAAATTCTACATGTATCCCCATTTTTTTCTTTTTTTATGATGTTTTTCTTTTAAAGAAATTTCTCTTTTTTTCTTCGAAATACAAATGGAAATACATATTGTGTATTTATTTATTAAAATAATTATGTTGTTTTAAAAAATAATTAAATTCAAACTAAAATGCTGTTAAAAAAAGTAATAAGATACTTATTTTAGTTTTAAAATAATAAAATAATTTGCACATAAAAAATAGTTGTTTTTTTATTACAGTTATTTTTCAATATATAATTACCTATTTTTCTCATTTACAATTTCTTTTTGAGTTATCTGAATAAATAATTTTATGAAACACTGTTTATATTTCGTATTTCTAGGTCATCGTTTACTATTATTAAGAAACTATTAATCATCACTATATTTGATATTTTATATTTCGTAATACATTAAAATAATTAAAAAATTATCGTTGAACAAAATGATCATCACATAATCAATTTAAAAATATAAAAATTATGTACTTAATAGACAAAAAAACTATAATAAAAATACAATTGAAAATATTTAAATTAAAAAAAATACTTGAAACTTAATTAAGTTTATTAAATAAAAACATTAAATGAATGTTATATGTATCTAAACAAATATCAACATACTTGATATTTCATCACTGTACTTGATATTTCATATTTGGTAATAAGTAAAAATAATTAAGCAATATCACTGGACAAGATAATCATCACATTATCAATTTAAAAATATAAAAATTTTATACTTAATAGACAAAGAGCTATAATAAAGATACAACTGAAAATCTTTAAATTAAAAAGAAAAACACTTGAAAGTTAATTAAATTTATTAATTAAAAAATTAAATGTATTTTACATGTATCCAAAAAATCATTAAATGATACTTTTTATCTTTTCTCTATACTTTTATGATGTTTTTCTGTTTTTAAATTATTCTGCTTTCTTGAAGTACAAATGGAAATACACACTATAAGTGTATTTATTTATTTATTATTAAAATAATTACTTTTATTTAAAAAATAATTAAAGTCAAACAAACAAGCAGTTAAAAAAGTAACCATATAATTATGTTAATTTAAAAACTATAAAAATAATAATAATTTGACCACATAAAAAGAAAATCCTCTTTACTACAGTTATTTTCCATTACATAATAGCATATATCTTCATCATTTTACATTTTTTTGTCAGTTATCTTAATTTATAATTTTATGAAACACTATTAACATTTCAGTTATGGCCTAATTTGTGGTTTTGAAAACAATATGAGAATGACACCAAAATCCGTTAATTATGACCAAAGCTAAATGAAGCATTGAGTTTAAATAAATGAAATGTAGACAAAACCAAATGAATCAAAAGTGTTTCAGAGAATGAAACGCATCTGCAGAGCCACAATCTAAGTCTTAATTTGTGTTTTCTTTGTGATTTTCGTTGCAGGGTGTTTGAATTTGCAGAATTGAGTCTCTATTACTTCGTATGGAGCTAGTTAGAAAAATGACTCAAAAACAGTTCACTAGATATAAACCTTACAGGCATTTCCATTGCAAATGACTTGCCTCCGGTTCCATAGAACTTTTCTTTGGTTTAATGTCTTCTTAGATTTCTACGCGGATATATCAATTGAATTCTCGTATTTTAAAAGTGGTTAATTAGGTCTTTGTTTTGATAAAATTGAACAAATAATGTCATTGTTGTTAATTTTAATGAACGGCGTTAACTTTAGTGTATTGTGGCATGCTGACAAAGCAATTAATTATGACTGGCGCATGGGATGAAATTTATTTTATTTTAAGTTTTAAATAAAATCTTTTAAAACAAATTAGGGTCCACCCTGTCGCCGCCATGTCCCTCCTCCGCCACCTCCACCTTGGCGACAACTTTTTCTTCGGGCATATTCCTCCCGAATACCGCACCTGGCAGCACCTCCAATACCTCGCCGTCTCCGACAATAAGCTCACGAGAAACATCCCTCCGGAGCTTGGAAACCTCACCACGCTTCGCGGGCTCTACATTGGAAACCTCACTCTTCCTCTTCCAAATCCCCTTTTGACTTCAAACCTTCCTCACCTTCTTCTTCTTTTCCATTCTAATCATATCATTTTTATTTTTCTCAAACCACGGTCAGATATTCCAACAAAATAACACCAACAGCAGCCGTCACCTAGTCCGCGGCAGGCGTTGCTTTCTCCTGGGAGGAGGTTGTCCGGCGGGCTCAAGGTATCGCTGGTGGTGGTGGACTCCGCCGCAAAGAAAAAGATGGCCACCACTGGCGTCGAGATCTCAAAGGTCTCTGATGCCCTGATTGGGTCCAAGAGTGCGAGGAAGAATTGGGATGAGCAACCCCCGGCCACGCCTGTTGAAATTGAACACAAATAAAAGGGTGGTTCTAAGAACAAGGTTGACACGAAAGCAACTTTGCGTACTCAGGTAAATGAAATAAAGATGAACCAAGACTAGAAAAGTGTAGAGCGTAACCGTCGGTGATCGAGAATGAAGTGACGAATTTCAATTGTTTTTCTTGTTTTAGAAACAATGCAATGCACCTTACTTGGTATATGTTTGGTTTGGCCCTAATATTGATTCAATTTTGCAGGTTGCGATGTACGTTTGAGTGATGTGAGTGGTCAAAAATCGGGTAGCAATTATTCTCCTAGCAATGATAAAACTAAAGCTTTATCTCCTCATAATTGTGTCCTTAGAGAGATATCCAATTTTGCAGCTATGGGTATCACCATTCATGAAAAGAAATAGATCGATGGAAGTCTTCCATTTGATGTTGTGTCTGGGAACCTTGCAAGACTCAGAAAGGTATGGGTTTTAACAATTTACTACTCCTTTGTTGTTATCTTTTGATATAAGCTAGAGTTAAACATAATAAGGAGAAAACTCTAGTGCTTTTGTCGCAATTCCGAGCTTTTGTTAGTAACCAGCTAAAACTCTATTGAACTGATTACTCTTTTGATGATGATTATGAGAGGCTTCTTTCTCGGCCACAGTGACACCAAAATGATGATCCAGTGCAGAACCAAGTTTCCTTTTGATTCCACCATTGAGCCTCGTTGAAATCTGAGGGTCCTTCACCCTCACACATCTTAGCCGCTTCCTGTGCCCCCATTGCAAGAAAAAATCTGGCTCCGAACCCTTGCACCCTTTTTGGTTCCTCTCTTCGGTCTCCATACCTACACCACACAGAACAACAAAACCACTCATCAAGCTTCAGTTTTTCACCATACAGAAAAATGGGGTTTGTGTTCTCGGACTCCATGCAATGTTGACCACTCAAACCCTTCTCTGCACGAGAGAACACGATTTTAATCAGCAATCAAAATTGAAACCCAAATCAAACCTGATTTTGACAATCTTGAAACACAAAGAGAAACCAGAAACGTTAGTCAGTTCCAACAACGAGATTGGAGTTAGGTGTAGGAGGATGAGAAGAAAGTTTCCCAAAGAGGGGAGAAGGTGAGGAAGAGGAAGGGGAAGGGGAGAAGGTGGTTTCCACACAATGAGATACGGTGCCACGTGGTGATTAAAGGACACCTTAGCATGCCACCTCGTTATAAAGTTAACGTCGTTCACTAAAATTAACGGCAATGGCACTATTGGTTTAATTTTACCAAAACAGGAACCCAATTGAGTACTTTCAGAATACGATGACCCAATTGATATAAATCCGTAGAATTAGGAACCTCCAAAGACATTAAACCTTTCTTTTTTTCTGATTTTGAGAAGAATCGAGTGGAAATTCGGCCTGTGAATAGAAACTGTTACATAAAATTATTAAACATGGAGAACCACAAATGTTAAGTTTGAGACGATAATATAAGAAAAATCTTCAAACAAGACATCAAATATTAGTAAAGTCCTCAAACGAGACAGTCACCTTTGAAATAACATAAGTACAAGAGTATAACATGACACATGAACTATCTAAAGGGTAACATAAGTACAAATCCACAAACTCAGTATATGAGTTACATAGACAAAATAAAATAAGTACAAGTTCATAGACGCAACACTTAAGTTACCTATATGGGTAATATGAATAAAGTACTCAAATGAGACACTAAGTTACTTATACAATAACATAAGCAAAATCTTTAAATGAGAAGTCAAACATAAGTAAAGTTCTTAAACGAGACACCAAGTTACTTAAACAATAACATAAGTCGAACCCTTAAACGAGGCACCAAACACAAGTAAAACTCTAAAACGAGACACTAAATTACTTAGACAATATTATAAGCAAAGCTCTCAAACAATACACCAAACATAAGCAAAACCCTTAAACCAAACATCGAGTTACTTAGACAGTAACATAGGTACAAGCTTGCAAATGCAGGACCCGAGTTACCTAGATGGTAATATAAGTAAAGTCCTCAAATGAAACAACAAATTACTTGCACAGTAACATAAGCAAAGCCCTTAAACAAAACACCAAGTTACTAAGACAATCAAAAGCAAAACGAAATTAAGTTATCTAGACAATAACACAAATAAAGCAACAAGTATTACTTGTCCAAATTGACAACACCAAATAAAGTATGTTTAAGTCGACAACATAAAATAAAATTAGTCTAAGTTGACAATAATTGGCAAACACAAAGCTTATTCTCACCATTTTCAAATATTTAGTCTATATGTATTTTTTCTAAACCTAATTTCAAAATATATTTTTATTGATAGGTTTATAATTGTGACGGGCTAGAAAAATTGTGTTTGTGAAAAAAATGTTTTGAAAAATCTAATATAAATAAAACTAAAACTTTCACTGAGTATGTTTTTAATGATTGAAAGTTGTTGTTAAAAAAATTGTTTATGTTTTGTATGTCAAAGAATGAAAAAAAAGTGATCATCACCTTTTGTGAAATATTTTCTTAGATAAGAAAAATAATTATTATAGAAGTGATTAGTGAAAGTTATATTGTATGTATAAGATTTAAACAAGTGAAAAAAAAATAACGTGTACACAGACTATCTGAATGATTTTTATTAATAAAAGAAAGCATAACAATAATATCTAAAAAATAATTGGACAGCAAACTATGATATTCTCTTGTTAACAGAAATACATTAAAAAACATTGAAAAACAAAAAAATAATACTATTTCGACAAAAATAATAAATTATTATAAAAAGATGTTTTTAATTACTGTATTTATTTATGAACTTGTGTTTTAGTCTTTATAATTTTAAATCGATAAATTAGTTCTCACGGATACAAACTATACTTTATATTGTATTTAAATATTAAAAAGTTAGTACATATGTTTTGTTAAATTAAAAAAAATCACTAATCAATTCCAGTATATGGATTAAATTTAATTTTTAGAAACCAAGAGCATTTTCTTGAATTAATTTATTAAAAAATGCTTGTAATCTACATTACATTGCATTTTTAGTGATATTTCACAATTTGCTTCTACAGCCTTATAACTAGTTAGACAACAACCTCTTTAATGCTTACATTTAGTTGTTCGGTGTATAAATAGGCCACGAGGTCTACTGAGAACCTATGGTTTGATAACAAGTTTAGTATGACAGAAAAAAGTATCAATGTTTTGTTCATATTTATAATTACTTTAAAACTAATAATAATAATAATAATAATAATAGTAATAATAATAATAATATATTTTTTATCACAAGGTTGTCTGTACAATTTTCTTTTTATTTTGTGATTTCATTTAAAGGTGGTTTACACACATGCAATTATTTTACTTATTTCTATATTTTATTTTTTATTTTTATCACATGACTCCCAAATTATAATAGAATAAAATTGAATGGCTTATGATTCTGTTTTTGTATTTTGAGCTTCATAATAACTTGATTTTACATTTAAAGATATTAAATATCTCTTCTTTTTTTTCATCACATTGCATTAAAAGGTTGAAAAAGTAGCTGGGTTGTTCTCTCCTATTTAATAAAATTAAATAAGCAAGACCCTGTACAAAATTTACTAGGGTTTCTGACAAAAGTAATAATTAAACTGGTCCCATAAATTTGACAAAAAAATATGGCTAATATAATACAGGTGTAATTCCACAATAATAATCGTGGAAGTTTATTTCAAACGGGGATGATTTGAGAGTGAATTGATTGTTATTTATTTTAAAAGATTTTAAAGTCTTAATATGATTATGGAATAAGATAATTTTATCTGAATATTTACTTTGTATTTATAGATTTTGTAATTGTTCAACTCAACTCATTAATTATTCATTAATACAGTATATTTTTACGTAATATATATACATATGATATAGTAATTACTCATATTAATTACCCATTAATATCTTCCGGTGTGTCTACCAAACCGACAAACACTTTCGTCCAAACTATCCATCTAATGTCTCCACGTCTTTAATTGATCATCTCTCTTTAGTCTCTTGTGGAATTCTATACAGTACATTAACAATTTTCTAATTTTTATGAGGATTCTTAAGATTTATCAAACATCTTTTTTGTAGTATCTGTTTGTCTGTCTAATTACAGTCTTGTAAGTCAATTTTTATTTTTCAATTCTACGGTTCTTTAACTCATCATCATTGATAATATTATTCTCTAAATTTTTTTTTATTTGTATATGTTAATATAATTTAACCGATAGCACGAGTCGCATGCTTTAATTTGGTCGATAATTCATTCAGACTAAGAATAATTTTCATCAATATATGTTGTGTATATAAATTCTATGACTTTCACAAACTAAGTAAACATCCTTCCTGGTCCTTCTTAATCTTAGAAATAAATTATTATTAGTTGTCATTCCTCCTCTTTTAAAATGGTCTTTTAAATACACGTGTCTTAAGGATGATATAAGTGTTTTTTTTTTCATTATTCGGTATTTTAGGAATATTGTGAGTATCATCTAAATTTGTCTCTTTTTAATGAGAAATCTCAAAATTAATTCGGTACACGAAATACTTATTTTTTTTAATTGAGTATAAAGATAAAAATGAATATATATTTTTTATTTCTTGAAGTATCTTCTTATTTATTTTTTTGTAATATAATAAAAAATATTAATTAATAATATTAAAATAATAATTAAGTAGATTGGTGAATCTGATTCACCGTTAAATATTAAAATTGAGTCTCACTCACTAAATTTTTAGGCTAAATCTCTTCTTATTTAACTTAATCCATGATTATTTAGATTGACTCATGATTAATCTAATTTGTAGGCTAAATCTCATTACTTTAAATAAAAAAATTTATCACCAAACCTTTCATTTATTTTAGTTTCAATTTATTAAGTAAACCATTGTCATGTTTTCTACCTTTTTCGTTCCTCCTTTCTGCAATACACTAATAGATACAAATGGTCATAATCAATTAATCATATTTATCATATCATATAAAAAATCTTATAAAAAGGTTGATTAAAAGAAGTTATATGTTTGGATCTCATTTTCTAAAAAATATTTTCTCGATGATATTTTGTTGAGATATTTTAAGAAATTTTTGATTTATTTATATTTATTATAATTATGTGTTTGTTAGATATTTATTCTTTATGCTTTATTTTTATTTATAAAATTGTCTAGTAAAATTTTACAATTGTTCAGTAGTATTATACGTATATAAAGAAAAGCAAATTTTATTATGTTTTATTCTTATTTTCACATTGTTCTCAAGGTCAATGAGATTAATACTTTTCGTGAGATGTAATTATTATAAAGATAATGATATTTAGACAACAATTTTTTTATAATATTTGAATATCATTTACGTGTTATTCTATGATTGGTCCATGATAGTGTTTATGATTGTTATTATTGATTGTGAAATAATTTTGAACCAATCACATAATAATACGTAAATAGTGTTAAAATGTTATTAAAAAATATTGTTTAAGTATAATTTTCCTTTTAAGTACTGGAATCTTGATCTTGATGCAGATGTGAGGAATGTAACGAATCTGACCAAATTTTATGACCACATTCATCTTTTTCTTTTGTTGTTGGGAATGAAATTTTCAATGTCAAAAACATCAACAAGACAAATTCATGGTTGACCAGAGAGAGGTTTGCACTAGGAAAAATTAGAAAGTAAAGAACTTTTCCAAGAATATACACCAACATAAACAATCTCCTACTGTAATTAATGTTGTCTTGATTTATATTTTTCAGATAATAAAAGATACAGACATAAATATATTTCAATGACACACCTATATAACATAATCTTTAGAAATTAGTTTTATGTTAATTAGTTTTATGTTTAAATATATTATAAACTATAACACTCTTTTACGTGTCACCAAAAGGAAAAAAAAAAAAAACAATACAACACATTGTTAAATTTAGAACTCGTAAATAACAAGAATTCTAAAAACATGTCGTGGTTTTACACTGATTATTAATAATACTAAATTATAATATATAGATAGAATGAATCTCAGTTCACAATATTATAATATGATATTTAATTAGACATAAATCCAATTTATTAAAATAATACCAAGAGTTATTTGATTTCTTTTATATATTATTTCACCCACATATTTTATAATACTTAAATAATCACCTGCTTAGCAAAATACATACATAATCACAACATTTAAGTAGATCCTATTATGTAAATAATAGCATATAATAGTATATAATAGGTAATAATATATTATTCAAATAAATATAAATACATCCTATTAAAACACTTTTGCAAATTTTGTCTAATGTTTGATGTTTTATAAAACTCACGCATTTATAATTTTTATTTGAATTTCAATAGTATACAACTTCAAAAATCACAAATGAAAAAACTTTAAATTTTAAATTTTGGATCTTAGAAATGCTATTTCTGCATATGTCATTTAATTATTTAATATATATATAAAAAAAATGATAGGAGCTGTATGATAAAGGTACTAAGTGAAGCAGATCGTGAACTGAGTGGGATTCCCCTGGTTTCTGGTTTCTTCTTTTTTCCTCTGTTTCTCTTACATTTGATCGTCCATCGGAAATGGCTATTGAGGTTGCTGTCAAGGCTGCTGCTGGTGCTCCAGATGTTCTCGGAGATTGTATTTCCTTCCTCTCTCTCTTCTTCTTTAACAACATCTATCTTCGAGTTTTGATCATTTTGTTCAGTATTATAATTTTTTGCTTTTGATTTTGATTTTAGGTCCATTTTGCCAAAGGGTCCTCTTAACCTTAGAGGAGAAGAAGATTCCGTACAAGCTCAACCTAATTGATCTCAGTAACAAACCCGAATGGTATTGTTGAACTATAATGTGTCATTGTGTCTCTTTTTTTTTTCAATGAAATATAATTTTTTTTTATTGGTAGGTTTTTGGGTGTGAATCCTGAAGGAAAGGTGCCAGTGGCTCTTTTTGATGGAAAATGGGTGCCTGATTCTGATGTAATTGTGGGGATTCTCCAAGAAAAGTACCCAGAAATCTCTCTCGTTACTCCTCCCGAATATGCCACCGTGTATGGCTGCTCCATGACCCTTTTCTTTTTTCAAAACTTTACTCTTTCTTTTTGTCTGGAATAATTTTATCGTGTTGACTTTAGAGCGTATGTTTTAACAGAAGAACTGATTTTGATAATTAAACCCGTCCAAGATTTTATTCTTGCTGTGAAAATGTTCTCACTGTTGTTGTGTTCACTTTGGAAAATGGTTTTTAAGAGTAATGGCTTGCCATGGTTTTTTTCTCGTTCTTCTCGGTGATGATGAGCGAGGGAATTATGATCTGTTCTAATTTTTGTAGATTTTTTTTTACTTTAGACTCGTTCTTAAGTACTGAATTTGAGTGTGCACGACATGTTTGTTTGTTTGCTGTTGTAGGGGATCAAAGATATTTGGGTCTTTTGTGAGTTTTCTTAAGAGCAAGGATCCGAATGATGGAACAGAGCAAGCGTTGCTGGCTGAATTGAGTGCTCTGGATGAACATCTTAAGGCCCATGTATATATGTGAATTTTATATGATACACTATTCTTTTTTTTGTTTATTTGTTATCTTTTTGTAGTGGTTACACTGCCAATGCTAACATGGTGGAGGTATGATCAGGGTCCATATGTTGCTGGGGAGAAATTCACTGCTGTTGACCTGAGTCTGGCACCAAAATTGTACCATCTTGTGGTCGTACTTGGCCACTTCAAGAAATGGAGTGTTCCAGAAAGTTTGTCACATGTCCACATCTACACTAAGGTTTGGAGTTGTTTTCTGCCGTGTTTTTACTTTGGTAGAACTATTTATTTAGCTGTGTCTTTTATATACACATTGAACAGTGACTGATCGATATTTGGTGATGGGAATTTTGTGGTCAAACTTATCATGCCAGTATGCTTAAAATTTCTTCTAAATGACTGAAGTATCAATTATTTCATATACACTACTTTATATGACTTTTAGTCCCACTAAAGTGTTTGAAAAGGGAAAAACTAAAGCAAAGAAGTAAATACAATTGGAAAAGACTAGTCTTTTGTTTGAGAAAAAAAATTCATTTGTATACTTTCCGACATGCCTAATCCTGATTGTGCATAGTAATTTTACGCAGAAAGTGTTTTCATGGACATGAGTACTGTGCTACGGCCAAGGGTGCACAAAAATCTGTATATCTATTTGTGAATTGACCCTGCATTGAGTAATCCCTTCTTTTCTCCTCTAATTATATTTTGAACACCAATTTGGTCCTTAAAAGATTAGCACAAAAGTTTATAGATTAATTTGATGTCACCAATCCTTCAAGAAAAAAAAAATTCATATGCGAAAAAGCTAACAAAACAAATTGAGGGTCTGCTTGTGAACGGCCATGAAAGATTTGGTGTCCAATGATTAATTCAAACGCCTCTTGATGTTTTCATCTGTATCTAAAATTTGAAGAGCGTCTTTTTCTAATTCATATATTGCTACAGTGCCCCTTTCTCCTTTAAATGGGCCACAATATGAAACATGCTATAAAGTGAAAAAGAATGTTATATTCTTTGAGCTTGAAAAGCATAACCTATAAAGTTTGTCAAGCCTCAGGAATTCACCTGATTTACTTGGTCAGCCAGCGAGTTAAAAGCCTTTCTTACATGATAAAATGTTGTTAATGTGTGGTTAACCCAGATCAACTAATTTCCTGAATTTTATGATTTTTATCATTTGAATGTCGTCTGGCTAATTTTTGAGAATTATGATGTCTTTCATTTTCTTGTAAACAGAGAAAATTGCTTTTACTGTTTCATTTTCATGGAGTTTTTCTAACCTTGTTTCTAGTACCGGTTGTTGACAATCAGAGTGCTGCTTTAGTTTTCTGTCATGTTCTCTCATTATTGCCTTGTATTTAAGATTAATACATCTGTTGTTCTTAGATGATGATTGGCATAGCTATATGTATATTGTCATCAACATTCGTCACATCATTATTTCTGTTGCTTTTACTTTAGGTGCAATAGTTCATGAAGCTCAAATATCACAGATAGTCACAGTGATAATTAACTGGTTTGATGTTGGCAATGTGTTAAATAGTAAATTAGATTGATTATTGAACCAGTGAAGGATCAGCTCAGGATTCATTGGTCCAACCATGGTCAAACAGTGATAGATATATATGATAGAGACCAATATAAAACCGTAAGAAATCAGATTATATACATAGTTAAATTGTTGTTTTAACTGGCATTAGACCAATTTTCTACTAGTTGGCCACTAGCTGGTTCACTGTTCAGTTAGTGTTTTTCTGGTTGAATGGACCAGGAAAATCTGTATTCTGGGTCCATATCCTACAGCATAAATCTTTTTGAACATGATAAGAAAAAAAGGATGTAATTGCGTGTTTGAATGTTATAGCTGTAGATGATTTAGCTGGTTAATGGACAATTATCTTCAATTGCAGCTGCTCTTCTCCCGTGAGTCATTTGAGAAAACCAAGCCTCCAAAGGAAGAGTTTGTTATTGCTGGATGGGCACCAAAAGTGAATGCTTGAAGTAGTTCTAAACTATGAGGTATCTGAGCATCATTTGTGTACTGTGACTGAAACTTGTTAAGAATAGGATGTTCAACTCATCAAGTTTAAGAATGTGTTGTTCACCTATTAAATAGTAATAATAATAAATATGTAGTTTGCTGGTGTGTACGTTTTGAATTTCAAAGTTATATATACTTTATTTCTTCATCAATTGATTGTTAAATTACTAGGTGTGATGTTATGATTAATGAGATGCCCTTCTGTTTATAGGAGACTGTGTATTATATTTTAAATTACATATTTTGCTCTAGCTTTCAATTTCTTGAATTTTGTTATTGAGCCTTTAATTTTATAAATTTTATCATTTAAAACTTCTTCCAATTAATTATTTAAAAGTATTTTTTTTTATCCGGTGATTATAAAATAATGAATATATTTTGTGGTCTATAGATTGCTCATTAATAAATATATTATCTTCTCCTTTCTATATTAGTGTGGCTATGACAAACTTATATCTTGAAAAAACTGAAAATAATGACTTAAAAACTTACATAGCATATAAACAAAATATATTTTAGAAAAACTATTTTAATTTTATAAATTTATGTTATTGAATTTATATTTTATCTTTTTTACCTAAACTTAAACCTTTCAAATAATATTCCTGTTTTCTTTTTTAAGAAGATTAAACTACTCATTTACAGATGAAAAAGCTTAGTAATTAGAAATTGAATGAATTAAATAATTATAAGAAATGAGAACAAATAATAAGTGTTAAACAATAATTTTAAATTCACATTTCATATTCAGTCATTACATTCATAATAAACCCATGTTAATCCCCACAAGACAACTCAAGTAACTATAATGGACATTGACAACTTTTGAAATACACACATGTTCATCACTCATAACTAAATTTTGTATACAATACAATTCACCTAATATAATCACAAAGATAAAGTAAACATATAATTCAATAATTTCTATGTGAATATATATAAAATTAATATTTATTTAATTAAAAAAACACCTTTCGAAATCTCTAAGTTTCTTTCATGGATTTTGGTTTGAAAATATATGTTTTTTTACTTGATTGAAAGATTATTCTAAATAGTCACTTGTTATAAACTCTTTCGCAAAATAATCTCAAATTGAGTCGTTAACTTGAGAAGATTTGTGCCAAAATGAAACCAACACTAACATGTTTTAATCTTAAAAAAAATAGTATAGTTTTTCAATTTTGTAACTCAATGAGATCAAATTTGTTCTTGTTTATAATATTCAACAAGCAAAAAATATGTATCAGGCAACAAATTTAAATAAAAAATATATCCATTTATTAGGTTTTTCATTTATAAGTTCTATTTTTCATTATATCCATTTATCAGGCAACATGTTTAAATTAATTTATATCCAAAAAACAATAAATAGCCAAATTGCGTCAATGTAAAATGATCTAATAATACTTAGCAAACACTCATTGAAATTAAATGAGTAAATTTAAATTAAAACCTATTCTCATTGAAATACAATTACAAATTTAAATTAATTTGGCAAGTTTTTAAATATGTTTCACGTTACCAAAATCACCAATTCAATATTATGACTTTTTTGTTAAATTTTTAAACAACTTCTACACTAAAAGTTATTAATTTATAACTAGTTTCCTTTACATAAAAATTATAACTATTTCAATCAAAGTTTCCACAAACATGTCCAGAAAAAACTCTAATCACTAAACTAAAAATACCATTTCAATTTTAATTTGAAACAGTTAAAGAGAAAATTATCAATTACAATATTTAATTTTATTTTACTTGATATATAGTGGATTATACAACATGATCTTCATAATATATATATATATATATATATATTAATGATTATATAAATTTTGTAAAGTTACGAAAAATTGATATAAAATAAAAAATATAAATGTACAAGTTTCTATAAAAAAAAGTATAAAACATGCAAAAAAAACTGGGAATTAGTTTTTCATTACAATCCAATTGTATTTAAATTGCATGTTTTCCTTCCCGAGTTGCACAAATTCTGGCAAATTCTTTTACTATATATTTTTCATATTATTTGAACATTCATACCATACATAATTAGATAGATAATGAATTATATAATAAAAAACATATAATAACTGAAACAAATGAAAATATTAAATTAATATAATTGAAAAAAATTGAGAAATTATTAAATGATGCCTACAATATTATATTCTCGGTGTTTTAAATCTAGGATTGGACTGTAACTTAAATATTTCATTATGATATTTAATTTATTAGTTAATCTCAACATAATTTCAGACAATATATAAAATTGGATAGACTCTTTTCATTAAAAGAAAAAACACTCATTGAATAAGATATGGCCAGACCCTACCCGACCCGAATTAAATAAATAGATAAATTAAAATTCAGGTCTTTGGCTTTTGATTCAGACGGTCTCAGACTTCGGCTTCAACTGTTCTTCTGTTCTCAGCATCACCAATTTGATTTGTTAAGTCCTGGTGTGTGTTTTTCTTTTCATCTGTTAATTCAATCCCTAATCATCACTGTGTTAAAGTATATGTTCTTAATAAGCATGTTGATTAGAAGAGGGTTAGGCTAAGTCAATTTATAACATTGTGTATTGATATTATGCAAGGTTATGAATTAATTTGCAACAATGAATTTCTTCTACTGTTTTTTTTTTTTATGGTGCTGCAATTCTATATGATCGAAGTCTCTCATGCCTCACTGACTTTCTGTTAGGGTTTAGGACGGCGCAAGCTGAGGCTTAATATCAAAGACAGGGTATCTTTACTCTTTGCGGATTACAATGGCTGATGAGGATTATGATGACATGGACATGGGGTTCTCTCTTTCTCCCTACTACTAACACAATTTATTTAGACTTTTTTCCCAATTCAATGTCTTGAGAATCCTTAGTGCAAACTTCCAATAGAGTTTTAAGTGTTTTTATTTTTTATTTTTTTATGTTTCTGCATATGAGTTTTAAGTCAAATAAGAAGTTTTTTCAAAGTTTTTTTATCAGGATTGTCCTTTCTTTTAAACGATTAACTGTTATTTTTCATTCTTGGATTGTTAGGATTAGAACTATTTGTTTTGTCATCTTTTTTTCTCCATTAAAGGATTTCTCATGGAATAAAGAATGGTGATGCAGGTACGAGGATGAACCTCTGGAGCCTGAAATTGAGGTATATAATTCTGTGGGTCTTCATAGTTTTCTTTTTGTTTGTATAAATACATGTTACAGATTTTGTGGTACTTGACTATGAATGGGTTAATATGTTTAGTGCTTGATTGATTGATGAGCAGGAAGGTGCAGAGGAGGACGTTGATAACAATAAAAATGATGACATGGCTGGAGACGCAATTGATGCTGAGGACAAGGAAGAGGAACAACCAGTAGAGCGACCTCGGAAGACTTCTAAATATATGACCAAGTATGAGCGGGCCAGGATTTTGGGTACTCGTGCAGTTCAAATCAGGTTTTGTTTGGAACTTACTGTGTGATTTTAAGATTCTGTCTATTCATTGTTTGTAACATTTTGATTTTCTTGTTGATCAGTATGAATGCACCTGTCATGGTTGAGTTGGAGGGGGAGACTGATCCGCTTGAGGTCTTAACCTTATATATATATTACTCTGCAATTTCATATTGTTTTTCATGTGACTGCATTTTGAGCACATTAAATATTCTAGTTTCCAATTTCTAAGTATGTTGATATGCCTCAGCACACATGTACGCTATGGAAGTTGGGTTTTTATGGTTTGAAATTAGGTTTATAAATCTGCAATTGCAAAAAGCATCTAAATTCATGGATAAAGTAAGGATGCCTGGCCATCCTGCCAGACCCAAGGTGGAGTGTGCTGGCCCAGCCTGAAATGAAATTCCCATGGACTGTGTATCTCATGGCTAATGTGTAATTTAAATAATTTTTTAAAAGAAGTAATAAATGATAAAATCAGGTTGAATAGGTCCCGGTGCTATTTAGGCCAAATTGGCCTGGTCTGTTTGGTTTGTTGGAATGAGCCAAATTGGACCATTTTTTGTAGGTTACAATATTTTTAGCCTGGTTTAACCCAACATGAAGGCTGAATCAATGGTAACCATTCTAATAGGGTGCACTTTCTTTTTCTGCCTTCCTTGATTTCCTTCTAATCAATAAAGATTTGTCAAGACGGGAAAATAAGTTTACATAAAAAATCATTTCCTCGTAAAAGTTGGAGGGACAATTTTCTTTTTGATATAATCTTTTTATCAGCTTTTAGATTATATTCCCCATCATAGGGCTTTGGATATAACCTAAAATGGTTTATATTTCAGTTTGACAGGGATGTATTTTTTTTCAATATTAATATTCCCACAATGTCAGATGAACATCTTTTTGTTTAGTTGTCATCATTATTAGCTCAATTGATAAATTCTACAAACTATGAACTGCTCCTGTCTTCCTATATTGAATCTGGTTAAATGTTTATATAGGATTTAAATAATCTGCTTATGATGAATACTGTGACTTGTATTATCAGAATAATGATTGTTATTGTTTTATGTTATTTCATTATCAAGTTCTTTTGTTTCCTGAAAAATGCACCATGTACGCCATTCTAGAAATAAGTTGATTGATTATATAGTTTCTGATTTTTGTATGCTGACAACAACGAAGTCCAGTATTACCTGTTATGTTATGGCTTGTCAAATGAGCTTGTTCACTTTATTCAGTATGACATGTTGAACCTTTTTCAATGCCAATTATCCTAGTTGTTTTATTTCTTATTTAATCTGTAATTTTGATTATTTGTTAAAAACACCTTTTTGTGTTTGGGTTGAGGAATATTCTTCTGTTTGTTATCTCTGTTGTATACTCCTCTGATATCTAGTTTTTCCAACTCCTCTGATATCTAGTTTTTCCAACTTATCAGATTGCCATGAAGGAGCTTCGTGAGCGGAAAATACCATTTACAATCCGGCGCTACTTGCCCGATGGAAGGTAAATACTGCCCCTTATATAATAAGTTAGCCAGCCACATTTTATTCCCTTTAGGGGTAGGGGAGGTTAAGGTTGATCACATACTTTATGCCACTGACTCTTACTGTTTTTGGCGACACTCTCCAGCTATGAAGATTGGGGAGTTGATGAACTAATTGTGGAAGACTCCTGGAAGAGACAAGTGGGTGTGTGATTGATGTTTGAACTTATTGGTGAGGGCAGGAGTCACAAGCACTAAGATCTTTATCTCCTCTTAACTTTTATCTTTGATTTGTTTGAAGTTGATACTGATCTATGATCCCGCATCAAACTTGACTCACAACCATGATAAATTATTGGCTATGCTTTCACCAAGTGTTTCATGTTGATACTTAGTCTATTCTTGGATCTCTGCCACGTGTGCTTTAATTTAATATAATTTGTGTTTCAACTTGCTTATATGCATCTCTAGGTTGAGTGTGTTTGTTATTATATGTGAAATCAGTTATTTTGAGTGTGTTTAGTACATATTCGCAGAAATCAGTTGTTTTCTATAGCAGGAAACCAGTAGTTTTGATAGTTTTCTTATATAAAATTTTTATTTTATTTTTCTAAATATAATTATGAATGTTCATCTGAATGCTTCCCAACACATGGAAGAAGCAATAGCATGTTTGCATTCCATTCCCAGTTTCTGTCAGAAGGAGAATATTTTCATTCAGATTTATCACTATCTATGCAGAAATATAAAAGGTCTGTACGAAAATAACATTCGACAACAAAACATGAAAACTTTTTCTTTAGCCATAAAATCTTTAAGTCTTCCCACCATTGCATTATCTAATGAAATGTCAGTTTTCATATGATGCAATTTTGCATGATTATGAAACATCGATAATATGATGCAATTTTGCAAGAATTTTGCTATGAATGCTTTGACACTATAATTTTTTCTTGTGTGAAGGGGAGGGCTAATTCAATGTTTTAATTCCTTGGACATTTTTTTCAAAATCACTTTTTTAATATATTCAGTAGAAAATGCAAGACTGAAAAACACGAGCATCATATCATAGGTCTCTTGATCTGGAAAAATTATTTTGGTTTCTATTATATGCAAAAATTATTTTTTAGATATTGTTTAAAATTAAAATTTTAGTATTAAATTTATGATAATAAACAATAGTTCATTTTTAAATATTGAATAACTCAAAATAATATTAATATAAATGTGGACACGTTTTATTTTGATAGGGAAAGAGAGATAAAGTTAATACATACTACTATGAGACCGAAGGCACGGACTTTTTTTTCTCGTTTTGTTTACTAATGAAAAGGAAAATTATGAAATATATGATTTCATTAATTAAAATTTAACGGTGTTTTTTAATAACAGTATTTATCCGTTACATAGGAGAGGTAGAGAAAAAAAAGACAGGATGAAAATTTTGGAATTCTTTTCTTGGAAAAATTTAAAGTTTTACAATATTAAACAATTGAAATATTTTAATGAATACTCTAAATTTCTATTTTCTTTTTTCAAAAGACTTACAGCACTTTTCCTATAAATAATAGTCTAATGCATTTTCATAACCCAATAACATTTTCTATGACAAAAAAATTAAGTTTTTTTTTAAAAAAAACTACAATATTTTTTCTTTACATAAAATCCGAACATGAATGGGATGAAATTTAAAACTGTAGACGAAAAGTAAATTGAAGATCTATATTAGGTCAGTAAATTGTGTAAGTCTGTTAGTCTTTCAGAATTCCATAGTAGTTTAATCAATTAACAGTTTTTTATTTTCATTAAGTTTCTTCAACCAGTAATATTTTTCTGGAACCATTAAAGGCGAAAAAGCTTTAAAATATATATAATTAATACTATTTATTACATTTTATTAGTTGTAAGATATTATTTGTTTTGAAAACTGAAATTCTATAATGGTTTTATTTTTAAAAATGTCTTAGAAGAAAGAATGGGAAAAGAATATTTAAATTACATTTAATTTTAACTTTTAAATAACATAAGATTATTGGATGTACTTGAAACAAATGTAAATTTAATGTAAGTTTTGTATCTACATATCTTTTCATATAACAAACCATGCACGTACACATTTGACATGTGGTTTTAATCCCATAGATGATACATATAGATGTGATAAAAAAAACATACACGCATACATATCTATCTGAGATAAAATTAGATGGGTGACGTGGCATTTTATTATTTGCCAAGTGGTGGATAACGTATCCATAATAAAGCATGAGAAGTAGGTAAGTAGGTATAATCACCATAGCTAATAATAGATGCATCCATGTAACATGTACAAGGTATCACTAGACATGGTACTAGCTAGTATATCGTGTGTTCGAAGGAGTGAAGAATCCAAAACTTTAGGAAAACCCAAAGGCACGTAACATCCTTTTCAACGGTCTTTTGCATCTTTAGAGGAATCTGACTCTGAGATCATCTTCTGTATTATCTCTGTTGTCTCTTCCTCAGACACTCTTTCGTCTTTACCCTTCCACTTCATGTAATAAGGCTCAAAGAATTCCTTATTTTCCTTCTCTAGCTCATTCCACACTGATAATACATTCATCTTTTTCTTAAATTATCATAATATATACATACATATAACATCTTCACGTGCATGCTTCTCTTTTGGTTGGTTCGTTTTCAAGTATCAAACATGTATCTAACGTTTTCAAGTAAAGCTCCTTCGGATTTAAAGAGGAAAGAATTGAAAAGTACAAGCTCCCCAATTTTTCATACGAAAAATCAAATTTTACTAAAACTAATTCCAATCGATCAAATTCATATGCATAAACATAGATGTAGTATTGATCATGAAGTTATCGGAAATCTTGAGGTTATGTGTGCATGGTGTTTGGTTTAAGGTGTGTGTAGAGAGAAAATTAAGATCATACCAGTGGATGTTATAATAGGATTAATATTTGCATGTTTAGAAAGTGCTTCCATGCATTCTTCCTTGGTCATGTGAAATATCAAACACTTCTCGATCAGATGCTGCACCTATATGTAATTTTTACAAAACATCTCATCAACCGACAACCTTAACTATAACAAAAAAATTTAACGAAAAACTGTATATATGTACCAAATGAATGTATGAAGCAGGAGAAGAAGACGAAGAAGAAGACGAAGAAGAAGAAGATGAAGAAGAGTCTCCCATGACAGTAGCATGAAATTGTTACTAAGAAAATTTGATATATATATATATAGAGAGAGAGAGATGAAGGGTAGCTACAGAAGAAGATGAAGCGTGTGAAGACGAAAATAGAGGGGGTGGTGGGAGCAAGAATCCCACGTGAGAGATAAATTATAATTGGCTAGGAAAGGATTAGAGGAGATTGTAAATGACTGCTTTTGTCTTGTACAGTTCCCATAAGACCTTCCCCCTTCACGTGATTTGTGGGACATCCCTACAAACTAAAGACAAACCCTAAAACCCCTTTCTCATTCATTAATTATTGATGCATTTAGAGAGACTCACTACCCTTAGTAGTTATACATATATATACCCTTTTTCCATCTTTATAGGAAAATCCAAAAATTGCCCATGCCTAGGGAAAATTTTGCACGATCACAAATTTTATAGAATGACGGCTATATTTATAGTTATAATGACGTTTGTATTTATCTCTTACTCTTTTAATTATTAATTAAATGAGTTAAAAGAATATAGTAAATAAAGCATTATTATAGAGACGACAATCATTCTTAATTATTTATTTCTTTTCAAAGAAATTGCATTGATAATGACCATGATTTGAAATCTGAAATGCTAGGGCATTATTTTTATAGCACAAGATCATGATCATCACCCTTAAATTACTATTCATCTGAATGGTCCAGATAAGTGGGAGAATAGCAAATATTTGTTTTTTACAGTTTTTTTTTTTCTTTTAATGAAAAACTGATAATTTTATTACACACATATGTAATAAATAAAATAAATATAACAATTTTATATCATAAATATATAGACTATGTTAATGAAGTTTTATCGTCTCATGACTCTTCTTGTTTAGTGATTTAAAAAGTCTATTAAATTCGTTTACGACATTACTAAGAAACGACATTGGAGTGCTTCCAAAATTTAAAAACACATTACATCACGATACATCAAACAAAAATGTACACCACTAACATGATAAAAATAAAATTGTTTGGCTCCATAATATAAATAAGTTTATTTTTATTTAATAACTTATAGTTTTGACATGATATATATTTTAACTAATTTTCGTTGTAATTGGAAGCTGCTAGTTCTACTAGTGTCAGATTGTGTCATTATATGATTTTGTTCTTTATATAAGAAATTTTTCCCTCACTTGAAAAATATAATATACATATGTAAGTCTATTTTAAGAAACTCATCCTTAATACATTGACTTTAATATACAATTAAATGTTTTTATATTAGTGTCTTTAATGGACAAAATATATACAGAATGATAAATTAATTATCACAAACTCAAAAGGTTACATGGGTTTTTGTCAAAGTATTTATAATTTATAATTCTTTTATTTTTTGTGTTATAATTTAATTTATCTAAATAATTTTATTGAGTGTGGTACAATAAACAAATTAGGAACTATGAGTGTCACAATGAGGTCACGTAATGGATGACAGTGCAAGTTGGCTATCAAAATAATTATGTTATAACCCACTATATGTTTTCTTTAGATTCAAATTTGATTAATATGTTCTAGTTTTAATTTCAATTCACTTTCATATAATTTTAACGATGTCCAACCCTTTAATAAAAAAGTACTAAAATATGTTCAACAACCATATGAACAAAGTACTTTGTTATTAAATATAATGAACAAATTACTTTGTTATTAAATATAAGAATAGAGAGTGTTAGAGTTAGATTCAAAGTTATTTATTAGAGTAATTTCATAGTTATTTATTAAAGTGTTGATGAACTATTTGTTAAATTATCTGAGTTCTTGTATGAAAACTTTCAGACATGTTTTTTATAAACAAAATTGTAAACATTATATTTTATAGAAAATTATTAATTTTAATGACAATTATGACCAAAATCTTTGTTACAAACCATTTGATTTTTTTTGAGTGAGTTTATAACAACAAATATGACCAAAATTATTGTTATAAACCATTTCATTTTTTTTATTAATTTTTTTACGAGAGTGTTAACACCATTATTTAGAACTTTCAATTTCTAACCACTTTTAAATATGGTTAAATGTAATTATCGTCATTTTAACAATGATTTGAGAACTGTAGTGAAAAATTATTTTTAACCGTCGTAGATTTATCTTTCTACAACAAGAGTTAAATATTTTTATGTGAATAATAAATAAAAATATTAAAAAAAATTAAAAATATTCAAATATGAATATAAATACTATTTTATTAACTATAATTAATAATACATTATTTGAATATAAATATCAAACATTTTATAAATAAAATTTCGTCTACTTGGAAAATTATTTGATTAATACTTGATAGTCATTAAGATTGTTAATTTTTAAAAATAATCATTTTTAAACATTTGACTGTGTAAATTTGTTTATATTAAAAATTAAATTATACGGTTTTAAAAATGCTAGAAATATCAAAGTTGACTACACATACAAAAGCATTTAATAGATTTTAAATATTCAATATATGTGACCTAGCTATTTTTGTTAATGGCATCATCATTCTTAATTATTTATTTCTTTTCAAATAAATTGCATTGACAATGACCATGATTTGAAATCTGAAATGCTAGTGCATTATTTTTATAGCACAAGATCATCACCACTAAAGTTATTATTCATCTGAATGAATGGTCCAGATAAGTGGGAGAATAGCAAATATTTGTTTTTTACAGTTTTTTTTTTCATGAAAAACTTATAATTTTATTACACTCGTGTATTTAATAAATAAAATAAATATAACAATTTTATATCACAAATATATAGACTATGTTTTCAAATGAAGTTTTCCTAAAAAAAAAAAATCAAAAAACACAGCTCTAAATTTAGATGGTTGTTTTGGAGAACCTAACCAAAAGGCCAAAACCTTAATAAGGAAATAAAAATTATTATTATTTTTTGTTTAGTGATTTGAAAACTATGTTAGATTCGTTTACGACACTACTAATAAACGACATTGGAGTGCTTCCAAAATTAAAAAAAACATTATATCATGTTACGTCAAATCTCCACTAACATGTAACAAGGATGTTCCCATGCCCTATTCATCATATTACATACCCATAATAAATTAAGATACTTGTTTAATAATTAATACTACGATGTTTGTTTATTGTAATTTAAAATTTGTAATTATTATAGAAATTTAATTCCACGAGTTTAGAACATTTATCCAAAATTATATATAAAAAGAAAACTACATCCATCACGTAATAGATAAGACTAAGGAGAAAGAAAGAGGCAATGCAAAATCTTTATGATGAAAAGTAGAACAACTGAAAAACACCAAAATTATAAAGCACGAAATGAAATTGGTAGGGTGTACTAAACTTATCTTCCATTCGAATTAAACGAGTTTAATTCATAAATTTAATAAATCAAATTAAATATGATCCACATTAAAAAAAATTATTATTATTTTTTAAATATACCCAATTTGAAATTACTACATTTTGACACATATACAAACTTGTACCAAACAATTGTAATATAGTCGGTACCATATTAAAATTCATGGTGCAAGTAAAGCAAGAAGTTGTAAATTAATACCTTTTTTTATCAATGTTAATTTGTAAATATTTATTTTTAAAAATAATTAATTGATAATTGAATTTTTATTTTAAAAATATTTTTACTAAAAATAAGTCAAAATATAATTATTATATTTTTATTTTTTATCATCCAGAAATAAAATCAATATTTTTTATTTAACAATTTTTTTTGTGGTCAGAGCGTTAAATTAATGTCATAATGTCACTCATCTGATAAAGAATTTTAAAAATTCAGTAAAGATGAATATTGGATCCACTGTAATGAATTTCTCATCAATTGAGTGCTTTTTTATTTCAATATTGTCTAGTTAGTTAAATGATGGGCCTGTCATGGGTTTCAACAAAAAACTGTAAAAATAATGTTGGGCTTGAAATGGGCTCATCAGATTGGGTCCACTCTTTCCACTTTCCGTGCTCTTTCTGGTTTTGCTTTTCCAATTTGAATTAAATGTCTAATAATCTGAATTTCAAATATATTCCATTGTAAAAAATTATAGAAGTAAAAATAGATACAAATCAATAAATAAAATTTAACTATAATCAAATACAGGTATAAGATAATCAAATAAAAATAAACAATAATAAAGTATTATCAACAATAAAAATTCGGTTTTCTAATCAAAATTCCCAACCTTCAAAATAAGAACCTCAAGTCACTAATCTGCTGATAAAATTTCAGCGAAAAAAAATCATAATTTTACGAAATAATTTGATGAATATGTCAATAAATGTATATTTAAAAAAAAAAAAACTTGACTAATTTAGAATTTCTAAATAACATAATTGAAATGAAATGGTAAGGATACTGCAGAAAAGAAGATAATAAGATGGAATGGCAAAATAAGAATAAAAAGTGAACCTGAGAGAAAACTTAGTACAGAAGAGAGATGAAGATTGAAATTAAGTAGTTTAGGCACAAGTGTTATTTGCTCTAAGTATAGATTAACATTTACTTAGAGCAAACATACACTGTAACTAAACCACAACCACAACCACAGCCTTTTCGATCAGATCAATCACTTCTATCATTCTTTCTTCTCCCACATACTCCTTTTTATAATTATACACAAAAATAATTATACAAAAACTTAATGAAAAAAATAAGAAATAATAAATGAATGATGTGGAAACAATACTGCCCTGGAAAATAACATCTATCCATCAAGAGAAAATTTCAAAAAATAAGAGAATGAAAACCAAATGTTACGCCTTAATTGATTCAAGAATTAATTGCAGAAGTGAGTCCTCATCAGTTCATTGCACCAGTCTCATTTTCTATCAATAATTGTGTATGTTTCGTAATCATATGTTATTAATTAATTATATAATTGTAAGATAGTATTATTAAATGTTATAATACTATTCGTTTGCATTTTCAAAGTTTTTTTTTTAATTTTAGATATTAAAATTTTGTTTCATACCATTATTTTGTTAAACTCTTTTTCAAAAATATCATCTCCATTATTGCTGTGTGTTAATGATTACACCCTATTCTCAAACATTTGTTTAAATTGTTTTTTTATATTCTTATTTTGTCACTTAATATTGAAAATTCAGAAAATAACAATTACCCGGGTGTGGAGTTGAGCAACTTATAAAACATACCTTCACATTTTTATTTCTATGATCGGGTGGTGATATCCGTTTTTATTCTAAATCGATCAAAATAAATATTAAAGATACTTCGATGTTTAAATCAGTAAACAGTCTATACAGAATAAGAGTTAAGTCTTAAATTTATCACTTACTTGTTTTTGACCTTTATTTATAGTTTTTGAGATGAGTTTAAGAATAATAAAATCTTAATCACGATCTATTCTCAACCTATCAGACTAATTAGTATTTATTTTTAACATTAATTCTTGATACTCCTTAAAAATTATTTTGCAATTGAAGATGTCTAACATGCTCGACCGTCTACTCTAGTAACCGTTCGACTATACGATACACCTCTTCTTACTAATGTTATGCATAATATCCTTAATATTTTCAATTTAAAAGCTTGCAAGAAATTGCTTTCAAAAAAATTTCATTCTCTTACTTTTTTTCAGTTACTTGCTTCTTCTATTTTTACAGTTTGACTGACTGTTTTTTTTTTTTTTTTCAGTAACACACTCCTATAAACATAGGTGTTATTTCTCTCCTTTTCAAACGATAATAATAAAAGAATAGTTAGCAGTTGGAAGTTAAAAATTAATTTATAATATATAAAGAAATGTAAAATTTTATTTTAAAAATAAATTTTATGAAATTAAATTAGATTTAAAATTTATTTTTGTTATTATTAAACCTAGTAAAGATATGTTTAAAGTTTCATGTTAACTAAATATAAGATCAAAATTATCTTTATTTTTCTTTCTAAATAAATAACTTACATTTTTTTCTCAGTTCTTTACATGCTTCTCAAACTTGTTGCCAACTAAATACTATTCATTTTCACTTTAATTATTTCTCATAAGTATGAGTGGTATGTTTTAGTATTCTTATGAAAAATGAACCCTTTTCACAGCTTTGTTGTACTAAGTTTCAAATTTGTAATATTTTTCAGATATGATACATTAATTATATTGTTTTTAATTATTTAAATTTTTATTTACTTAAAATAATATAAATATATATTAAAACATGTTAAAAGAATTAAATTAAACAAATACATAAAAAGAAAACAAGTCATATTATTTTTATTATACTATTACACTTATTTATATTATTTTATTAAGTAGATGGCTCTCCCAAGGACAATAATTCACATTCTTAACATTAAATTCTGTACACCTAATTTTGAAATTTAGAAAAACAAAATCATTAAAAGAAACTTTATCTTGGACCTGGTCAATTCAACCATAACATACGATATTAAGGAAACAGAAAGAATTCACGGGCCAATATCCATTTGGTCTGCTCAATTATTCCCTATAAGAACGAGAATGTCGGACAATTTAACGGCTGAGATTAAACCACTGGGAGATATTTATTTCTATTTTAGAAAAATAAAATGGTAAATGAAGAGCACTTTCACACATTTTTTTAGGGTTAAATATGTTTTTAGTCCCTATACTTTGGGGCGATTTTGGTTTTAATTTCTTTTCTCAAATTAAGGTACAATTTAGTCTTTAAACTTTAGAAAACTTTGGTTTTAGTCCTTTTTAAACTTTGGATTGTTTACACTGTTTGACACATTTTTGTTTCAATGTTAACTGAGTAACATTTGGATTGTTTACACTGTTTGACACATTTTTGTTTCAATATTAACTGAGAAACGTGTTTGAAACAACAAATAAAATTAAAAAAATTTGATAAAAATGACTAAAATCATAGTTTTCTAAAGTTGAAGGACTAAATTGTACCTTAGTTTGAAAGAGGGACTAAATCCAAAATCGCTCCAAAATATAGGACTAAAAACATATTTAACCCCATTTTTTTATGAATAGATAAATTATAAAAATAATTATAGAACAAATTAAATTATATTTGAAAAATATGATTTTACTTTAAAAAGGTTTATTTCTCAATAGAAAAATTACATTTAGAATATATGATTTTATTTTATAAATTTATTTACTTAAACCGTGCTTGATAAATATAACATTTATTTGTTTATTTTACAATAAAACACAGTTTCAGTGCCAATAATGAAAAAAAAAAGATCAAAAAGCATAATTCCAGTAAAAATCAATAAAAAAAATAAAGTCATGTTTATCAAAAACCACTTTAATAAAAAAAAAGTATGAAAGGAAGTTTTATATTACTTTTCATTATTCAAAATAAAATTAAAAAAAGTTAAAATTATACTTAGATATTCTTTCAAGACCAAGTCCTACTTCCAGCGATCTAATTTTGTTTATTTTTTTTCTCTTTCATAATTTATTTTTTAAAAAAATCTAAATTTTCCAAAACCACATCCACCCAAATAAATTCTTAAAATTGATTGAGTTAATTACTAACACGTGACATGTGTTTATATATTTATGAGCACGCGAGACATGTTGAAGGGACATTTTAGATAAATCATTGTCTTTTCGTTTTCGTTAATAACAACTTTGCTGTGTGATATGACGAAATTTAAAAGCCATGTGAGTGTGGAACCAAACTATGAGGGAAGCATATCAAACAATAATACACTCACTCTTTCATTTACTTTGATCTGTTCGGTTTATCATTAACAAGTTAATTCAATTTAAATAACTTTTAATGAAATAAAAAATAAATAAATTTAGTCCGATCTTTTATGATTTAATGGATTAAATTATTTTTTTTTTTAATTTTTAGAGACAATTTAAAATAAAAAAATACAATTCAAAATTATCATAAACTTTAAATACAATTTAAAAATAAATATAAAAAAAATTAAGTGAATTATAAATCAGTTAAACTCACTATAAATTTAATTTAAAATTAACTCGTATCAAAATTTTATTTTTTTTTTAAATTTGATTCAAATCATAATAAATCAGATTAATTTACGAATTCTAATTTCACACTATTAATTTCAAATGATTAACAGTAATATAAAAGTTTATTATATATCCAGATAATATTTTTTGTGTGAGCAATATAAAAAAAAACTTTTAAAAAATTAAGATGTATGAAAATTGTATTTCTTAAACCCTATATTTCTTAAGCATCTATTTTGGTTAATGAAAATTGTATTTAACTGCAAATTGGTTTATTAATTGTATTTAACTGCAAATAACAAACAAATTTTAACTCAACCATCAAAGATAGGTAAACCACTCACACTTACATGTATTTATTAAAGGTATAAGCATGTGTGTTTGAGTAAACAAAAGAAGCTTAGGAAGACCTTATGATTTTTAAATTACAAGTAGTTAAACAAAAGAACCACTCTTACTAATTAGTATACTTTTTAGTTTAATTTAAGTATGTTTTCAATTTTAAATTTTTACACAAAATTAATATTCGTTGATATTTTAAATTTTGAAACAATTAATATTTAAAATTTAAAAATAAATAGATATGTTTTTATTAATCTAGTCGTATTGAATTCTTCTGATGTATAAACCGTGTTTTAAACAAATATTTAAACTGTATATTTAGTTTAGCATATTTTAATTTAAAAATAAGTCTAAAATATTATTTAATATTTTAAAAAATCAATATAATTGAATTAAGAGAATTATATTAATTTATTTTTAAAGTTTGATATAAAAAAAAGGGAATTCAAAAAGTATAACATATTTAACATCTTTATATATTTCCTCAATCATTTACCATCTAAAATAAAAAAATTAAAAATAATTATCACAAAAGAAAAGTAGTTGGTTTGCATCATGATGATTATAGAAAAAGAAAAAAAACACTAGATGGTTTCTATTATATTGTATTGCTCAAATATATATATATATATATGAGTAATTTATAATGCGTTAATGTTTGTATAATTACTTTTTTCAGTTGAGAAAGTTTTTCTTCTTTTAATTTTAAAATCTTTAAGATATAATAAGAATGTAAAATGTGTACATCAATTAATTAAAGATTATATATATTCCCTCTTCTTACCATCCATTTTGGATGGATTAAAAACCCTGTGACTTTGGTGTAGTTTTGCATCATTCCTTCATTTCTGAAACCAAACAAATGGAAGAGGAAACACATTCTACAGTTTTTTTCCTTTCTCCCTTTTTGATTGCTGCCATTTTCAATTGTTCAGAACAGAAGATTATACAATGTATTCAAAAGATTATGGTATGAATGTCATTCTCTTTCACATACAATGTCATTAGATATGCTTCTTATAGTTCATTTCACATGGCTAGGAAGAAGAGAATAAAAAATGGTTTGACATAAACAAACAGATGTAAAAGCTACGATAACACGCCACTAAGCAACTTGGTACAGTATAGTATAATTATATATTATATTTATGCACTAAAATAAAATTGTCTTTGCCATTATGTAACGTAAAGGAATTTCACACAAAGTGAGTGCCTTAAAATGGTGAAATAGTCTATAGTATTATCTTGTCTGTTGCGTACATTTAATGATTCTTACCTTACCTGCATATGTCTGTTTCTTACAGCGTCAGATTTCTCGAATTTTTCTTAACCTTAACCACTCCAATAATCATGTTTGTGACATTCACGTTCTCTTTAATGCTTTTCTCTCTCAGCGCTTCAAAGGCCAACAATTCCTCAAGGTCCTACCAGAGCCATGGGGTTGTCGTGCATACCCACATCATCATCGTCGTCTTCGTCCAATGCTGTTCCAACTTTGTTCCTCATTTGTTGTGCATTCTTTGTTTCTCAAGCTTTTGGGGCGAGAACTCCGCATCCCGAGACGTTTCTTCCCTTCATTTGGCCTCTGCCTGAAAAATTCAGCTATGGCAATGAGACTCTTTCTGTTGATCCCGCTCTCTCGCTCTCTGGCAATGGTGCTGCCTTTAACATTGTTCGAGAGGCTTTTGAAAGATACAAAGGGATCCTGTTCAAGCATGGTGACAGGTTCAGTTTTCTCAGAACACTGAGGTCTGCCTACGATGTTAACAAATTGAGTATCATTGTTCATTCCAACAGTGAGGAGGTGGTTTTTTTTTTTTTTAAAAAAAAATTGTTTTTCCTTTCTGGGTCTTCGTCAAGTTTGGATTTTGAGATTGGGAACTCGTGTTGCAGCTTCCACTTGGAGTGGATGAAAGCTACAATTTGTTCGTTTCAGGAGCCCAGCCGCTTTCTGGTGCTGGAGGGGTCACAATCGAGGTGTGGTTTGTTTTTTACATGACTATTTGTTATTCGATTCTGATATTCAATGAGATTGTGTTGCTGTGTGCTTCAAATCTGAAGGTTATGCTGTCCCTTTCCCTTCCCGAATACTATATAAAGTATTTCACTTTTATGTGTGTATTTGTTAGTTTAATGCCATTATTTTCTGCTCCATGAACTAGTCAACCAATCCGTCAGCATAAAATGCCATAAACCAGCAATTGGAGTTTAGTGGAAAACACCGTTTGATAAAGGTCTTTTGTTATTAGGGTAACAAGATGATTGATAAAGACTCTTGTGATGCTGTGCTTCATTTCTTATGTTTATTGGACATATTGCAATGTGTCATATATTTATCTGTGGATGACCATTAGTCCTCTAATTCTTTTTTTCTTCTGTAGGCAAATACTGTTTTTGGTGCATTGCGTGGATTAGAGGTATGTATAGAGTTTGCAACTCAGTTCAGCTCCAACATTTTCTGCCTCGCGCTTTTGCTGTTCAGCATGAAATGGAGGGATGAAAGGAGTTTGCTGTTCTGGCTAAATTCAGATGTTTACTCTTTTAGATAACTATTAAATTGCGTGTGCAATCTTTTTTCATAATTGAGAATTAAAATTTGTGTTTTCTCCATACGATTGGCAAAGTATGTTATCTGTTCTGTTTATGTCTATTGGGCAAGATGTCAGCAGTTTGAAAGAATGTAGTCCCTGTCACTCTTAATCTTTGAAATTATGAACTAACATTAGCATGTAAAACTATTGGTATGTAGACAGCAAATTGCTTAAACTCAATTTTATTATATTGTTTAACTTGAAATTTAAAAGTGAACTATGCTTGTTTTTGTGTTTCTCAGCATGCATTGTAGCACACAGGAATCGCTACTTCCTGAAACTTGTTATGCTGTGCATGACCTATCCTTAATATCTTTTTCTGTTTTAATCTGTGATGCACCAGACATTCAGCCAGTTGTGTTCTTTTGATTATACAACTAAAAGACTGCAAATAAGCAAGGTACCTTGGTCCATCCGAGATAAGCCTAGATTTCAATATCGTGGGCTTCTGTTGGGTGAGTCAAGATTTTTCCGATGAGAGCAATACGTGTTTATGTGCTAAGTTCTGAGGCTCTATTAACACTTATGTTGTTTTTTTATTCTTTTCTATTTATTTTGTAGATACTTCAAGACATTATTTACCAGTTAACGTAATTAAGCAGATAATTGAAGCTATGTCCTACGCTAAACTTGTAAGATAAAAGTCATAATAAGTTTACTTTCCTTACCATTCCGCTGTTTATGACAGTTAGGAAGAAAACAAGTGTATCCTAATTCCTAACTAGCATACCATGCTACTTCGTTTCATGTAATGCTTATGTAAAAAAATGTAGAATGTTCTACATTGGCACATCATAGACGAACAGTCATTTCCTCTTGAAGTGCCTTCTTATCCAAATCTGTGGAAAGGTTCATATTCAGAGTGGGAACGTTACACAATAGAGGATGCACATGATATAGTCAAGTAAGACTCACCTTATTCCATCTCCTACAAATGTAACATCTTTATTTTTTTTAAATCATGCAAAGTTTATTGGGTACTTCTTCAAAATAATACTAAAGAAACGTTGATCAATTGAACTATGCCTTTTATTGAATTGTTACTTTGTTCATCTTTGAGTTGGCTTTCTTAATCTAACCCGGACTAATACTGTATTCTCTTTTCATGTTTCACTTTGGCTCGATGTAAAGCTTTTCCAAAATGAGAGGTAACGTATCTTAAAATCCTTTTCAAGTTTATGCTTCATATTATTCAGAGCATTTTGAATTATAGGTCGTGATTTTATATTTTTTGGGTTTTTCCTTTTCCTTTTTGTCCTCCCGTCTTTCTCAGTACCGAGCAAGATAATGAGTATCTTCTGGGTTTATCACAGGCATAAATGTGATGGCGGAAGTGGATGTCCCTGGTCATGCAGCATCATGGTAAAGAGCTTGTGTGACGTTCATATTTTTTTTTCCTGTGATGATAATCTGGTAGATTTATAAACTTATAATAACGTCTTGAAAATGGTGCTGCATGAAAACCTCAGTTTCTTTTACTTTATCTATTTACATAGGTATTTCTTTCAAGAAATACTTATGTTTTCCAAAGAAAGTTGAAGTTTTCTAGCTATGGATTGGATGCAGCTGTGTCATGAAAATTTACTCCGAATGGATTCCTATTGTTGACGTGAGACACTTCTTTTGAAAAGTTTTATTTAGGCATTGATCTAATCATTTTAAGAATTTGGACTTCAATTGGATGCTCCAAACATTTAATATCTCTAATGACAAATTTTCTAGAGCAGAAATAAATTAACATTTCTCTGTTCTTCATTTCTGTTTAGGGGTTTTGGATATCCTGATCTTTGGCCATCACCCTCCTGTAAGCAGCCACTAGATGTTTCGAAGAAGTTTACTTTCGATGTCCTGTCTGGTATTCTAACAGGTTAAGTCCCTATAAAACATGCATCACTTTATTTAGCTTATATCTTATTCCACTCTACCTTGAATCTTGCAAAAATATCAGTATTATGGAGTTTGTGAAAACCACCCTTTGACAATACCAAGTTATGCTCATATCTTTCCCTAGTATGTAATCTGATCTAAAAAAAATAACTTTCTTTCATTCTCCTTTTCTAAATTTTGCAGATATGAGAAAAATATTCCCATTTGAACTATTTCACTTGGGTGGTGATGAAGTGAATACAGGTCAGTGTGAAATTCTTTCTTCTCGCAGCTTGACTTAAAAGCTCAAAATTGGCGTTTTATGTCTATAAAGGGCACCAACCTTTATTGCTCACTTTTGTTGCATAAGTTATTGAGGCAAAGTTTTCATTTTAGTTGGATAAAAAAGTAAAAACAGTAGAAGCACATGAACTATTATGGTTTGCCCATTATATTTTAAAATGTGTATTACCTTGTGAGGTAGTACTGACTTTTGAACATTTTACAATAATCATAATATAAAGTAGATTTTGGTTTGGTGTTATTTTTGAGCTATTTTGTATCAATGCTAACTTGATAAGTAATTGCAATTTATTTTGACAGATTGCTGGACTAATACTTCTGCAGTGAATAAATGGTACAAATCTTAACCTGTTGTACACATTCATTACATTATATACGGTGATTTTTGTGGCCTAGGCCGGTAAAGACATTGAGTTATCATGCTATGGAAACTAAAAATATGAATTTGTGGATGTTTTTTTCCCTCTTTGAATCTGAGGCCGAGAAAAAGTATTTCAGAAGACATTCTACCTTCATTTTTTTTTTCTCAGCCACTCAGCTTTTAGTTGTGAATTAAGACGAGGGTCAAATTTCCAGAAAATTAAGCGTGGTGATCCATGATTTTGATAGATTGTCAATCAATCAAGCACATTGTTCAGTTGTCATTATATCTCCAATGCAGGCTAAAGAACAAGAACATGACTGCTGAAGAGGCCTATGAGTATTTTGTACTAAAGGCTCAATACATAGCACTTACAAAAAATTGGAGTCCGGTAAACTGGTATGATTTGTGTATTCATAATACAAAATAGCATTTATACCCTTAATTATCCTTGATCACCCTAGTATTTAAAATTCCAATAGTAGTTTGCCTTGCATGTAAACTACAGAAAATTTGAAACATTAATTCTATTTATTTACCATGCCATGTTCTTAAACTGTTAGCATGTTTTTAAGATTGACCTTTTTTATTTAACTTCTCAGGGAAGAAACCTTCAATACTTTTCCATCTAAGCTCCATCCACGGACTGTAGTGCATAACTGGTGAATTTCTGCCTAAGTAAAGTTTTTTTTTTATATGAAACTTGATGATCTCAGTTTCAGAAATAAGAATTCCAAGTAAATACTGTAGGTTGGGTCCTGGGGTTTGTCCAAAGGCTGTTGCAAAAGGTTTCAGGTGTATTTTCAGTAACCAAGGTGTATGGTATCTGGACCATCTAAATGTACCTTGGGAAGTTGTCTATGATGCTGATCCACTTGAAGGAATTCAGAAAGCTTCAGAGAAAAAACTAGTAATTGGAGGAGAAGTCTGCATGTGGGGCGAGACAGCTGATACATCAGACGTTCAGCAAACAATATGGCCTCGAGCAGCAGCAGCAGCAGGTTTGCTTCATTACTAATGCAAAGTTGTTCACCATTCTTTTATTGTTCTTTTTTCCAGTTTTAGTATTGAAGCATAATCATCCCCTATGAATTGACACAGCTATGCTTTGTTTTGAAATATGTAAAGGCATATTTATAAACTATAATCAGGCATGTAAAGGACTCATGTATTCACCATTGCTTGTTTCCCACAGAACGATTATGGAGTCCTAAAGATTTTACTTCAGGAAAACATGCTAGAGTAACAGCACTGAAAAGGTTGCAATACTTCAGATGTCTCTTGAATAGACGTGGGGTTGCAGCTGCTCCTGTCACAAATTATTATGCTAGAACTCCTCCTGATGGTCCAGGCTCATGCTTGGTGCAGTAAAGTTATTCATCTGTGCATGTCTAGACTATTGTGAATGTAAACTCATGTTTATCTAGCCAGGGGTTAGTGAATGATAGATATTTGTGGTTCATTGACAGCATTCATAGTGTAAGTTATTGTCCAATTCAATAAACAATACCTGTTCACCTGTTTATCTGTTTCCAGGTGCAAATTTTGTGGTTATGACTGATTTGAGTGTGATGTTGATTTCCATTTCTAAAATTTAACATGGCATCGTAGCATTTGAACCATTGGTGTTGGTGAGAAATTTGACAGATGAGTATGAAAGATCACAGTGATCAGAGCATGCCTGTATTTGATTCTGGTCATTTACTATTTAACCGATGGATTTGCGAGTGGCAAGAGTGTTTCTTTCGGTAAAAAGCAAAACAATTTAACAACAGCAGGTGGTGGTGACGATGAAGCTTCCAGCAGTTGCGCTGGCGGAAGGAGACAAAGTGTGATGGCAGCTGAGTGGAGGATCCCGAAGAAGATTATCTTAAAATAGGAAAAAGAAACCCAGGTGTACAACAACAACAATAATAATAATAATATATTTAAACTAATTTCTCATTCATAATTTATTTCGATTTAATTTTTATTAGTTTTATTTTATTTTAATATAATTTCTTCATTTTACTAATTATATTTTATATTAAATTATTTTTATGACTAAGATTAAAATAATGTTTTTAACCTATCAATCTCATTTCATCATTTTGATTAACTTTTATAAAATTTTCTCTCAATTCTTTTATTATTATTTTTCTAATTCAAATAATTTCACTGTCATTTTCTCTCTCTCAAGTTCATATTTAAAAACAAACACAGATTTATAAATATTCTTTTAACCCATTAGTTAATGAGAAAATCATATCGTCCCTAATAAAATATCTAACTTAAGATATATTTTTTGCGTTTGTGTGAGTAAATAAAATTTTAATATTCATTAATAATAAGTTTTTCAAAAAACTAATTCCAAAAGATCATATAAACATTCCAAAAGGTTACGAAAAATGATTGTAGATACCAAAACAACTAGACGTTGTAAATATAAAGAGACACAGAAACGATTATGTCCTATTAAATTTTTTACACTACTTTATTGATTCATTTACTTATTTTCTTAGTTCTTGGCCATGCATACCGTTTCACTTTCTTTTTGGAGTGGTTAATAAGCAATGAAAGAAAACCTTTTCAAATTTCAAACTCGCCACAAATATGAATTTCATTATCTATATATAGCTGTCGACAATCACTTATAATAGAGCATAACACCTCATCTATCAGCATGGCATCTTCTTCCTCCAAATTGACTCTGAAATTGCTTATCGATGCTAAGCGTGAGAAGGTCCTGTTCGCAGAAGCATCAAAAGCGGTTGTAGACTTTCTCTTTAACTTGCTCTGCTTGCCCATTGGTCCTGTCATAAGGATTCTAAAAAAGAATCAAATGGTTGGCTGCTTAGCCAATCTCTATCAAAGTGTTGAAAATCTGGATCAAACTTACATGCAACCAACCCTGCGTAAGGATATACTGTTGAAACCAAGTGCCTCAGTTTCTTCACAAATCTCTGGCCTTCTTCCTTCAGTTAAGGACAGTTCTTCCACAAACTCCACGAATGTGTTTTACAGGTGCCCAAATCACTATGGTCACGTCACATGTGATAGCACCACTCGTTGTCCTGATCGCCATTGTGGCAATTCTATGAACTCGCAAATTACTTTTGTTGGTGAAAAGGTTGCAAATGAAATTTCTGCCTACAGTAGTGGTTTTGTGAAAGAGTTAGTAACTTACATGGTGATGGATGATTTAGTGATTCAGCCCATGTCAAGCATATCAAGCATTACCCTACTTAACAAATTTAACGTCAAAGAGGTTGACGCCTTGCAGGAAAAGGTGGTCGAGTTGGATATGAATCAGGCATGTTTTGATATCATTATCTAGGTTTAAAATATCTTAAATTTACTTCTAATTTAATATGCACAACGTAAAGGGTTTCGTGAATCTCGTACACATGTTGGTGTTTTCTCCTTTTATTTTCGTTAACTAATAATACATCGATGTTCATTAATTTATTTTCTTCATATTGTATAGGGTGTGAATCTTCTGAAGGCTTCTCTGCAGTCGAAGACGGTTTTGACTGATGTTTTTCTCAAGAATCATTCTTCGGCTTAGGGTTTCATACACTGTACTTAATATCTTATTTTAAGTCAATATCCAATGCATGGAATTGTGGTCTTTTTTATGGTTCATAGATTCTTAAATATTTATTGAAAATGTCTTAAAAGTGATGTTTAAATCTAATTCAGTTTTATAAAATCAGTTTAAAAAATTATTTATATATTTTAAAATATTTTAAATTTATCTTATTTATTTAATCGATATAAAGTTTTTCATATATCATTTCAAACTAATGTATATATATATTATACGTAAAGAAAACCTTGATTCAAATCCCAAACTCATCATAAAGTTAAGATCTGTAAAAAAATAGTGTTGGTTAAACATAAATTGACAGCTTTAATGAGTATTTAATGTGTTAAGAGTTTTGAATGAGTTTTTTTTATTAAGAGATGTTGGTTTCAGAAATTCAACCAAGCGAATATGGATTTTTTTTTTTATCATAGGTAAATTTCATAATATTTCTTTCATTCCTGATTAATCATTTTATATTATAAATTGGTTAGGTAAATTGTGAAAAGTTTAGATTTCTGGTTCATTTTTTTATTTTATTTCATTGTTTTGCTGTTTGGAACAGGGTGGGGATCTGCTGAAGGCTTCTCCAGAGTCGAAGATGGTGTTTACAAGTGTTTTTCTCAAGAACCGCACATCATTCCTTAAAAAATAAGTTTTCATTGTTTTACATTTTGGTTTGAAAGTTTTTGGCAATACTATGTTTCTGTGCTTTTCGTAATTTTATGTTATCAAAACATTATGTTTGAAACTTATTTACCCAGTCCTACAAAATGCGAGGAAAATAGTGTGGTTCATACGTGTCAATTTTTATTTTCGCGTCCATTTAGATCTTCTCGAAATAATTTTGCAGCACTCACTCAACTTCTTTACATTATATATTTATTTTAATCTTTAGAGACTGAAAATCCGATTCCAGTTTTTTTTTGGATTTTAGTGCTGTCATCCGTATTTCTCATGTGTTATTAAAACATCAAAATTGATGTTCATGAATGTATTTTGAACTAACAACATAAAAAACGTACATGATTAGTAGTTATGTACAACACCCTATGCCTACCACAGTTTTTAATTTTAATATCTTTGTGGTAAAAATTATATTGGAATTTACTTTAACTTCTAGAATAATAAACTTAATTGTCTTTGTTACATAGTTTAAAATTCAACTTTCAATTTTAATCATACTTTATTATAAATATTTCGGTCGGAATCTTATTAAGTTTGCAGGAAAATTGAGTTTTTAATTATTTGTATTTTATTTAAATATTAAGATCTAGAACAAAATTTTACTTGAAAAAGGTTATGTGTGATTTTGACAGTAGTTTTGAAAATACAATTCCTATTTTCGTGTATGCACTTTTGTTCTTATTTATTTTGAAAATAAAAAGCATTTTACATTTCTTTCATCTTTAACGAGGGTGGATGTAAGTATGATACGAAATACCATGGGCAAATTTGTTAACTTTGCTAGTTTTATACGAAAAAGGAAACTTTTGAACCCCTTTTAGCAAAACTCGGAATCTCTAAGAAAAAAAAAGTTAAATACGCAAAAATGTAATCATAGTATATTTTTAAATTTTAACTTGCTATATATTTATATATATATATATAATAAAGTATTTGGTTGAATAAGAGGAAATCACTTTTCATCAATCACGCACGCACTTACCTGAAACAAAGCCTCTCCATTTTTTAATTAATTTTGCTAACAAATTTATATAATTTATATATTAAATCAGTTATTAAAAAAGAAGACGCATACCAGCATCTAACGCGTGTCACTCTAACGACTCTAACAGGGACTTCAACGTAATTTCATGGCATAGGATCCAGCTGGGAACACATTTACCAACGCCATCATAGCCTCCGAATTTACCAAAACACCCTCTCTTTATCTTTTTTCCAGCTCTGCTGCATGCATGCCTTCACAATTTCACAGCACAATCTCGCTGTAATCTTATTATTATTATTATTATTATTATTCTATTATTATTATTATTATTTGCTTCAAAACAAAACCCCAATTAAAAAAAAACAAAAAGAAAAAGAAAAAACAGAAAGCAAAGCCGAAGAAGAAGAAGAATCGAAGAAGGGTCGTAAACTTAAAAGGAAGAAATTAAGGTGTTGTATCTCTTTTTTGACCGAGTCAAACCACACGCCGCCACCTCGCAACTCACAACCACCTCGACGGCGTTCAATACGTCGTCGTTTCCTCAACAGAAGAGAGAAAGGAGCTGGCGCTCTGAATTCGCTTGCGATCTGTTTCTCTATTCTTCATCGCAGCGAGTTAGTAGCTGGGGCTGCTGAGATCGGATATGATGGTTTCTCGGGGGCTGTTCGGGTGGTCCCCGCCACATATACAGCCTCTCACGCCTGTATCCGAGGTTTCGGAGCCGCCGGAGTCGCCGTCGCCGTATCTGGACCTCGGGGCCGAGACCTCCGCGTCGCAGCCGATGGAGGTCGAGGAAGAGATGGAGGAAACTGAGGAGATTGAGCCGCCGCCCGCCGCCGTTCCCTTCTCTCACCTCTTCGCCTGCGCCGACCGCCTCGACTGGTTTCTCATGATCGTCGGCTCCCTCGCCGCCGCCTCGCACGGCACCGCTCTCGTCGTTTACTTGCATTACTTCGCCAAGGTTCTCTGGGTTCCTCAGCAGTTTTCGGCGGAAGATCAGTTTCAGAGGTTCAAGGAGGTTAGGTTTCGTTTCTATCGAAACCCTAGTTGTTGTTGTGCGCTGCTTCTGGATTTTAGTTAGTTTCTAATAATTTGATTTCGCTTACCTTAGGCAGTGAAATTAAGTCTCGTGTACTGTGCTATTAGTTTTTTGTAGTTTTTATCTCCATGGTTGCCGTGCAGTTTGAGGTAATTGAGCAATTAACTTTCATTAAAAGCTGACCTGACTACACTAAGTATGGCATAGTGTAGCCCTTCCCTCTTTTCTCCGTTATAAGTTTATTCCCTTTCTGTAAGTGTTTATTGTCCTGGTCAGAGTAGTTCGTGGATGGATCACCCAAGCCATCAGGGGCACGATGACACTCTTGTTAGGGTTCCAAACTCAGCATTGGCAATTTGGCACAAGTGTTGCACATGTCCTCGGAATTAACCCCGTGTTTCAAATATATTTTAGCCTATCTTTCTGTAGTTATAAATTTACTTTGTTTGCGGGTTTAGGTAGCAACGATTTCATTACTTAATCATTTAAAAAGTGATGTTGGAAGTTTATTTGTCTACATGAGAAAAGGTGTTAAGAAAATGAGGACAGTGGGAATATAAACAGATTGATATGGGTGGCGAAGTAGAGCCTGGTTTGTCCACCTGATGACTGATAAGATTCTCCATGAGAAGGCCACTCACTTACTGGTTGGATTTGAGACCTAAAGCTACTATTTAAAAAATCTCTTCCCTCTCATCTCATGTTTACGTAGATTGTTGTTGACAGGAGTTTCTGGGGTTATGTTAAAGGCAGGGCAAATTTTTGGCATAGGAAGGGATTTAAGGGACAGTTCTCTGGATATTCGTAAGCTTTGAACAGTAACCTTTTTGTACAGGGTATCAAGGGCTTTGGGGTCAAACAAGGATTACTCAGGGTATTGATGGGATGAACTTTTGTTTCTATTTGTCAAGGAAATTAAGTCTTGGGTGAAGTGCAAAACTTGAGTAAGTTGAACAATAGGTAATAAGCATAAGGCAATAAAACAGGCCTTTCACCTAGGGTTTGGTTGCATAACAATACAAAGGCACACAACTCAGAAGGGAACAATTTCTTCCTTATGTTCATAAATCTGATCAGTCATTTTTCTTTTCAGGTGCTATAAATACAGTAGTTCTATTAAGTGGAAAAACGTTAGCCCTTTTTAAATAGGATGGATATGACTTATCCTCCTTGGATAAGGAATATCTAAAAATCAAGCTAAGCTTGAATTTAACCTCAGAAAATTTGCAATGTTGACCTTGCATAGAAAATTTCAAAATTTAACAATTATTATGGCCAGCTTGGAATATTACAATTATTTTTGCAATTTAAGTAATTAATATAAATTGAGGCAACCTGACCTTTAAACTTAGACTTTCTTTGATTCTAGAGCTTCTTGCATTGCATCACCAGAACTCAACATTTTACTAATAAATTACTTCTGGGAGAAGTTGCACAGGCAATGACTATGCAGAAGAACTTACATCATTTGGCATGGTTAACCGACATGAATGAACAGTAGGTTTTTTGTTTTAAATCAGTTTCCACCAAAGATCTGAAGAGTATGGCTGTCCATTTTTGAACTGGTTAATTTAGTAGTTGAACCATATGACTTCATAACTAGGAGTTTAATTATTTTTCGAGGTGCATAGTTTGTAAACAAGATTTGAAAAATGGACTTGTATGTTTATTTACCTCTTTTTTTTCTACAGCTTGCTTTAACCATTGTTTATATTGCTGGTGGAGTTTTTGCTGCTGGTTGGATTGGTAAGTTAATTACAAGGAATATTTCTTATTAGATGTTACATTTAAGTTTCGTTCAATACTAATCTTTCTTGATTAATAGAGGTTTCGTGTTGGATTCTTACTGGAGAACGGCAGACTGCTGTGATCAGATCAAAATATGTCCAAGTATTACTTAACCAAGATATGAGTTTTTTTGATACTTATGGAAATAATGGAGACATTGTGAGTCAAGTATTAAGTGATGTGCTGCTCATTCAGTCTGCTCTTAGTGAAAAGGTTTGTGGTGCTCTTGTTGTGTGTATATTCAGTATTCACTCCTCTGTAAATTTGCTATTCTTTCCAGAAAAATCTCAATGCATATTTTATACTGTGTATTGACTTTTGATGATACAGGTTGGGAATTATATTCATAATATGGCAACATTCTTCAGTGGTCTTGTTATTGCTTTTATCAATTGTTGGCAGATTGCATTGATAACATTAGCTACAGGTCCATTTATTGTTGCTGCAGGAGGGATATCAAATATATTCCTCCACAGGCTTGCCGAGAATATTCAAGATGCATATGCTGAAGCAGCCAGCATTGCTGAACAGGTTATTTGTAGTTAAACGTCAATTCATTCTTGCATTGAACGATTGATTGTTATGCACACAGATACACACATATTCAATTCAGGTTTGGATTTCAATTGATTTTAATTTTAATATTTTACTAACCACCGAAAGAAAGAAAGGATTTAATGTTTGAAAGTTTCTTGTATCATGTATCTGATTTTATATCTTTCCTTTTACTATCATCCAGTATATGTATTTCAATTTGGGCTGTGAAGAGGTCTTTGATGTAATCAAATTTTATGCCTTTCCTTACCATGTTATGAAAATGAGACTTGCTGTTGGTCATATGGTATCCATGTTTTGATTGAAATAGAACTTGTCAGAAAGAAAAGAGAAAAAATACAACTAGGGGGATTGATAAGATATTCTTCTAAAAAGAAAACTCTATTGCAGAAAGATCACCCTATCTTTTGGCATATTTGCAACTTCCTTCAAGCAGCCATGAGCATAATGCCAAACAGAAGTCATGAACATACTTTAACACATTTAAAGCCACACAAACACCCTAAAATATGCCAGCATTCTGCTGCAACCAAATATTGCAATGCTGAATGCTCTGCTTTTCTGACTATGGCATGTTGAGCACAAATCTCCTATCCTTTGTTCCTTCAATTAGGAATGGAAAACTAAGTCCCAAATTTGTGAAATGGTATCCTTGAAGTAAAATGCTTCTTGATTTTTGCTAGTAATTTATTCCTTGTAATTGTGGATTAATTGTCTCTTAGAACATGTAGGTTTAGGTCTAAATCAACCTCACAAAGCTAGCTTGTAAGGTGAAGATTGCGCTAACTTATTTACTATAATTTGACCATATATTAGTCGATGTGAGATCTCAAATAGTTTTTAACTTACATATTATACACACGAGTGCCATTTAGTTCATTATAAATGGAAATTTTTTTGAGGTTTACTTTATGGTTGGAAGTGAATAAATACTCTTGCCTGGTTTTCTTTATTTATCTTTAAGTTTGGAGAATCAGTTCATTTATGTGTTTTTGCTTTAATGGTTTGAATTTGGCCAAATGGGAAGAAAGGTAATGTTCTCATTATCGGATGAATTGTTTTAACAACCAGTTCTGAATATGTATATTTTCTTGTGATGCAGGCAGTTTCCTATATAAGGACCTTGTATGCATTTACAAATGAAACATTGTCTAAATATTCATATGCAACATCGCTTCAAGCTACTCTTAGATATGGTATATTGATAAGTCTTGTTCAAGGGCTTGGCCTTGGTTTTACTTATGGACTTGCAATATGTTCTTGTGCGTTACAACTCTGGGTTGGAAGGCTCCTGGTTATACATGGAAAAGCTCATGGTGGTGAAATTGTAACAGCTCTGTTTGCTGTGATTCTAAGTGGCTTGTGAGCATCATTCCCAACTCATTTTTTTTCTTTATCTGTTTTGCATTTTTCTTACAGTTTGTGTTAATTTGATTAAGGGGATTGAATCAAGCAGCGACAAATTTCTACTCATTTGATCAAGGGCGCATAGCTGCCTATAGACTATTTGAGATGATTAGCCGGTCATCCTCATCTTTTAATCATGATGGCAGTGCTCCAGCTTCTGTTCAAGGAAATATAGAGTTTCGGAATGTATACTTCAGTTATCTTTCTCGCCCTGAAATCCCTATCTTGAGTGGGTTTTATCTCACTGTTCCTGCTAAAAAGACTGTGGCACTTGTTGGAAGAAATGGCTCTGGTAAAAGTAGTATTATTCCCCTTATGGAGCGATTCTATGATCCAACTTTAGGTACTTTTTTCCATTGTTGTTGCAAGTTTATTCTATATCACATCTAAAACTCTTTATAGGTCAATTCATATTTAAATAAATTTACCTATTTGTGGTTCAGGGGAAGTTCTTTTAGATGGTGAAAATATAAAGAATATGAAACTGGAATGGTTAAGGAGTCAGATAGGACTGGTCACCCAGGAACCTGCTTTGCTCAGTTTGAGTATAAGAGACAACATTGCTTATGGCAGAGATACCACCATGGATCAAATTGAAGAGGCTGCTAAAATAGCTCATGCACATACCTTTATCAGCTCATTAGATAAAGGTTATGACACACAGGTGAAATTTGATTGAAATAATTGTTTGAAACCTATGTTGTTTTGGATGAAACCTGTGTATTTCAATTATGTCCTTTTTGGTGGGAATCTCTTTTCACCTCCTAAACCAGGGTTCTGACTTTTCAGGTTGGCAGGGCAGGTCTAGCTTTAACAGAAGAGCAGAAAATAAAGCTTTCTATTGCAAGAGCTGTGCTTTTAAATCCATCCATTCTTCTTCTTGACGAGGTTACTGGTGGACTTGATTTTGAGGCTGAGAGGTCTGTTCAGGAAGCTCTGGACCTGCTAATGTTGGGACGCTCAACGATAATAATTGCTCGAAGGCTTAGTCTTATAAAGAATGCTGATTATATAGCTGTCATGGAGGATGGTCAACTTGTTGAAATGGGTACACATGATGAGTTACTGACCCTGGATGGCTTATACGCAGAGCTTCTACGATGTGAAGAAGCCACAAAACTTCCCAAGAGGTTTGTTACTGCCTCAAATCACGGTTCAACTTTTGCCATACACTTTTTTGTGTTTGTGAAGAATATAACATGACTTTTAAGATACAGATATTGTGTCTGTTAAGGTGACAATAAGTCTGTTAATGTTTTACTATAATAATAAACTAATAATTGTGATAATTGTTACACAATGGTTGAGTTCACTGTTTTTATAATTTGCAAGATTTCATCATTTGCTTGATGAAAAATCACTTTTTCTTTGGTCATCCAGGATGCCTGTTCGAAACTATAAGGAGACTGCAACTTTCCAAATTGAGAAGGATTCTTCAGAAAGTCACAGCTTCAAAGAACCTTCATCTCCTAAAATGATAAAGTCACCCTCTCTTCAAAGAGTTTCTGCCCTTTTTCGGCCTTCAGATGGCTTTTTTAATTCACAAGAATCACCAAAAATTCGGAGCCCACCATCAGAGAAGATGATGGAAAATGGACAGTCTTTAGATTCAGCAGACAAGGAACCATCAATTAAAAGGCAGGATAGTTTTGAAATGAGACTACCAGAGTTACCCAAGATTGATGTTCAATGTGTGCATAGACAAAAGTCAAATGGTTCTGACCCAGAATCCCCTGTTTCACCTCTTTTAACATCTGATCCTAAAAATGAACGCTCCCATTCACAGACTTTTAGCAGGCCTGATAGTCATTCTGGTGATCTTTCCGTGAAAATGACTGAAACAAAGGATGCGAGGCATCGAAAACAACCCTCAATATGGAGGCTAGCAGAACTTAGTTTTGCAGAGTGGCTTTATGCTGTGTTAGGAAGCACGGGTGCTGCTATCTTTGGTTCTTTCAATCCCCTTCTTGCCTATGTTATTGGTCTGGTGGTGACAGATTACTATAAAATTGATGAAGAACATCACTTCCAAAGGGAGATAGACAAATGGTGCTTGATCATTGCCTGCATGGGTATTGTGACGGTTGTTGCTAACTTTTTACAGCATTTCTACTTTGGTATTATGGGGGAGAAAATGACAGAAAGAGTCAGGAGAATGATGTTCTCAGGTGCGTAAATTTGAATTGTTATTATTTAGAAGAAAAACATTGGACTTCTGCCCTATACTTAACCTGTTTTAATAACATTGCAGCCATGCTACGCAATGAAACTGGATGGTTTGATGAAGAGGAAAATAGTGCTGACAACCTATCAATGCGCTTGGCCAATGATGCTACATTTGTGCGAGCAGCTTTCAGTAACCGCCTTTCCATATTTATACAGGACAGTGCTGCAGTTATTGTTGCATTTCTCATTGGTGTTTTGCTGCACTGGCGATTAGCACTTGTGGCTTTAGCAACACTTCCAGTTCTTTGTGTTTCTGCTGTTGCCCAGGTTTGCAACTGCTTTTCTGATTCTGCCATGTAATTTTGTCAGGTTGTTGGATTGAGGTTGTATTTCGTTTTCATGTCAACACAGTCTTCAAAAAAAATTTATTTATTTTGAAATTCATATTTTCCACATCTTTTCATATCAACAACAGCCATGTGTTTTCGCACAAGGTGGTGGGTTGGTCTGTTATCTTTTTTCCCATTTACTGTGATGATTATTAGGGAAGTTAGTTGAATAATTGGTAGTGATTATGACCAATTAATGTAATGTCTCCTTTGCCTCATGAATGTCGTGAGAGTACCAAAACAAATCCAAAAACCATGAAATGCCTTGGGGTCTGTGTATGTGCAAGACATGCTAATGTTTAAAAGGAAAAATAACACTGTTTCACTTTGTGTATCAGTTTATATCTGTATCTCCCTCTTTTGTATTATTCATTTGTGTATATTTCACTGAAATTAAAAACAATGTTTCATGCATTTCGTTGAATACTGAAAACTAAAGCACATTTAATTGTGATTGCTTTGAGAAGTTTTATATTGAAATTATCTGTGCCATTGGGATAATTTCAATTATGATTTGTAATGTATCTGTTGTGCTTGAGTAATCAATGGGCTGTAATTAGTGTAATTTGGCAGTGTCTTTGGAGGATCAAGAGTACCATTGTTGAATGCTACTTATACCTCTTTATGGGGGTTTCATTTTCATTTTTAGAAATTCTTATTTATGTCGATTTATGTTTAATTTCAATTACTATAGCTAACAGACCTGCTTTTGCTGACTTTTGTGAATGACTGATGATAATACTGGCTATGGGTAATGATGTTTTTATTAATCTGCGTGTGGTTAGCATGATGCATGTGTTAAGCAGTCTCCTTAATGTTGCAGAAATTGTGGCTTGCTGGATTTTCAAAGGGCATACAAGAAATGCACAGAAAGGCATCTTTGGTTCTTGAAGACGCAGTTAGGAATATTTACACTGTTGTTGCATTTTGTGCTGGTAATAAGGTGATGGAACTCTACCAGTTACAGTTAAATAAAATATTTAAGCAAAGCTTTCTTCATGGAGTGGCCATTGGTTTTGCATTTGGCTTTTCACAGTTTCTGCTCTTTGCATGTAATGCCCTTCTACTTTGGTACACTGCAATATGTGTAAATAAGGGATATGTGGATACACCTACTGCTCTCAAGGAGTACATGGTTTTCTCATTTGCTACATTTGCCCTTGTGGAGCCTTTTGGGTTGGCTCCTTACATACTTAAGCGACGAAAATCTCTCATGTCAGTGTTTGAAATTATAGATCGTGTGCCTAAGATTGATCCTGATGATAACAAAGCAATGAAGCCACCCAATGTATATGGGAGCATTGAGTTGAAAAATGTTGATTTTTGTTATCCTTCCCGGCCAGAAGTGTTGGTATTAAGCAATTTTAGCCTCAAAGTCAATGGAGGGCAAACAATTGCTGTAGTGGGAGTTTCGGGGTCAGGGAAGAGCACAATAATATCTTTGATCGAGAGATTCTATGATCCAGTTTCTGGCCAAGTTTTGCTAGATGGGAGGGATTTAAAGCAATATAATTTAAGATGGTTGAGGAGCCACCTTGGTCTGGTTCAGCAGGAACCGATTATCTTCTCAACAACCATAAGGGAAAACATCATATATGCCAGGCATAATGCCAGTGAAGCTGAAATAAAGGAGGCTGCAAGAATAGCAAATGCTCATCACTTCATCAGTAGCTTGCCTCATGGTTATGACACTCATGTTGGGATGAGAGGTGTTGACTTAACCCCTGGACAAAAACAGAGAATTGCAATTGCAAGGGTAATTCTTAAAAATGCTCCTATTTTGTTGCTGGATGAAGCTAGTTCATCAATTGAATCTGAGTCAAGCCGAGTGGTGCAAGAGGCTCTAGACACCCTAGTAATGGGAAACAAAACCACTATTTTAATAGCACACAGAGCTGCAATGATGAGGCACGTGGACAACATAGTAGTTCTAAATGGAGGAAGGATAGTGGAGGAGGGGACCCATGATTCATTGGTGGCAAAAAATGGTCTGTATGTCCGATTGATGCAACCTCATTTTGGTAAGGCTTTGCGTCAGCATCGGCTTGTTTAGAATGGGAGTATGCTATGTGAGTAGTTGCATTGCAGCTAATGTTGGTTCATGAGAATTGTTTCATAAACTACTTGAGTTGAATGACTGGTGATTGCAGCACCTGATGGAATCTTCCAATGTCAGGTGGAGGCTTGCATGTAGCAATAATGGGAGTATGGGATCAGCACTCAGGCATTGATAGGCATAGGAAGAGGGTGCTGTGGAGGGATAGTGTAGGATTTGAATACAGGAAGCTGGAATTCGGTATTCTTTTGGAGGCAAGAAGTTTAGGCTGACCCAAGGTGTTGTCTCCACGGCATATTCATTTTGTTTTACGAGAGGAAGGCGGCGGCATCAACTCTAATTCAGCCGAGTTACTCTTCTATTCTATTGGACTTCCTTTTCACTCTTCCAGTCTCTCAAGCGTGGATCGTCATCTTGTTCACTCCTGTATTTTTTCTACTTTAGTGAAAATTGTAGAATATACAGTCTCAAGTGTTGTTGTAAAACCTCTGTATATACATAGCCATAGTTTAGAAGCAGTTCCTTTTAGTGCTTGAATTACACGAGTTCTCTAGTTTTTTTGTCCTTAGATAATTATAGATGCCAATTTCCACATGTATTTTTACCAACTAGTTTGATACATTGTTATAGTTGTTTATCGTAATTTTCTATTTTTGTTTTGAACTAATGAGCTTATATATAAGACAAATGAGTGGAGAATGACACTACATTATTCCATGTGAGGTTTACATAGCTTTTAAGGAACTGCTTCACATCCAATCTTCGGTTCTACATTTCGTGAGAACTCATGATTCTTTGTAATTGTATTTAAGGTTCTTTTCTCCCAGCAACGTGATGTCCATAATTTGTTAGATATAGTTTTATTTCTTCTAATAGTTATACTATGTAATTGGTCCAATAATTTCCCTAACAGTTTTTTTTATCGTATTATTTGTCACCCAAAATCTACTTAGAGAGATTTTTCTTCCCTGTTCCTCAAAGAATTCCAAGAGATCCAACGGGCACAGTCCCCAAGGAGATCACTGGGTAACAAAAAAATTGTCATTCTGACGATGCTAGGTAAGAAAAATACAAAACAAACCCGAAAAGAGAATACGAAGATGTTTCACATAATTGGTACAGAAGAAAAAGAAACAATTCTTCGAAGAAAAAAACAATTGCGAACAATGCATAATTATTACAGCCATCAAATAAGCATAAAAGATGAAGTATATATTAAAAAGAAAGATTCAGAAAAAGTCTAGATTGAAGCGCACCTTTTGTTCACAAAGAAAATGTCTCCGCTCTACTTTAAATTATGATACGTTCTTCCGGCAGCAAATCCTCTGGGAAAGATACTTAAAACTATTGAACATGAATCTTTCGCAATGTTTATATTCGAGTAGCAAAATTTTAAGAAGGAAGATTAAGTCTTTTCTCCTTGTTTTTTTGTACCGTAAGAAATGCTAACAACCTTCACAAAAATATTTGAACCAGTCAAATCCAATTCCTAAAATTCAGGGATTACGATAATGTAATTTTTATCTTAAATAAAAACATATCTTTTACTCCTAAATCCTAATTATAAAAGAGAGAGGAGAAACCACATAACACGTGTCCTACGGTCCGTTATAGTGTCATTGGTATTAATCAATGCTATAAAGAATACAATTAGTATTGGTATTAAATATTTACTGATATACAAATATTTAAAAACTGTAGGCATATTTAAACAAGTCTTTGTTGCATTGTCCCATGACATTTTATATGTCAAGAAGCCTAAAAGACTCTGCTACCACTTTAAGCTCATCTCGTACTCTTTTCCATCGCCTTTCGTTGGCTCCCACAATTAACGTGTAGTACCTTCCTGCAAAAGGTGCACCTTCTTTGTTAGGTATATAACCCTATGAAGGTCACATATTCAGATAGCTGCCATGCCAGGTTACTCACCATTTCCTATGGCAATTGTTGCAAAAGAGCCACTAGCATAGTTTGGTGATGTAAGTATGTATTCAAAGGTATAGTAATGTTTTCCATCTATGGTTCGCTGCATTCACAAGTCAAAAATAGTTGTTACTTCACTGATGACTATCAAAATCTTAGACACATTTTTAATACAAAAAAACAGAAAGAAGAAACCTCCTCCATGCCATTTATTGTTGGTCTTTGGTTTGGTGCAGCATATCTATGCTTCACCAAATAGTATACTACCTGATTCAGATACAAACTGGTTTAGTACAAAGTAGACTGCAGAGTTCACAAAAAACATCACAACACAGTTTTCCAGCATCACCTCTTCCATAGGACCCAAATCTCGGACGTCTTTCTTCTCTGTTGGTATAAATCTCACCCTTACATTCTGTAACTGTAGGACTTTGTCTTTGAAGGCAGAATCATGAGCCAAAAAGTCAAATTCCTAGGGAGATGAGACATTCAAATTCTTAGGAAATTATATGGTTGTGACTAGAGTTTCTGATAAGATTAACATGGTTCTTGTTTCTTACCTTCCACTCTCTGGGATATACGTAAGAATACCCATCTTCATAGTCCACAAAAGCTTGGTATCTGTCTGGTTTTTCTACAGGACGAAGAGTAATGCAATTCCAAAATTTCAGAAGACCATGTTATGACTACTCTCTCGGTTTAACCAAAAATCCTTTTAGTGAAATGAAACTTAATAACACAAAATATGATCACATTAGCAGGCGTGAATACCTTGAGCAAACACCAAATTTGTCAGTTGTAAATTTGCAGTTAAAGCTCCAATTCCCAGCAATAGCGGTCTTCTCTGGCAGTGGCCTGAAAATCACACGAGACATTCCATAAGTTTTTTCAACATCTTCAAGCTCAATCACCCTACCATCAAGTTATTGACTGCGATTTTATCTTTAAAAGATAAAAGAGGAATGATACGAGAGTATTAGATGTAGTAGTAATATTACAAAGTTCTTACTTTCTTCACTGGGTATTGTCTCCAATGCACAAAAGGCAGTGTTGTTGGAAGACGAAATTTCAGTATTACGAGGCAAATAGTTTGAATGTGGCAAGTTTAGCTGAAACAGTGGAAAGTAGAGTGCATGAACATGAGTTTTGTGTAGAGAAGGTTGTGTTTATGAATAGAAAGAATTAGTGTGACAGACCTTAGGGGAGAATGAGGGTGAAATCCAAGTCAAAGAGCATGAAGAAAGTACCATACTTCACAGTAGTTTAGAGCTTCACTTCTGAGATAGTGTATGCAGTATGATAGAATTTATGCTTTTGACCTTACATCACAACCAAGCATTTTCTTTCTCCTTTTCTCTAAACATCTCTCAATGGATAATGCCCATAATGCCACAATGGAACAATCACTTTTACTTCTTGCACCTCCACAGCTCCCATGTCCCTCAATTTTCAAGTTGGATAATGATATATTAACAATTTTTTAACAATAAATTATGTGTCTCTATTTTATTGATCTATATATTTGAAACGGACCAATAACAAACTAATACATAGACTAGATTGTTGTAAAAAAATTATTAAAAAAACATTTTTTTTTAAGTTTTTTGGAACGACATTTTCTGAACAAGTTGTTTTTCCCACATTTTCTTTCTTTTAATCATTTTTCCTATCTTCTTCTTCCTCTATTCTTTCTTTACAGTAGCAGTGATGATAAAAACAGTGGCAACAAAAACAATAGTACGGTGAAATAGTGAAAAAATGTGAGTCTTTTTCTGTTTATTATAGAATTGCAATTAGTAATTATGAGAGGATGCAAGAAATAGCCTTGGGACTATTGTTTATTTAGAGTTAGTTAAGGTGGGTGGGTGGGCTGGCCCATAAATGGTCATGATCATGAACGGGGTACTTCTGAAAATTTGTGGCTGTTGCTATTTTCAACTCTCTCTTTTTTTTTTTTCTATTGCAAACATTGTCAATAATTTTTAGTTATTAACAAAATTACTCTTTCGCAGTCAAAGAGAAATTTACAAATAAAAGAAAAAGAATAGAAAGAAAGTGTGAAGAATACCAATATATATATATATATATATATATATATATATATATATATATATATATATATATAATATAATATAACTCTTATCAACGGATATATTATTTAATATTTTTTATTTAATTATTTTTTCAACATTCTCTATCAATTAGAAGTTTCTTACATATTGAAAATATTAATTCTAACAAAATTTTCATGAATAATTACAGTGATAAGAAATAATAATTTAATGCGAATTGAAACATTTTATGCAAGTTGGACCTTTATTTTAGATATGATATGTTTAGGGATGTGATAATTGAGAATGACCCTAATAATATGCAAACAGAGAAGAAAGTTCAACCTATTAATTTGAATAGACATTAAACAGTATTAAAGTCAAACAATTCATCATAATTTATAATTGGAAATGATATAAAAACGCATAACTTATTTTTTCTCAGGAGAAAAAAAAATTGTATTGTCATTGTATAATATTAACGAGTGTTATGATTTTGTATAATATTAAGCTCTATTATTATGTGCTTTTTGTCATAAAAGAATATTAGAACAATTCCTTACTAACACTTATTGGCTTATAAGCGTAACAATCAATGAGATTCAATAAAAGGTAGTGCAGTAGAAATAACCCACTTAGTTTTGGCATGTGACTATGGCATCAATGTTCTGTTTTATTCCGAAAAAAAAACATCAATGTCTGCACACGGTTGGAAGAGGAATACCAAATCTATAAATCTAAAATTTAAAAGCTAAAATTATTTGGGATAATTAATTTAGACTGATACATTTAGGAAAATATATTTTTAATATTTTTTTTACAATTATTTATAATTATCTGTTTTCAAATATATAAATTAATAAAATAGTAACATATAATTTATTGTTAAAATATTGTTAAAAAAATTATTAAAATATAATGGTCTATACATTTATATGCATTTTATCTCACATTATGGATAATTATATAGAAAAAGATAAATGAAGATAATATCTTTATAAGAGACTAAGAAAGAAAAAAAGTTGAAAAGAACATATGAGGTTGTGGAATAAGCACATCCACAGTATTTATCTGGTTCAAATCCATTTCAGTCTAATAAATAGAAAGATGATAGACATAATTTTTTTATATTTAGTTGATGTTATCTTTTATTATTTTTTATTATCTTTTTTCTTTAAATACAAAAATTTAATTTTTATGACTATTTTTGCTTTAATATTATTCTAACAAATAACGTTAAACACATGGAAAATGGAAATGGTCCTCAGAACTCTGCATCACTTTGAACACATGAATTCTGAGTTTCTAATCTCATAGCCACCTACCCTTATCTTTCAACTTTCCTCTCTCATGGAGGATTTCTTCAGCAATTTGCCAGATGAAGTTCTAAGGTCAATAGTTTCTTTTCTGCCAAATGAATCAACGCTACAAACCAGCCTCATATCTACTAGGTGGAGAGACTTGTGGAACCAAGTTCTTGTCAGACATGGATCCACACAAGATGTAGCTGCTGCTGTTGCTGAATTTCTGGCTCGTTTTGAAGAGCACGATCCTCTAAAACATCCACGCAAGCTTCAATTTCACTTTGCTCAAGACACTGCACTCTTTGCATCCATTGCAGCTGACAACAAGCTTCTTCTTGATTTCCCTGGTGAGAACAAACACCTTGAGAGGAACTATGAACTTCAGTTCATCCTCAACAAGGATCACATCACACACCACACTTTTCACCCCACTTTCATTGTCAAAACTCTCTATTTGAAAGCGGTGACTCACTTGGCAAGTTCGGTGGCTTCCTCCATCGTTTCAACTTTGGAGCAGCTTGAGAAGTTGGTGATTGTTGAGTGCACTGGCTTGCAGTCTTTATGCATTGAGTCTGAATCAAAGCTTCAGAAATTAACCGTATTAGACTGCCCCCAGTTGAAGTTTCTTCATCTTAGAACTTCTAAGCTTAAAAATTTAACATACAGCGGACCTCTTCCAAGGATTTGGCCAGAATCTCATTTCAACCTGAGCCATGCCATGCTTGATTTCAGACAAGGACCAAGCTGTTCCGATTTTAAGGCTCAAGATTTCAATCAGACTCTGTTAACAATAAAGAATTGTGAAACTCTAACTCTGTGTGAGTGGACTTTTGAGGTATGCATATTTTACTTACCATCAACTATTGCTGGTTTAACAAAATTATCAAGTGAATTTAGGATATTACATCTTTAGTATACACATCCTATAACTCTGAAAGTTTTCTTTTTTCTTGTAGACATTGATATGGCCATCGATTTCTCCAACTGGGAACTTCATATTCTATAAGATACGAGAGCTATGGTGGATTCACAATCATAAGGCTGAAAACAGCATCGATGTCTTGGTCTCCTTTTTGAAATTATGCCCTGCCTTGGAGCAACTTTTTGTGACGGTAGATGTGCATTGAAATCAATTGAAGCTCTTGTTTTGCTATAGTCTGAAGTTAAATTTCTGACTCTTTTTTTCTGTCACTGTTTGAATGTAGAATGATTCTACAAGTTATTCGATTCAAGAGACCAAATCAAGTTTAACACAAGCAACTAAATATACAAAATTGGAACATCTGAGAGGGATAAAGTTTACGGGATTTGCAAATAGAGTTGATGAAATTTCAGTGGCAAAAACATTAATTCAGTTAATCAGAGAACAGCCTCCAAAGATAGAGACATCAGAGGGGACTTCGATATTTTGATGCACTGATACTATAAAGAAAATCATATCAAAAGTCAGTTTCGAGGGTTTTATGGCTTAGAGGTTGAATATATATATATAATATTAAGTAATTAATATTTATTTTTATATAACATTATTATTATTAATTTTTAATAGCTATATTGAATGATTCGTAATATATTTTTATAAGTGGTTGAACATTAAATTAATTTATATTCTCCTTGCTTTATAATTGATGTGCACAATTCACATTTTATAATATAGTCCAAATACGAAATGGTTTAAGTTTTTCTGCACTTGTACAATTTCTTTACGAACCTCCGGGATTTTTAAAGTAACCATTTTACTTTTCAAAATCACTATTTGTTTAAAAAATGTTTTAAAATAAGCTTTTCAGGTTTTCAAAATGTATGAAATTTTTTTCGAAACAAGATTTTAGAGTAAGTTTTACAGAATGTATATAATATGTTAGTGTGGGTTTTACTTAGTAATTGTAGGGGTGCAGGAAGGAATAACTAATGGCTTTTGCTGAAGGCTCAAACAAGTAACTCGTGGGCTTTCCGAAGCCCAAAAGAACAAAAGCCTTGTTCAATATACCCTCCGAGTTTACGGCGTCGTTTGCTGCGTCTTCCCCAAAACCCTTTTGTTTGTGATTCTGTGTTGAGGGTTTGAGAGTGGGGTTGCTTGCAGCCATAACCGGGGCTGGGAAAATGGTTCTATCAAACAAGAAACTGAAGCTTAAGCTCAGAGCTGAATTGGCCCAACAACAGAATAATATCAACGAAGTTCCTTCATCTTCGAACTCTCTCAAATCTCTTTTGGACGCTGCCACCCCCACACCCAGATTGTCCAAGCGCGACAAACTCCGAAAGCTTCGATCTTCCGAACACCCTCCAAAAGAAGCCAACAAGGAAACTGAAACCGAAACAGAGGGTTCAGCCAATAAGAAAAACAAGAAGAGAAAGAGGAAGGTAGAGGGCGATGACGTGGCAAACGGAGTTTCCGACAACGCACCACAGAAAAACAGCAAGAAGAAGAAGAAGAAGAAGCTGAAGAAGAACAAGAAAAAACCCAAAACCGCGGAGGAAAATGGTTCTAATGGTGGAGGGGAAGTGCCTGAGGCCACAGAGTTAACCAAGACCAATACAACCACCAGGTTATAATAAAATTATTACATTATGAATAACGCTGTTTCATGAGTGAGATTTTTGTTTTATAATGTTTGCGTTCTGTGATGTGTATTCAGTCAAGACCATGGTGATGTTCTTACAAAGGTTTATGTTGGAGGAATTCCTTATTATTCAACCGAGGATGATATTCGAAGTTATTTTGAAAGCTGTGGCACCATAACTGAAGTTGATTGCATGTATTTTCCTGAAAGTGGCAAGTTTAGAGGGATTGCCATTATTAGTTTTAAGGTGAGTGACGAATGATGCACTATTCCTGAAAGTGTCACTTTATTTTTGGTGTTCTTCAATTTCGACTTGAATTGAGAAACCTCTTTTTTAGGTTATTTCTTCTTCCCTCACTAGTTATGTTATTTCTTAAGTTTATACTTCACTTTGGTAGTAGAAGCATGTCCACATCTTACTGACAATTTTGTGGCACTGTTTCTGCAGACCGAAGCAGCAGCTAAACGGGCATTGGCTCTTGATGGAGCTGACATGTTAGTAACACTGGCAATTTTCTTTCTTGCTTTCCTGATTTACTGTTTTTTCGCATTTCTCATGAAACATTAATGTGTAACAGGGGAGGACTCTTTCTTAAAATTCAACCATATAAAGCAACGCGAGCCAATAAAACATCGGATTTTGCTCCAGAAATTTTGGAGGGGTACAATAGAGTGTATGTTGGGAATTTGTCATGGGATATAACAGAGGAAGAACTGAGGAAATTCTTCAATAATTGTGAGATAACGTCTATACGATTTGGTATGGATAAGGAGACGGGAGAGTTTCGAGGGTATGCCCATGTGGATTTCGGTGACAGTCAGTCACTGAAAACAGCACTTACATTGGACCAAAATGTTTTGTTTGGGAGACCTGTCAGGATAAGTTGTGCGGTTCCTCTGATTAAAAAACCAGGAACTCGTAAAAGCTCGACAGATAATGAAGCTAATGGTGATAAATCAACTTCCTCAGGAAGTGGCAAGATGAATGGAGCTGATGGTGATAAATCAAGTTCCACAGTAAGTGGCAAGATGAAGAGAAGAACGTGCTATGAATGTGGTGAGAAAGGACATGGTTTTTCGGAATGTCCTAAGAAACAATCAGGTGCTGCAACTACAACAACTACAACCTAAAGCATGTAGGAAAACTCAAACAGGTCACGGTTCTTGTTTACTGTCGTAGACATTTGATTGTAGTTTATAGAATACAATAGTTCTGCATTCATAGATGATCGGGATTTTCAGTTTCTTACTTCCCCTTGTTATTTTGATAATTATTTTCCCCTGTTAAAATGAAAATTTTGTTTGCTGTAAGCAAAGGAAAGTAGGAGATGAAAAAGTTACTAATAGTTTGAGATTTTGTTCACCGATAGATAAGACAATTTGGTGTGAATTAACAAACAGCAAATTCAAGTTTTTTTTTCTTTTTCTGTAGCATCTTATCCTGGTTGTATCTCGTATTTAGATGTCTCCATTATCCTTGACTAGCCTTTTCTCATTCACGAGAAGATTTCTGAGCTTTGTACTTGTAAGGAAGATGAAAGTCTTATAAACGGATAAAAACTGAAGCACAGAACATGGAGGTGACAAGCCGGAGAGAGAAAATTGGCAGAGTGGAGGTGAGAATAGAGAAAAATCACTAGAGAATAATACATCGTATAAGAATAAAATAAATATTTTTGTATTTTTTTAAGAATGAACAACGTAAAAATAAGAAAGAGTAAAATGAATTTAAAAAATTTAAGTGTGAATTATTTTTTATCATTTATTGATATTTTTTTTAATAAACAAGGATGTTTGTGTTTGAAAGAAAATACTTGGGAATATATTTTCCTTACTTTTAAAAAAATATTAATGTGATAATCATTAACTAAGAAACTTACACTCATGCCAAGAAGGTTTGATTAGTCAATTGGTGCGCGTTTAGATGACAAACAAATCTTTGGTCTCTAAAGTCGCATCAAAAAATTGAAAATGGAATCAACTAGCTTTAGGTTTTGTAATGAATTATTAAAGATTTTGTATCGAATTCAAACTCGCATTTAATTGAGGACCCCAATTATCAAAGCAAAAATGAATTAACATGTAACTAATAGATTCTTCTACTTTATATGTCTCACTTTTCTCATCTCTCTTCTAGTAAACACATTAACTTTTTCATTAATCTTAAAAATGAATTACAGATTATTATATTCTCCTTGCACTGCTTCTGTGTAAGGAATGTGCTCCTAGCATTTCAAGAATCAAGGACTAGAAGATTGAAAAAAATAATGATTAGATAGTTGATTAATCTAATGAAGAAGATTTGTCTCAGCACTTACTTTCCTGTGATGATTATCACCTGACAGATACGAATGAGGGGTCTCCCTCCAAGTTTCTGGTTCCAATTCTGCATAGTACCTTAAAAGAAACTTATCCAAGCAATTATTATGGCTACTGCTTCAATGCCTGACAGTGATTCTCTGTATTTGGTAGGAAACTGCAGGATCTTACATCCAGTCACAAATCTCAGGGTCGATTTTTTTTTTTCTTTATTGCATATAATTTCTTTTTTATGGCTAGGATTTTATGCAGTGACATAAGAATCAACACCCTGCCATGCCAAAGCCAAATCAGTTCAAAGATTTCAAATGAAGAATAAAAATATGACTGAATTCCCAGAAAAACTTACCTGTTCATCATTGATCACAATCAATTACCTGCTCACTGAAAATGAAGTCTGAGTGATTCTCACATTGTCAGGAAGATGGAAGGATTCAAGAGTTATCACGTATTAGAGAAAAATATACAGAAAATTAATTAACAAATTGATCCCTCAAACTGTTTTCTTCTACTATTAGTCTCTGAATATGAAATTTGTATCAATGAAAGGACTACATTGTACATGGTTTATAAACTCAGGAACTAACTCATTCAAGGACTAAACTGCATGTGAACATATATTTCTGAACTAAGCTGTTAATCTGAGAGAAAAAATACAGTAAAGTATAAAATCGAGTCACTGGAACTGCTTACACAGCTTCTGCCACAGTACAGACACCCTTTTGAGCAAAGTTACAAAGTCATTGTTATTCAAGACCATAAAATGTTTGCTCATTATCTTACTGTTGTTTTAGAAGTGGTGAACTGGGCTCGACCCTCTTGGATTTCTACTACAAATACTTTCATTTTTGTTATTTTCTACAGTTGTGGACTCTAAGAATACAAGTGGCCAAACATCTTCTCTTTCATGATGACAAATAGCACACTCCTCCCTCTTCTCCATGCAATTTGCTCTGTCTGCACTCATCAGTGATATTGGAACGTAGTGGTTCCAAATAGTGGCCCGGTAACTTGTTCTGTGCATTGAAGGGCTCAATGCAAATCACGCTGTGCCTGTCCACTGTTTCTTCTTTTGTTTCCGATTTATTCCCTATCACACGTAAGCTTCCATCATTCATCTCATCTCTCACCACCACCTGCTTTCTCATTCGCCTTCTGCCACTGTACTCTTTTCATTCACACGCCACTTCAGCTTCAGAGAAGAGTGAAACAGCTTGAGACATAGCGTGACCAAGTGGTTTTCCTACACACAGATTATACTGCATAATCACCATAAATATCTAGCTAAAGTTTTTCAGGAGAAAAGTGACAGAATAGGTGGACTGGGAAAAAAGTACTTATTTGTTGAATTCTAATTGTTTAAGAAGATTTTTAATAGTTTTCTTTATTTACAAATAAGTGAGAGAATGATTTGCAGTACAAGGCAAAAAAAAGAAGTCTGCATGGGGATATTAAAATGTATCAACCCAATACTTCCTATTAAAAAACATCTCGATACTGTTTTTTTTTATATAAAAAAGACTTTCTTTTTCCTATAATAAATAGAACAATCTAAAAGTTTATTAAACCATTTAAAAGAAGGTAAAATTTGATCTTTTTTACTATGTCCCATGGGCTAAACCATGAGAAATTGCCTTCAAACTTGATTACTAAGGTTGTTGTCATGCAAAATAAACCCCTTATTACGACTTATGCTTCACCAACGAGGAAGGTTTTTGTTACTTACTATACGTGGCAAGAGTGAAGGCACGGCACCAAATGATGCTTAATGATTCAGAATATTTTATTATTTTTCTTCTTGTTGTAAACCGTGTGACACTTTTTTTAGTGTTTGAGAATTATCTAATGTCCCTATTCGACAATTTCCTTATCCTTACACCGCCATTGAGTTTCTCCACAACACGGTTGAAGAATGCCTTGCCGTTTGATCAGTTGTTAGTAGTAGTTTGAGGTTCGTTGTTTTCTCTGGTCGTTTAAATTTTCTATGTAAAGGAACAGTGAGTTAGCCATTTTTATAATTTTATTTTGTGCACGACGTTCTGATTAGTTTCCGCACAATCTGCGTGGTTGCCGAAACTAGTCCATTTTTTTCCCTGAAAGCAGTGCGATGGTTTCACGGGACAACTTTTGACTTCATACGAATAAAATGAAAAATTTGTCCTGAGCTCACTTTGGTCCGTGAGCAAGTACCATGATTGATATTTCATATTGATAAACACCATTTGACCCTTAACTTGCAACTATAGTAGTAGCATCTCTTCAATATTATAAGCTCAAAAACAGGTTTGGCATCTTGCCGTGAAATATATGCAATTGCATGCCATGCCATGCCACTTGCTGGTATTGGTACATGAAAGCTCATTATTAGCCAAACACAAACAACAGCCACTTTCCCTCATGCTGGCCCATTTCATTATAAATGCCAACAATCTCCCTCACTTCAGTACCTGAATTCAGAATACAATTCCACACACCCATCTTCCCATTTCAAATAATAATACAAGACCTTCTCATTCTGCACTCACAAACTTTGGCTCACATTACCTCCATTTGCTGTTTTTTATTTTTGTTATGTTAAGGGAAAAAATGGTAGAAAGAGAAGCAGGTTCTGAGAGCTCCAAAATGTGGACTGAACCAAAACATCAACCAACTGAACTCAGAGTTCCAGTAATATACTACCTTTCTCGAAATGGCCAGCTTGAGCATCCACATCTCATGGAGGTTCCAATCTCATCTCCACAAGGAGTGCTATGTCTTAAAGGTAAATGCTATAAGGAAACTAGAGATGCTAGCTACTGAATTTGAGTTATGCCCAGATATAATTCACTGTTTCTCTTGTAAATTCACCCTCTTGTTCTCATCAGATGTGATAGATAGATTGAGTTTTCTCCGGGGACAAGGAATGACCGCAATGTATTCTTGGTCTACAAAAAGGTATATTTCTATTCCATCTCCTCACGTGTGTTCGAATGAGATGAAAAGATTTGTGCTTTGATAGTAGTAGAACATTACATTCTTAAAGTGAATGAGAACACGTGTTTATTTAGTTCACTCAGAAGCTCAAACTTCTTGCAACTAACAATGATAACGAGATTTTTCTTCGTAGGAGTTACAAAAATGGGTTTGTGTGGCAAGATTTGTCTGAGAATGATTTCATTTACCCGAGTGGAAGCCATGAGTATGTCCTGAAAGGGACACGGATGATAGAAGCTTCTTCGAGCTTTCGATCCTGCGAGACAATATCAACATCAAGCTCCAAAAGTTCGACAGAAGCAAACAATTCTAGCATGGATGCAGATTCCCCTGCAACCATAAAGGGTAGAAGCCAATCATTTAACTCGAGTGATTACAAGTTTTACAGGGCAAAGACGTGCGAGGAGTTTGCAGGGAAAGCCACCAATGCCTCGACTCAGACAGAGGAGAAGCGTAGGGAAAGGATAAAATGGGAGAAAGTAGAAGAGTGTGAAGGAACTGATGATGCAAGGGAGTCGGGTGAAAATGAAGGATCTTTACGATTTTCTAGTTCTAGTTTTGGAGCGTTGGAAGGGTCTTTGAAGGATTACGGATCAGCAGACATCAGAAACCAAAGGGTTGAGAATGAACGTCCAAGTGGGAGGATCAAGGCTTCAGAAGTTCTCATGCAGTTCATCAGATGTGGATGATGTCAAAGGTTCATGAGTACGAATGAGGAACTGTTAATCAGTCAAATTGGTATGATTACGCTGCTTCTAGTTCAGTTAGAAATGGAACAATGAGTTGAGTGACTTGTTGCTATTGAAACATCTATCCCTTGTGTTGTCCCTTTAATCAAATTAGACATGTGATGACATAAATTATTGCTCTTTCTATTTTTGTCGGCATCCAATGTTGTTGCATCACCTTTTGTCTGCAGTAAAATTTGTTGAATTTGCTCAAATTAATAATCTAATAAACAAGTTAGTTCACAATTAAATGGAATTTGTTGAATTATCTTTCATTTCAAATTCTTTTGACAGATTAAAATTCTTCATCCAAAGATTCTGCAAGTTTGTAGTCATCTGCTATGTCTTTATTTCCAGAGTTCTGCTCCAGAATGTCTTCTATTGAACATTTTCTTCTGATATTGTTATGAACATCTGACCTTGAAAAAATAGAGCTGGAACGAAGTTCAACTCTTCTTCTGTCTGGAGGCCCTGCCTTTGGTTATGAATATAGGTTGATTTTTTTGTGATAGTGTTCTGCTTTAATATTAAGAGGTAGAACCATAAATAACTTTTATATATTTAAAATTAAAATAGAAATAAGTTGAAATTTAGTTCTATGATATTTTATGTTTAGAAGTTTTGAATGAGTTTACCTTCAAAACTAATTGTAAATTATTTTAACCCCAATGATTTTTTAATATTCACAACGGGGAAAATATATGATAATATAAGAGTTTTAAAGTAAACCAAAGCCCGTCTAGCTCAGTTGGTAGAGCGCAAGGCTCTTAACCTTGTGGTCGTGGGTTCGAGCCCCACGGTGGGCGTAATTTTGTTATTCTGTTATTTTAAGCCATGAAATATTTGCTTTAAAACATTAATCATAATAGTGTTCCTGAATTAATTATTTTCTCTTTCTTTACTAACTTTTTATTGGCTACCTGATTAATCTGAAAAGTCAAAAGATGCTGCTCTATAAAAAATATTAAAGCTAGCTTTTCATATTATTTTTTCATCAAGTGGATTAAAAAGCAAATAGAAAAAATTCAGTCCTTCTTATTATCACAGTTTAGTTCAAAGGATTTACCATGTTCAAATCCCAAATTTGTTTGTTTTGTAGCAAAATAAATACTATTTCAAAAAATCAAATCACAATTTATCTATCCTAGTTTATTTTTTTAATGAACTTAAGGTGTTTTTTTGATCAATTTCAATACAAATGAGCATTCTTTTCACTTGATGGATAATTTTTCATCCTTTATCACAGATTTTAAATTTTGTAAACATGAATGTTTTTTCTGGAATCCAGAAGTGAAGAATGCTCATAATTTATTTATTTCTTCATTTTATAAAATCGCAAAAGTAGTAATAAGAATGTCAAACCGTAGTGGTACCCAGCTAGAAGTGAGAATATGTGGAACTAAAAAACATGAGAAATTGATTTAAAACTATTCACTGGTGTTAATAATTTTATCTACGTTAAAATAAATTAATACCCAATATAGTTTTAATTTAAATAGTAAAACTTTTGAAATAAACAAAACATTATAATTTAAGCATTGTATCTCAAGAGAGGATTTAAACATTATAATCTATTGTTCTGTTGAAAAATAAACATATTGATATTTTTAAATGAACTTGTACACATATATAAGCTAGTTCCAGAGACAGTGATGATGATGTGAAAACAGAAATGGTCGAACAATGTAGTAAATGAAAATGATATTTTGAAATGAATATCAGAGACACGAAGATGCACGAATGGAATGAAAATGGTAATAGGTAAAACGACCAGAGAAATAAATAAGAGGGTTTCATGTTTCTGATAGTAAAAAAACATTCACTGAGAAATGTTAAAAAAAATTATTTTCAAATTTATATTTAGAATTTATATTTTAAATGCTAAAGTTACCAGTTGGTTAAAGTGATTTGAAAAGTAAAAAATAAAAGGAATTGAAAGACCATAAGCAAGGAAGTGTTGAATTGTTCATGACATGTCCATTTACGACAGAAACTAGCGGTCTCGTCTCATCGAACTATTTTAATTTCTTTTTATAATTTTATTTTTTTACATTCTTTGATTCCCTTCACTCCACCTATATATATATATACACATATATGGATATTACACCTAGCATTAGTTACTCACGTATTCTGCTTCCTTCTTTCTTTCACCCTTTCTCTCTATGCTTTACTACTTCGTTCATCAATCTTTTTCATGTTATAATAAATACTCTGCAATTTGCACACACACTTTGATTCTTATTTGGTGGAGTTGAAATCTGGGTGGTGATTAATGGGTTTTGTTCCCCTTTTCTGATTTTGCTTTGCTTTGGTGTTATTTTGGGTTGTGAATATATACTGAATGGGTTCCATCAGAGGAATCAAGAAGAGGAAGAAGGCTGATGACAAAGATGGCCAAGATGTCTCTGCCACCCCATTCGATTGGTGGCAACATTTCTCCCTCAGAATTTCAGGTACACTGCAATATCCTTTCTTGTTTGTGATTGGACATGTGTGTGTGATAGTCTGTTACTTGTTTTTCATTGTATATCAAGACTTCTACTTATTATTATTATTATTTTTATTATTATTATTATGGTTATCTGATGTAGGGCAAAAAAGTTATGTGCTTTTTGGTAATGGGTAGGATTATAATGATTCGAGATTTGTTTCTTCAAGCTTAATAAGTTACTCACCATTCGTTAATATCTTTGTTTTCTCTGCTTGACTTGACTTTCATATTCATGTTGCTCTAATGGGGCATACATCTTTGATGACTTACTTGATAAAGAAAGTGACCCCATGCCTTTGACCAAAATGTGTTTCTTACAAGGAATGTATCTCTTACTTAGAGACTGTAGTGGACTTTGGTTATAATTTTGTTGAATCATGTTTGGTTATCATATATCTGTTTGGCTAGTTGCTATTTGTATCTTAACCTTCCAAATTGTGAAACTTCTGGTATGGTGTCACCACATAATTAGACCATTGGTGGGATCCTGGTTGTAGGTATAAACACAAGAATTATATTTGTTATCTTTACTTGTTGCAGTTATCCACTTACACAACAATCTGGGTATCTTATGCATTGTTTTCACGTGAATTGCGCAGCTTCTTTATCTTGTTATGCATTGAATTCAGTCAATACTCATTTTGACTTTCAACCCATTTCTAAAGATCTTTCTTCCTTTAATTTATCTTTTCGTCTGTTCCCAATGTTTGCTTTTAAGAGTCACATAATTTACAATCTCATCTCTATACTGATAACCAAATGCATTAGCAGTGAGATTATTCAAGTCTGTGGTTAACATGGTACTTTCCAACTAATATAACTATTTATGAAATATATTTTTGCATGTGGCTTATTAAATTGATTGAAGATAACTAAGGTATATAGATTCTGTGGAACTTCTTTGTTTAAATGTCAGATGTGCTGAACTTGGAATAAATGTTAGATTGGTATGGTTGGTAACTAAAAATTTATTTTGAATGAGTTCAAAACCTTATAATCTGATTGGCTGCTGAAGAGATTTTAAAAGAAAATAACATCTGAAGAACAGAGATATGAACCCGTACTCAGTAAATGCCTTACTATACTGATTTTCTTAATCAAAATTCTGTCCATGTAGCCATTAGGTTGTTCATATTAATGTGATATTTCTGCTTTGTGAACTGAGTAGATTTCTTTGTATAAGAAAAGAAGGATTTTTCTGACAGCGTTCAGAGAAACTAACCTCTAGGTAAACCATCCCAGTTACAAAGAATTTGCACATATATTTCTAATATATTTGAGTATAACTGTGTCTGGATATAAAGAATATTGTTTCTGCCTTTACTTCTTCTGGCATGTGGGTTAAGTTCCTTTCGTGTTATTCAAGATGGTGCATGATGTACTAAACTTATTCATAATACATTTGTGAAATTCAACTACCCGTCTTCATGATATGCTCATGCTTTAATTTTACAATTTTAGGACCTTTGGCTCAATCTAAAAATATAGAGAAATTTGAGTCAGTTTTCAAGATCTCAAGGAAGACGTTCAACTATATATGTTCTCTTGTGGAAGAAGACCTGCTGGCCAGAGCCTCAAATTTTGTTGATTTAAATGGCAGACGTTTGTCTCTAAATGACCAAGTGGCTATAGCTCTTAGAAGGCTCAGCTCTGGTGAGTCATTGTCAACCATTGGCGACTCATTTAGGATGAACCAGTCGACTGTTTCCCAAGTAACATGGAGGTTTGTGGAAGCAATGGAAGAAAGAGGACTACACCATCTCAGCTGGCCTTCAACTGAAACCGAAATGGAAGAGATAAAGTCCAAGTTTGAGAATTTCAGGGGCCTTTCTAATTGTTGTGGTGCCGTTGACAGCACACACATAATGATGACTTTGCCCTCTGTGGATGCTTTGAATAGTGTGTGGCTTGATCGTGAGAAGAATTGCAGCATGGTCTTGCAAGCCATTGTGGATCCTGATCTGAGATTCCGTGACATAGTTACTGGATGGCCAGGAAGTATGAGTGATGAGCAAGTGCTTCGAAGTTGTTCTTTTTTCAAACTTGGTGAAGAAGGGAAAAGGTTGAATGGGGGTAAAAGAGTACTTCCAGAAGGAACAGCAGTAAGGGAGTATATTATAGGGGATAGAGGCTTTCCCCTTTTGCCATGGCTTCTTACACCTTACGAAGGTAAAGGACTCTCAAATGTTCAAGTTGAGTTTAATAGAAGGGTTGTTGAAACTCAAATGTTGGCCAAGAAAGCATTGGCTAGGCTGAAGGAGGTGTGGAGGATAATCCAAGGTGTGATGTGGAAACCTGACAAGCACAAGTTACCAAGAATTATTCTTGTCTGCTGCATACTACATAATATAGTTATCGATATGAAGGATGAAGTACTGAATGATATGCCCTCTTGCCACCAGCATGATTCCAGATATCAAGACCAAACCTGTGAATTTGTGGACAACACTGCCAACGCTATGAGAGAGAAGCTATCTCTCTTCCTATCTGGCAAGCTGCCCAGTTGAAAGATTATTTCTTAGGACTGTTACAAGTGAATGGGAGTTACATAAAATTAGATCTTTATTACCATTTTCATGTTATTTTGGTTGACAACTCAACTGACTTGGACACAAATAAATTTTAGTTGCCTCTGCATCAGTATCTTCTCAAGGAGGACACAAATTATAATTCTGGTTGAATGAGCTATTTGCTTGCTATTTCATTACGTCTCTTAAAAAAAAAGGAGTTAATCATTTCTTTGGTTGCTCCTATTTTTTTTTTCATATTTTGGGTCTTAGACACCAATTTGTGAAGTTGGGGAGGGCACATTATATTAATCTTCCTTTGCTGGGGATTTAGGTGAGGAGATTGCAACTTTAATGACACAAATGATGCAAATTTGGACATTACCTCAGTTTGGATACTGCAATGTATGATCATATTTTAGACCTGAAGTTGGGGTTTGGACTTAAATCAAACGATAATGGATAGTATAGATAGGATATTTAGAGGATTGCAATTTTAGTGTTCTTACTCTACTTTTAATCAAATGAAAGGGGTAATACGAACTGATGAAACAATAGCTCTATTTAATATGGTTTGATTTTCAAATTTATGTGCATGAAAGAAAATTTTATTAGAAAATAATAGTTTTTTAAATAAAGTTCAATACTTAGAAGGATTATAAAAATTTAATACCAAACTTCTTTAAAAGACAAAACTAAGAGTGTTATATATAGGACAATTGTTATAGATATATATTGAATGTTGATATCATCCCTACATATAAGTGCATTTTGGGTGGATGACAATTAGGTGTGTTGTCTATCTTCCTTTTTCTCTTTGAAGTAAAACTTTACACTTGTTTTTATCTCTAAAATAGATACAAAATTGGTGTTTCATTTCCCTTTCCGTCAAATAATAGGTATATCAAGAATTCATGCTTAAAATATTGTATATTTTCTATTTTCTTCTCTTAGATGTCAAATAAAACTAACAATTATAATTACATAAATTTTAAAATAAAATATTAAATAAATCAAGAGTATGTTAAGAGTGCATTTATAATTTAAGATAAGGATAGGTATGACAATAAAAGTAAATAAATATACGTTTAAAAACTTATATATTATTCATTCTATAGTTATCTTGTCAATCATATAAAACACTATATTAAAAAAAAAAAATCGGACTGTAAACTCTACAAATTTATATTTTTAATATTTATAATTTACAATATTATATCATTATGGGTCTATTTCTATTTTTCATAAAAGATAATAGTGTGAGCTTGTTAAATTTGTGTATACATAAGAAGAGATGAACATAGACTTTATCATGACATGTCTGGTTGAATAAACTTTAATTCTCTTAGAAAAATAAAGTAAGATTTTTTATATATATACATTTTTAAAAAATAAATCACCATCTGGAAATGTTGAGAAAAAATTACAAATTAATTTATATGCATGTTAGTTTTTATCATATATAATTTTTTTTTTATTTTCTTCTAAAAATGTTAGTAGAGAAGATTATCAAATGAAAAATTAACATGAGAGAATGCATGTTCTTGCTGTAACTAAGTAATTCACATAAGGTTAAGGATAATTTAATATAGTATAATGTTTTAAATTATTTTAAAATAAGAATCAAATAGATTAATTGTTTTAAATATGAGAAGTAGTTACATTTTACAAAATATTTAGTTATTTTTTTGGTATAAGAGAAGCAGTCTTTGAAATATTTGGGCCTCATGAAAGAAGGAAAGTGTATGATTGGGCTATCTGGGTGGCCTGGTATTGTTCTAAGAGAAGAGTTTAAAGAAAATGGCGTTGTGATTGCTGCATCAGAGAAGAAGGAAAAGGAATCCAAACGCGAAGAAGCCATTGAAATTGAATTGAAATAAGAATGGAATTGAAAAATGTGGTGAAGGACAAGAAATTTTGGATGGCATCTTTCATCATTGCTTGGGCTGCAGCTCTTCAGGTAAGGTAGGTTACCCTATATTCTAATCCATATTTATTCTTCTCCATTCTCTTCAATTCTTCATCTACTTTCTTCTGTTGCTCTGCGTTTTCAATTTCAGGGTCACATGATGTGGTTGCAGCGCCAGAATTCCTTCAAAGAAAAATTCGGTAACCCCCAAGATCATCCTCAAAACCCTAATTAACTCACTCTCTTAGATCACACCTTCACTTCTATTCTGTTTCTATGCTTCAATTTATTATTATATTAAACAATCTTCATCTTCCGATGTTTATCAATTTGAATCATGCATATGTTGTATCTTTATCAACTGTGAAACTGCTGATATCACATGTTAAAACAGAAACGATGAAATCTAAAAGCAGACTAAAATTCCCAATTGTTGCTTCAGAGTTTATATTCACTGCTGTCATGCCCTTTTCATTCAATTCAATATCAGATTTGGTTCACCTGTAATCACTGCTTGCATTATTATATATGTTTTGATCAATTCAAACCAGTGGTTTTGTGCGTCCTATTAATAGATTATAACTTATGAATCCCGCTAGGGCTTTCCGATGAAAACTCTCATCCATGTCACCAATTTATGATTCTCCCCTGTGAGCCAGACTCATTCTCACATTATGGTGCAGAGGATGGAAGTTGTTGTCGTGGGAGAATTTTAGTAAGAGCTTGTAGGGTAATCCTTAGTTCTGGTGCCTCGTGTGTTTACAACTAAGTATAGCTGAGTAAAAAGCAAGTAAAAAGAAATTCAAAATTCGACTTACAAAGCTTTGCTATACAGAGCTGTCAATAGTATTTGACAGAGTGCAGAAACATCTTAGAGTAGAGATGTTCTGTTATGTTGAGTTTGTTTCAAAACATTCGTCCTGCGTTGTTTCACCATTCCTTGCTTTAGCTGCGTTTGTGTTTGACTTTATCAGCTTTGCTAAGAGATATGGAGTGCATATTATTGTTGCACTGTTGTTCTGGCATGTCAGAAAAGGGTGGTGCGCCCTTTGACATGTGACAACAATAGTGGTGGCCATGTTGTACAACTATCAGAGTGAAGTGGTAAGACAAAAAATAACCAGTAGTCATGATTTCTGTGGATCACAAACAACCCTCCAAGTGTGTCTTATGGATCCTAAGTAAGAAGATAATCTGGATCACTTTCCAAGAACTAATATCCACACTTAGCAAATTACACATTAGGTTTTCTTGTTCTACTTTTTAACAAAGAAAGGCATTAGCTCTGCTGTTGGAACGACCAGTGTTGGGTTCTATCTTTTAGGACTAGCCAGTCTAAAAACCTCCTCCTGTGTATAGGTTTATCTGATTATATATGGTTAAAAACATTGAAGTGAATATGAAAATCTAAGGCTATGTTTGGATTAGTAGAGGCACATAAGATGGAATGGAATAAATTCTTCATTCCATTAGAAAAAAATTGTGATATTTACGTTTTGCATTTCTCATCAATAACTTGAAACATGTCCTAACCCACCACAGTATTTTCTTTTTATCACTTTACTGTTACTGGACGAAAGAAACGATAAGAAAAGGAAATAAAAGGCTTGTTCTTGTTGTACCTATGTTTTCTTCGCATCTCCATACTTTTTTAGGAAATAAAGTATTTTTTTTGGGAAAAAGTATTTTTTATAGTTTGACGAAAGGTATTTTGTTCTCATAATTTTACTATTCGCATCTCGATATTCTTTTAGAGGAAACATTATCTAACTAACATTCTAAACTATAATTTGGTTGAACGCTAATTTTATTTTAATTCATCTTATTTATGACTAGATGTTTTTAATTTTAATTTTCTTCCAATTTGATCCTTAAACTTTATTGATTTTCTTTTTATATAAGCACTTAAATTTTAATTTTATTGTAATTAATCCTTAAAGAATACCAATTTTTTTATAAATAATTTTCAAAGAAAATTATTTAAACTGAATCATTATATAATAAGGTGTATTGTTAATAAATTGATTTATTTGAATTGAATTAAATTCGATGTTTTTGAGTAAATTTCAAATTTGAATATTGTTGACTATTCAAATTTATAAAATTGTTTTTTTAGACGATAGCATCATGACTTAAGCAACAAATAAAATCAAAGTATTACATTTTTTAAAAATTGTAGAATTTTACATAAACAAATAAAAAATTATTTGTAAAAGTCAAATTGGCATTTTATTTTATTTTTCTTCTGAATTCTCACTTTTAACATATTTTTACATATGAAAAAAGGAATTATAATCACAGGTAAGAAAAATTAATAATTACTAACATTTAATGTAAACGATTAAAATCAAACTTCCTAGAAAAAATATATTATAAAAGATTGATTGATAAGCTTTAAGGATTAGTTAGAATAAAATTAATATTATAGGTATCTATTTACAAAAATAATAAAGTTTAAGTATCAATTAAGTTTGATGATCATTTAAATTAAAATCAAAGAACTATGCTATTTTCCCTATCTTTTAAATTTGTAGTTTTATATTTTTCTTTTTGTAATATATCCATAATATTAAGAATTATGTTTTTTAATTGCATGTTATCAAGTGCATTTTTACAATTTCTTATCCAGAATTATGTAAATGGTATTTATTCTAAGTAATTTTAAAATCATAGTTCCGTAATGCCTTTTGTTACTATTCTATAATGGTTGGTCGAATATATGTGATTTTATTTTGGAATGAATAATTAGCAATATGTTGGATACATTTTAGAATTTGTTAAAATTAATATTTCCAAGTTATATCAGGATTTTAAAAGAATGGAAGTAATTAAAAATTGTGTTTAAAAAATATCTTTCAAATATGATTTGATGTTTGGATGGTCAAAAAGTTCTTCTGTTTTAAATTTTTAAACTCTAGTTTAAAGGAAAATAACAAAGTTAAGTTTGCTTGATGTAAATATAATTATATGTTGTGTGCTTCTGACCTAGAATTAATTATTGTCAAAAAAGTTATTTTTCCTTTTTCTTAAAATCAAATTTACTCATTATAAAAGTTGACCAGAGTAAAATTATTGTGAATTTTTGTATTAAATTTTCTAAAAATTAAAAAAGCAATAAAACGATTAAATGATTCATAATTTATATAGTACGTCTATATTAATTTGGGTGAATGAAAAAGTAAGTAATTTTAAACTAGTATAAATATTTTTGAAATAATTTTTTATTTAATTATGCTTTAAAGAAATTCTAATTAATTTATATTGGTTAAATAGTAGTATATTATTAGTTGGTAAAAACTTCTCTGTATAACTTGATTTATCTTCAAAATTAATTGAGTTTTGTTTATAATTATTAACCTAAAACGAAATTACTTTTCAACAAGTATACTTTTTTGCATTTATGTTGCATTGTGCCACTTATAAGATCTCAAATGTTAATAATATTTTAGTATCCTAATAGTCTCATATTTGTCTAGTTCTGTGTGTTTGTTTTAACTTGAAATAAAACTCATTCAATATAAGGAATTTGTGTGAAAAACATTAAAATCTACATTATAAGGAATTGAACTATTTGTATATGTATTACGAGGTTATATTTATGATGTGATATTTCATCGGGTATAGAACATTTACTATAAATATCAACATATTTAAAATTTAAATATTATTTTACCAGAACTATATTAATGATGCATTCTCGAATTTTATAGATTCTTTTATCCTATTATTGTAAAAATATATAAAAATTAATTACAATGGTATGGCACGGCTAAAAAGTATTTATTATGATATCTTATATAGTTTATATAAGTTTGCTTCATCACGATATTTATAAGCTTTATTATATTTAATATTAGTTTTGCGAAGCTAAAAAATATTTTAATTAATAATATATATTAAATTTACACATCAAAGATATATAAAATAAGATGTAGAAAATTGTGGGAAAATTGAATAGTCAAATTGTTTCTGGTATGAAATTGATGGAATCAAATTAGGAATTTTGTAAAATTAAGAACTATTAACTAAATATAGCTAACGTTTGTGGTTGACTGTCTGGGTCAAATTAAAAAGTCAATTTGTGATTTTTATGTGTTTTGCCAGCCTGTATACCTACCAAAAGGGAATAGCTTCTAAAAAAGGTGGCTATTTTGTAAATGCATAATCAAAGAGTTGCATATATAATTTATTTTAAAAAAATGGTAGACAAGATACATTTTAACAAAGTCTACATATATTTGTTAAGTAAAATAGCAAATATATCATTATCCTTTAAATAAATAGAACATTTTACAAAACTAAATTTATTTATGCATCAGTTAAATAATTTAATATTGACTCAACAACCATGTACACTCATTAAATTTTAGATAGATCACATTTGTAGTTGCGGATATTCCAATGTTTTATTGAAAATAATATTTTTTGTTAATTGTATTTACATTATAAAGTATTAATTAATTTTAAAATTTTATTAAAAAAATATAAATTTTTTGTTCTTATAATTATGGTAATAATTGAATGTTTTTCTTCTATTTATTTTTTATTTAATATGGTTTTTTATATTTTTAAATAAATTCAATGTAATTTCTTTTCGTTAGATCTACATTATGTTTATTTCTTCAATTTTATCTATGGAATTAAGCAATAAACACATAAAAAAATAAGTAATTGTATTACTAGATATGAGAGTATTCTCTAAACAATATTACATTAATTTAATGGAACGATCATAATAAATTTTTCTAAAAATATAGGAATCATATTAAATAAAAATATAAGTAGAAAAAGAAAATTATTAAATTACTACTACAAATATAGGAAAAAAAATACTATTAAGTCTAAAATTAATGTAAGCAATATTCTTTTAATTCAACGTCTAAATTAACCATGCCACTCTTCACATTTGGTTTGGTACATATTTGTAGAAACCTTTATATGGTTACCTCATGAGTGAGAAAACTGTTCAAGTCATTTTGTTTTTTTGGTTACGCTTCTTTGTCAAACATGATCCAATAATGCCGAAAACCAACCTTTCTAGGATAAGCTACCAATGAATATCTTCCTAAAATGTTGTAAGTTTCATGTCCTAATCAACCTCATACTAAACAATTAACAACACACGTACTATAGCCAAGTAAGAGTTCTTTCTTTGATTCAACCAGCTAACTGACAAAATCAGCTAAAAAAAAGTCCAAACTAAACAGAATAATATTATTATTTAATAAATCTAATATTTTATATACCATATTTTTTCAAAGTTCAAGTAAAAAAACTACGCGTCACTTAAACATAAAAAAACAAAGATAGTTTCTAAATCTCCTAATAGAAATAGTTGTTTGTATGAAGCCTCCCAAAAGTCTCTAATGGGATATGACTAAGAAAAAATGAAGGAAATTGCTAAACTTAGACAAATTATAAAATTATATTTCTATTGTGATTATAGTGTGTTTGGTGTACATAAGCACATAGTTGAAATGTTGTTAACCAAGGAAAATTCTGCCACACTCTATGACTTGGCAATCCCATCTTGTGTGCCATGTTTCAAAGTTTAACATTCATAACTACATTTTCTAGATTTATAAATAACTTGGTGCACCTACCTGACGTAACTTATACTAAATTAGTATATAATTCATGTGAGGTACCATGAAATCAGGTCAAAACTTACAATATCTCAAATTATAGTTTTTTTTTTTTTTTATGTATAACACCTTTTTACACTTGATGTGCTATATAGTGACACCAAATAAATTAATATAGAACTTAACTGATGAGAAATTATTGTTTGTATGATAATTAAGATAATTATAGTAATTAAGCTTGAGTGAGGTGTAACTTATTCTACATGGGTACTTATAAATATCAAGTGATGCATAGTCTTTTTACTTAAACTTGGATATATATCGATTGGTAAAAGTCCTTCGATAATTTTAAGTTTTTTTTTGTGTTATTCATTATATAATATTTATTATTTATTATATCCTCTACCTATTAATTTTCTATTTCTCTTATAAATTACTATAATTTATGTTGAATTTTGCAAGAAGGTGAATAAATTATTTATTTATTTATTTTACCTGTCATTAACCTAATGTAATGAAACAATATAGTTGACAAGGAAGTCTACATAGAAAATTGTTAAAAAAATAGTTTTGTTCATACATATGAAATTGGGGTCATCTTATGTGCTTACTTATCACACTATCTAGACAAACTTGGTAGCTTGTCGTGCATTTGTGGATTACTGGCTAGAACATAATTCTGAAGAAACTCTTTAGAAGAAGGATATTTCAACATTAAGTCTTGAAAATTAATCAAAATATTAAAATATGTACTTATCTATAACAAAACAACTTTTATAACTGTTATATTTGTAAAGTATTGTGTGATGTGGCAACTTTGAACATTTAAATAAAATTAATTCTTGGAATTCAAATGTCTTACAGCATCAATTTACCACGTAAACTCTTTCAAAGCCAGATTCTTTTAATACTAATTACCAGTTCTTTTCAATAATTTAATCATACAAAACTCGTATTTGAAGCATAAAACCCTAACCTGCGATGAATCCATGCTCAAATTTAGCTTACTCTAGCTAGTAGTAGCCACAAATATTAAAATGGTTAAATTTGTTGAACACAGAGTTTGAAATGACAGTGGGAATGAAACAAGTTTCTAGATGAACGCAGGTTGTTGTTGTAGGATAAGGTTTCATTGGAACTAACTGCACGGCACTGCTATTTGAAAAATTGTTACCTTCTAGATTGCATGATGTCCACAGAAATTGGATTATACAAAAATCAATTCCACAATAATATTCCAACGAATTGTTTTACATATTTTATGGAAAGAAATTTCGTGAATGTGATAAGGATCTGTTCTGCATTAAGTAACACAATCACTAAAAGTTATTAGTAGTGAATTAGTAACAAGTAAACATATATTTTAATGTTTCAACCTCTTCTTAACCTCGTTTTAATAGGTTTCGATTATCAAATCATTGTTAATTGTAAAAAACAACCGCTGTCTTATTTATTCGTTGTATTAGTGATACATACTTACATGTATTTCAATGTTGATCACCATATATATCTAGAACAAGCATTAGGGTACATGTTTTTTGATTGATTATACATAAACAGAGAAAGTTATTTAGAATAATCAGAAGCAGTTATGCAGATCGCTTTCTATTCTCTGTTAAGAAACCCGTTTTGTGGTTATTTTCCTTGAGAACGTGCATCATGCATGTTTGCAAACCTTTGACTTGATTAAATATACAAAGAGAAATCAAAGTTTAGTTCGTATTTCAAATTTTATATTTGCAGTGCTAGGTTGTATAGAATTGTTTCCACCATGAATCACGTTCTGAAATTGAATTTATTGTCACACACCGATCTCATTATTTAACGACAACTGCAAAATGACCTACGAATTAAACAAACCGTGAGTTGTACGCAAAATAAGCTTAAATAGTGATAAATAAAATGTTAGTTTAAAGGAAAGGTTCAACGTTAGGATTCAAGAGAAGAGAAGATTGAAATCTTTCGAGTATTTTTAGGGTTTTTTTTTTTTTTTTTTTTCTGGTGAGATGACAAGGAACATAGCTGTTTTTAGGTTTTGGAACAACAATAACCAATTAACCTCTGCGTTGTTAAGTGCATAATAGAAAAATCAAGCTTAACAGGCCTGAGATTAGCACTTGCAGAACAATTAATTAGCTTAATGATAAGCCATGACGAAACATGCCTTCAGTTAAACTATTTTAGCAGAATTGATTTACAAATTACGCGGATACTTGTTCTTTGTTTTCACAAACACGAATTTCTTATAGATATATATATATATATATATATATATATATGTATGTATGTATATACCAAGAACTGAACAAATATAATTTACATACAGTAAAATAAAAATGAAAAAAGGGAGCAAAAAGCAGTGTCCTACACTACAAGAACATATTCAATTGAAGCAGTGAACCAAAGGAGCTGGTTGTCTGATCTTCAAAAACTCCAAATCGTTCTCTAATGGCGTCAAATTCAGATCAGGGAACAGAACTCTCTCGTTGCTGCTACCCTTGTGGTTTATTTTTGGTGAAGAAGTATTATGAACAGTGGTAGCAGTAGCATTGTTCATGTTTCCATTTGCTGATGTTCTATGGCGTCTCATGTGTCCTCCCAAAGCTTGGCCTATCGCAAACTCCAAACCACAGACTGAACACTCATGAGTCTTAGGTTTTGGTGGTGAACCATGAAGAACTTGGCTATGCTCACTCTCTCCCATCATCAACCTAGGTTTCTTGTGACTCGCACGGTGCCCTCCCAAGGCTTGAAACGACGGAAACTGCCTCTTACACGTCTTGCACTCAAACACACGGTGGTTGGAAGAGTAGTTCAAGTAGTTTGTGTTCTCAAATTCACCTCCTGCAGAAAGAAACATCAAGTAGTTGGCCATGGTTACACTATCAACTTCTCTTTCTCTCTTCATCATCACTGTGCCACAAATATCAGTACTATATAATGTTTTCTGGTTTGAAAGGGTGTCAGAATATGGATATGATGAATGGAGAAAAGGGTTAAAATGAAAAGAAGAAAAGAAAGGTGTGGAATGTGAGATATGAGACTTTGATGAGTATGGTGTGTGTGATATTTATAAGGTTGGTTTTGTTTGCTAGATTTAGAGTTTCAGACAGTTGTTCTGATTGATATAGTTGACGTTTCTGAACATATGTATGAGTAATATTGTGTGAACGTGTACTGTGCAACACACTATGCTTGTGACTTTGTTGAATTGAATATGTGTTATACGTAAGCAAGTACGAGTAATAGAGCAATTAAAAAGCAAACTATTGGATGCATTGAACTAGGGCTTTTCCTTTGACTTGTTGGATTGGTCTGAAAGTAAGCATTGCAAGGCTCATGTTTACTCAACTAATTCAAAGCTACCAAAAACTTTTATAATATTTAAAATTGTTGGACAGAAATTTTGAAATAATAGTAATGGTTTAAGAAAATGGGTTGTTCTAGATGGCAGCCACTATAAGATAGAATTGAAGTGTTGGTCTGTTGGACAGCGCTGTTTACTTGGAAAACTACTTATCTTCTAGACTCTGTCTGACCAAGGAAAATGGAATATTACTCTAACGTGCTACATCTGTCTTGCTATCACCAACTTTCATGCATTGATTGAATACGATATTAGAAAAATGAAATATTGATCTTCTTCCATTATATAAGAATTTGCTTGCAGAAAAAACTATTGATATAGCTTTGGAATAGTAATGCCTTATACACTGTACAACATATATTTATATATGTATTTTTATAAGTCTGTTGTCTGTTCTGGTGACACCACCATCACTTTTGAATGAGAGTTGAACAAATAGTTATTAACTTATTACATTGAATATGATGGTCAATGTCGTATAACTGGGCCAAGTCAGCTATATAACTTCTGCTATCACTTCATTTATCATTAGATAATGTTATCTCACAATTTATGTTGGACTAAAGATTTCTTTAGTGTTGATTAATTGTAAATAATGTGTTATTGTACATTAAGATTTATTTAAATACGTAAAGAACAGGAAACTTGAAATATATGTAAGATTTAACTCCTAAAAAATTAGTGGAGTGAAGTGAAGTTTGGTATTTAGTAAGTGGTAAGTATGAGTATTAACTTCTCTCAGAGATAAAATAACTGAAAGTTCTCTGAATATTGAGATTAAAAAGTAAAAAGTGTGACAATCTCCTAACTTTAAAAAGTTTTTTGCCTAAAGAAATAAATAAAGAGAAGAGTACTTCAAGTCAAATCACACATCCATTTGCTTTAATTTGTTTAATTTCTTCTCTTTATCTTCTACCGTCTAAATTACAAGGTATCACCTTGAATATATATATATGAAAGGATTTTACATTGGATAATATATGGATATGAATAAATATATTATATATAACTAAATATAATACTTTAATTGAATATTAACAAGTACAAATGTAAGTTGAAAGCTTAATAATCACATAATATTCAAAAGAGTTTTGCGCATCACTATAAAGTCTGAAAGTTAGATGAGTTGGATTGAAATACCATACCGAATTGATAATTAAATTGAAAGTGCAGTCAACTCATTTGATTTAATCTGGTTAATTAAAAATTTGATAACCTATTTGACTACCTAGATGTATTAATTATTTTATTGATCCTTAGAATAATTTAGAAATTAATTTTATTAAAATTATGCTTTGAAAAAGAATTATATTATTACACAATTTTAGTCATCAAATATTAAGATATAAAATTAAGATTATACCTATCAAATTATTCCAAATTAACCTTCACAGCATATTGTTTTTTAGCTACTGTCGTGAATCTTACTAGATTGTTGTAAAATAATATTATCTCAAAATATCACAACATATTATCTCAAAATATCAATTGTTGTAAAATAATATACTTTAATCTTAATAAAAAAACTCAGTAAGCTATAATAAAAAAATGTATACATAATATATAAACTAAATATATAACATGTCTTTTAAAAAAAACATTCAATTTCAAACAGAAATTATAAAACTAGATTAGAGGGTGTGCCAGCCCATGCTATAGTGCAACACAAGGGCGACACTTTAAGGACCCAGTAGCAAGCTACCGTAATGGCCCTTACCCTTTAAAAAATTAATTTAATATCGTGTGGACCATTGGCCCACATATCAGATATTAAACTGATAAGAACAGATACTACACTTGATCTTAGCCAAAAGGCCGAGAAAGGTATGAGTTCTTAATTGTTAAGAGGCTCCTTTTAGAGTACAACATCAAGTGACTGTTATGTATTACAGTCTATGTGGGACTCAGCCCTGCATTGTGTAATCCACTCCCATTAGCCTATATTTAATTAACGATGAGATGAGAGTGCTCAACAAATCCTATATCTTCCTTGTAATTGAGTTTTGAACATCATCTATAAAGTCTGAAAGTTATGTGTTGGATTGAGATATCATTCTGAATTGATAAATAAATTGAAAGAATAGTTAACTCTGCTATTAAAAATGTAATGCCCATTTGACTTCATAAATAAATTCAAATTTATTTATCAAGTTGTATTAGATTTTTATTTAAAAATCTGCTATTAAAAATTTGTTTAGACATTAGTTTTTTTTTTAATTATGTCTTGAATTCGAACCAGGATATTACATTATTTTAAACTTTAGTTGTTATCAAGTTATAACATCAACCATTAACTTATAAGGCTTCACAATGCATTGTGTGGGGGACCATAAGTTATTTCTACATTTTTAATTGTTTTTAAGTGACTACTATAATTGATATTTGAAAAATAAAAATAGTAATTATATAGTTATTCATATTTTTTATGAATTTTTATTATCGTGATAAATAAGTAGACAGATATAAATGGAGGTATAATTTAGGAAAATAAAATTCTATAATTTAAAATGAATTTTTATTATTGGATAGACAAGTAGATAAATATAAATGGATGAATACTTTGTCAAAAATAAAATATATCAGATTTTGATCATGAATACTTTGTCAATAGTGATTGAGTAATGATGGTTGTTAAATTTGACCAACCAATAATAATGAAGTTCTATCCCACACTGCACCCCCTTCACTTCACTTCCTTCGTATGGTCGTGCTATAGTGGTGATGATCCCTTATATTGGTGTCATTCAAGATAAATAAAATGTTAAGATTTTCGGAAACCAATTAAAAGATCAACATATTTTGAATTAAGGCGTCTAAGAATACACACATTTTTTATTATTATACCACAGAACTCATTAATTCATGAACAAATTCAAATTTGTTAATTAAGTTTTATTAAATTTTTTATTTCAAAATCTACCATTAAAAAGTTACGTAGAAATAAATATCAAATATAGCAAAATAGTATAATTTAATTTTAATATATAGCCAATATAAAATAAAGCTACTTTAAATCAAACCATGAAACTAAATTAGAGGGAGTGCCAGCCCATGTTATAGTGCAACACATGGGCGACACTTGAAAGACCCAGTAGCAAGCTACCGTAGTGGCCTTTCCCCTTTAAAAAATTAATTTAATATCGTGTGGACCATTGGCCCACATATCAGATATTAAACTGATAAGAACAGATACTACACTTGATCTTAGCCAAAAGGCCGAGAAAGGTATGAATTGTAATGTATTAGGAGGTTCCTTTTATTTTTTAATATCAGGTGACTGTTATCTACTATAATCTGTGTGGGACTTAGGAGTGACTCATAAAGGTTGTGACTGATTCCCAAAAGTTCTTGAAAGAACCTGACACTAATTAATTTTGTAAAATGTAACTCCCGATCACCAGTTTGACTGTCCATAAACAACAAAAAGCACTTGAAATTAAATGGTCTAAAAGGTGAATAAGAAAATTGACCAGGTTCATCAGCTGTGGTACAAATTGTTTTTACCTATTTCCTAAGCTTAGGGGCAGAAAATTGTGTTTGAGCTGAAAATTCTTAGAACTTGGATAAAAAGCTTGGCTGCAGCAACATGATTCCAAAATGATACAGATAGCCATTGCTGCAAACCTTGGATGATATGGGTAGAAACAGGGATAGGATTTTCCTCGCAGCATCAAACATATTTGCATGATTCTCACAGGTGCAAATTGCTTGCTAGGAAGTCTTACTCATAGCCATCGTTGAGTCCACTAATTGAGTGTTCTTCAGTGTCCAAAACTCTTGTCTCGCGTAAAAACGATGGAAAAATACAGACTTAAATTCCTGATTTCTTTTCCCTTTATTTTTTAACAAAATACACTGAACAAACAGTACATACGAGATACAACTAAGCCTAAACTGTCTCAAAGCGAATCCACTTTCTGAAACCTAGACTACAGTAGTCATACATTGAAACTAGTCAATAATAATAATAATAATCATAATCACAATAAAAACAATTTTACCTGTTGGAGAACAATCGACCAAGTTTACCACTTGGTACCAAAGAAAAACTACCTCTACATAAGGCAAAAAGAAAACAAATATGAATAATATTCCAAGCTGCCCTCCAATTATTGCCTTCTTCACTCTGCAGAAAGCATGAAGATGCTGTGCCTCAGTAAGGGAAATTGATTGGTTCTCGTTGAATGGCTTTCTGAACTAGCTCAGCCTGCTCCTTATGGTGAACCTTGAGGAAACCAGTAGCTGTTGCTGCAGAAGGAGCACGACCAACATATTTAACATCTTCATAGCCTGCTCTACCTACAGCCTTCATGGAAGTTATGAGCCGGGGTAAAACATATGTGTATCCACCCATGTTCATTGGCTCTTCTTGACACCAGACAACCTCCGCATCTGCCAAAAACACAACAAAGTATAATGTAAAATAACTAATAACAGTAACAGACACCAAAGCTTCAACGTTGAAAAGACATACTTGGATATCGTTTAAGCTCTCGTTGGACAAGATCATAAGGGAAAGGACAAAGCTGTTCCACCCTACATATTGCAACATCCTTTGCATCTTCCTTTGTTCTCTCTTCATCAAGTTCATAGTAAACCTGCAAGGAATACAAGACATCGATAGTTATAAAAGCATGTTAGAAAACAGATAAGTCGTAGATGTAAAACATTTATACCGATCGAAGCACTATATAAAATTTACAAACACAATTGACATAAAATTCAACAGCTGGCAGCCTAAAATCCTAACACATTAGAACAGTAGTTCCAGTCAGGACCGCACACCTTTCCAGAGCAAAGTACTAAACGTCTTATACCCACTTCAACGTCTGAGTGATTATTTTGGTCTTTTATGAGGCGCTTAAATCTGGTCCCCTGTTTGTCAAAACCGGGATGTCCTTGAACATCATCAAACTCCGATAAATGTGATCTGCAGACCTTACTTCGAAGCAGGTTCTTAGGGGACATTACTATAAGAGGTTTACGGAATTCCCTGTGTATCTGGAAGAAAACAATGCAACAGTGAGAAAATAAGTACCAAAAATCAAGTGACCAAACTAACTCCAATTGAATGATGATGGTGTCGACTACAAACCTGCCGGCGTAAAACATGGAAAAAATTTGCAGGAGTTGTAACATTCACAATTTGCCAATTACACTCCTGAATTTGTTTCCGAAGAGTAGGATCCATCTCAGGAATAGTATAAGGATGGTCATCGGCCATCTGCCAATAAATTAATGGAAACGTTTGAATACTATTAAGAGTAAAAAGACACAAGATAGAATCTTCACAAGCAAGCAATTACCAGTCTAAATTAAACAAAAAAACTCATTTTTCTGTCCTTCCCCTTCAATGAACTTCAAAGTTTTCCGACCAGACTTTTTGATCATCAATAAATGCATGAATAATTTATGAATATGTATAAAATTCTATTACTAATAATTTTGGATTTATTTTATTTGATGTATAAGACACTGTTTTTCCAGTACATGCTACATTTTAGCTTTGTACAAATAAAAATTAACATTCCATACCAAACAGAAAACATAGACGTAGCTTAGAGAGAGTGTCAGCCAGGAATAAACATAGAACTAAACTAGAGCAGGAATAAACATAGAACTAAACTAGAGCAGGAATAAACATAGAACTAAACTAGAGCAGGAATAAACATAGAACTAAACTAGAGCAGGAATAAACATAGAACTAAACTAGAGCAGGAATAAGCATACAACTAAACTAGAGCAGGAATAAACATAGAACCAAACTAGAGGGTGTGCCGGCCCAGGCTATAGTGCAACACAAGAGCAACACTTGAAAGACCCAGTAGCAAGCTACTGTTGTGGACCTTCCCCTTTAAAAATTAATTTAATATCGTGTGGGCCATTGACCCACATATCAGATATTAAACTGATAAGAACAGATACTACACTTGATCTTAGCCAAAAGGCCGAGAAAGGTATGAGTTTTTCTATGTTAAGAGGCTCGTTTTAGAGTACAACATCAAGTGACTGTTATGTATTACAGTCTATGTGGGACTCAGAACTGCATTGTGTGATCCACTCCCATTAGTCTATATTTAATTAAGGATGAGATGATAGTGCTCAACAAATCCCAGGTCGCCCTTGTAATTGAGTTTTGAACATCATCATATAAAGTCTGAAAGTTATATGTGTTAGATTGAGATATCATTCTGAATTGATAAATAAATTGAAAGAATAGTTAACTCTTTTGATTTAATCTGGTTAATTAAAAATGAACATCATCGTATAAACTCTTTAAATACTATTAAGAGTAAAACAACACAAGATAAAATCTTCACAAGCAAGCAAGAAGAGACAATTATTCAAGTTATTTGTTGAGATAAAAGTGTAAGATCCCAATTACCGGTCTAAATTAAACAAAAAAGCTCATTTTTCTGTCCTTCCCCTTCAATGAACTTCATAGTTTCCAACCGTAAGTCAGATTTCCTTTTTAGTATTGTTCCAATAACTTATATCCTTGGTATTCCCCAAACTAATCATACTATGTAAAATGAACATGACAGAGCCCTTTAGTACGTGGTGGTATGTCAACCACAAAGTAGAACAAAGTTGTATAGCAGATGGAATAAAAGCTTTCAAAGAAGTTTCTAGGAATTAGAACACAAATTCATAAAAGAGCACCTGAAGGAAGCGTTCCAGTCTTCCACTTGAATGCTCAGGTCCCTGTCCATCATAACCGTGAGGAAGTAACACAACAAGCCCAGTCTGACGCAGCCACTTAGACTCACCAGAACTCAAGAAATTGTCAAAGATAACTTGAGCCCCATTAGCAAAATCACCAAACTGAGCCTCCCAGATCACCAATGAATTAGGATTTTCCATTGAGTAACCCAATTCAAATCCAAGAACACCAAACTCAGAAAGTGAGCTGCGTATTGAATGAAAGATTAATTAGTTAAGGGATTCATAGAATACCATCTATCTTTTGTTAAACTTGCATTTCACACTTTATTAAAGTATTAAATGAATCATATTATGATTTATGGGAGAGATGAAGTTTCATCATGATAAAGACACACAACATCATTGTATAGGTTGAAGTTTGAAATTTGAAATGCACATGATGCCAGGAGAGTAATTACATCTTCAGGGACTTGCAGAAAGAAAAATCCAATGAAAGATCTATTTAACCACTATTAATGGTTTATGAAAAGGGCATCAAGAAAATTAGAAATATAATTCTAAATGGTCAATGCAGCTTTGACAAAGTACCACATACATTACAATGTACTGTAATACATATCACAAATTAAAACTACAGGAAAACAAAAACAGATAGTGATGAGCACTTGAGACAGATATGAATTCAAATTTTAGAAGCTTAAGACACATAAGAAACACAAAAGAGAAAAACAATCATATAAAACTGGTTTATTTTCTTTTTACCAAGATTTAGTATATGTGTGTTAAAAGCATATTACCTATTACTGACAGTAAACATCTCTTCGTTTTGATTCATTATCACATGGTCAAGGGGGCAATATCTCTCTCCAGTTGTCTGATCATGAACTACAGCATGACGATGACTAAATGTTCCCCTTTCAACGTCCTGACCACTTAAGCGAACATGGTTTCCTTCAACAATCAATGTTGCAAAAGCAAGAGCCTCGGCAAATCCCCAGTCAATATCTTCCCCTGTTTCAACCATTTGGGAACGCTGTTCATAAATTCTCTTCACCGCTTTATGAGGATTAAAATTTTCAGGTAACAGCGTGATTGCTTTCCCTACATTTTTCAAGATCTCTGGTTTCACCCTGCACAGGATAGACCATAGATTTCAGCTTCTATGCTACAACAGAAAAGATTCAAGCACCATTAATACTAATTCATCATACCCAGTGTTCCGGATGCGTGAAATTTGTTCGGGTGACTTGAAACCAGACCAATATGCTGAAAGCCAATCTCTTCTTTTTGGAACATAATCTTTGCTAGCCAAAAATTCATCATTTAGAATTGATGTCACCTTTTTATGTATCTTATCAATGTCTTCTCGTGTCAGCTCCCCATATTCCAAAAGCTTTTTCTGGTATATCTCAAGAGCTGATGGATGGTTTCGGATGACCTAATATAGACAAGAAAGTTGAAAAAACTGCTGGACTAGTCAAAGGGAAACATGTACAGTAAAAAAGAAAAGAACTAACCTTATACATTTTAGGCTGTGTGAAAGATGGTTCATCAATCTCGTTGTGGCCAAATCGACGGTAACAAACCAAGTCAACAACCACATCCGAATGAAAAGTTTGGCGCCATTCAGCTGCAAGTTCACAGACATGAACAACAGCTTCCACATCATCACCATTCACATGAAAGATGGGAGCATTTAAGGCTTTGGCAACATCAGTGCAGTACTGTGAAGATCTTCCTGACTTGGGGTCAGTTGTAAATGCAACTTGGTTGTTGAACACAATGTGTATAGTCCCACCAGTAGTGTAATTTGGAAGAGCACTGAGATGAAGTGTTTCATAGACCACACCTTGTCCAGCAAAACTACCATCTCCATGAATCAAAACCCCCATGTTTTTCATTCTGTTCTTATCATTTGAGTAATACTGCTTCGCTCGAGTTTTTCCAACAACAAGTGGGTTCACTGCTTCCAAGTGACTAGGATTTGCCACCAAAGACAGGTGTATCCTCTTCCCACCCCTTGTTAGTCGATCATAGGATGTTCCCAAGTGATATTTAACATCACCAGTTCCTGTGTAGAGTCCAGCTTCATCCGCAGGCTGACCACCACTAAACTCACAGAAAATCTGACGAAGGGGCTTCCGAACTACATTACCCAAAACATTCAATCTTCCCCTATGTGCCATTCCCATAACAATACTCTCAACCCCAAGATCGGATGCACGATCAAACATTTCTTTCATACCAGGAATAATACTCTCTCCCCCTTCAAGCCCAAACCTCTTTGCAGATGTCCACTTGGTGGCCAAGAAATTTTCAAAAAGTGTACTCCAGGCAAGCCTGTCAAAAATAACCTCGCGACGCTCCCGATTATACTGTGTAGGTGTAAGGGTCTCAATTCGGTCCCTAAGCCAATTACACTTCTCACGATCCGGTATGTGCATGTACTCATACCCAATGCTTCCACAGTAGGCTTGCTCAAGCCGTGTCAAAATGGACCTGAGAGTCTGCACAGGACGATTCTCAGACAAAAACCCAGACATCTTCCACACCCCCAGAAAGAATTCCCTGTCGAGATCAGCCTCGGTGAATCCATAAAAGGCAAGGTCTAACTCATCAGGGACTTTTCGTTCTTCCAGACCCAAAGGGTCTAGCTTGGCTTTCAAGTGGCCATTAACCTGGTATGCTCTCACCAGCAACAGCAATTGCATACTCTCCTGAATTGTTTGTCCAGAAATTCTAGGGGAGGTGGAGGCCTGACCCACAAAGTTCCTGAAGAAATTGTCCCAGGACTCATCAACATTGTTTGGATCAGCTTCCCAAGCCCTTTGAAGCTCCTCTAAATAGACACTACTTGTCCCATCCAAGAAGTTGTCTGTTAGCTTAGAAAGGGGCACTGGGCGAGGCACAGGAGCTGTTTGCTCTCTGGATTTGAAAACTGTGCTGTGGAAGTTTCTAATTCTACTTGTTGATGGAACAACTGTGGTGGCCCTTTTCCCACAATACAGTGCTCCACCTCCATAGAGATTTCTCCTAACGGCATCATGCTTTGCTATGCTGGAAGCAACTCTAAGCCATGCCATAACTCTCTCTCTCACACACACACACACCCTCTGAACAATCAACCAAGAATATCTATCACCAATAACAGTATCTCCTCAAATACTGCCCTAAGTTTTCATGCATCATCACCCTTTCCTATCAATTACCAAACTAACCAAAAAAAAGACACTAGTTCAATAAGAGATTGACAAGAAAGAACTAACGATGTCAAACAGATATTCCACAGGCGTAGCAGCAAAGCAATCACTCACTCACGGTGATGAGTGTTCTGAAATTTCTGTCCTGAGATTGAGGAATGCGCCTTCCTGGACATATGTAATAAAATCACTGACAATACCAACACTGATAATATAAAACCAAAATCTCACTACTGAGAATGAGTTATTGCAATGGAAAGAAAAAAGATGATACCACAGTTAAAGGGAGAGAGACAGAGAGATTGAGATGAACAGTGGACAGGGTTTAATGGTGGTTGTGAATGAGTTTGAAGTTTTAAATTAATGGAAAATTAACTGTTTGTTTCCAGAACATGCTGATGATGCCCATGCAGTGCATCCATTCTTCTATCTCTGCTTTCTTACTTTCTCATTTTAGTGGGTCCTGAGTCCCACCAATATTTAATATACAATACTATTTTTTAGTATTTTCTCTCACTTTCTAGAGATCGCTTTGAAATGTTGACATGTTAGCACTAGTTGATAAGGTTAGATTTTCTCTTTTTTTCAGTTAGGTTTCAAAATACTACAAATTTATGTCAAATATTTCCTCATCTCACTTTACATCCATCCATATAAAATTAATAATAATAACTACAGAACAATAAAATGAACTGACTTTAATATTAGTATAGTTTGATTCTTTTTAAGTTTAAGATCTACTTTAATATTAGTAATTATTTTATAAATATAGTGATTGATGAATAAATTATATATATTTTCCCAAAAATATGATGTCAAGTCCTTTATAAAAGATGTTGAGCGTAAGTAATGTTAATAAATATTGATTAATCTTAACATATATTAATTACTACAAAATTTATAATCTTATTTCTTTATAAGGACTAAGTCAATGACACATTCTTGATTCTTCAAGTAAATAGAGATTTTCAATCTTCAAATGATTGGACTTTTTTTTGCATGAAAAATCATTGATGAAGAAAATTAATTCTTTAAATTAAGAGTGATTAATGTATAAATCATCAATTAAACTATTAAGTTAATTATCCTAAGAATAAAATTTAGATTTTAAAATTATTAAATTTAACTATTAGTAAAAAAGTTAATTACTATTTATTATGGTTATTAAAAAGTGGGATGAATTTTTTGTGATGTTTTCTTCAAACATTATTAACCATAACCATTGGAAAAAAAATATTGCTACCAGTGAAATATTAAAACAGCTAATTTTAAAAAATTTTACTACCAACTTCAGAAAGAGGATTTCGTTTATTTAAAGATTACGCACTCATTTATGTATTATTTAAAAAAAAATAACTTTCAATATAATTTTATTTTGACTTTTTCACTTATATTTTATGAATTTATTTTATTTTTAATAATATGAAATATTTAACATAAATAATAAATTGAAAAAAAAAATCTAGAAATATTTTTTCCTTTTAAGAAAACTAAATGTACCAAAAAATGTTCCACTATATTTGACATTTTTTCTTGATTTTTATTTGGATACCATGGTTTATTTCCACGTTTATATTTCTTTAAATTTGTACAACTTACTAACAAATATAATCAACTAAAAAAAAGTAGTTACATTTAAATTAATTAGAGAATTACATTTGAATTGACTGCAAAAAATTATGATTTACATTTATACAGACTAAATAAATTTGATTTAGATTAAATTTTGTTTTTAAACTAACTAAATTAAAGTCAAATTTTTATTAACTAAATATTGCAGTTAACTTTAAATTAACTTAAATTTTAAAAGTGCAATCAAATTAACAAATATTACAGCTGTGTAAGTTAAAAAATTATTTGGAAATAAATCATCTAAGATGGAACTCGAAATTAAACCTAAAAGAAACATTGAATTAACATCTAAATAAACCATTAATTAAGGAGCTAATCAAAACAAAGCCAACAATATAATACACAAATAAAAACATAAAACCAAACTTTATAAAGTTAGCAAAGATCTATTAACAAACTCATCCAGTTACCAAATTTTACTACTAAAATAGCAGGACTTTACCCCAAAGGGAGTCCTTCCAGAAATTCTCGAAGGCCTAGGCTGAACCCAGGCCTAAGAGGGGGTTTGGAAATAGTTTTCAACCAGCAATAGACGCGCCTCGGTTAGAACCTCACTAGCTGCGTCATTGCCCCAAGCGCAAAGATGCTTTTCAATATATTTGACAGCTCTATTTATAAGAAGTTCTATATATTCCATCTCATGTTTTAGTCTATGTGGGACTTCATCCTCAACTGGAATATTAAACTCAATGCAATGATACATTCCCACAACACATCCGCTAGATATGTCTTCTCCTATCATTGCATAGTGCAGTGACTATAATTATCTTTTGTCAGTACACAAATCAGGAGAGTACAAAAATTTCCGAACTGACGGAAAATGGAAACTCACTGTAGAAAATCAGAATAATTGAATGATTTCTTTGGACTAAATCAGTTTCTTTTACTCTAGTTTCTCTTACATTGCTTCTAAATTTGTCTAAGAATCAAACGGGTGCTTTATATAACCTTTTTTTGCTTTTAGATTGTTTGGTGATGGTTAATGAGTTATGTAGGCTATTGCTTTAATAATTGACTTTCAATTAGGTGCCTTAAAATGTCTTATGCTAGAGTTATGGTGTTTCTTGTAATAGTTGGAGTTTTATTTGTATCTTGATTGGTTTAGATGTTGTTTTGCATACATTCTGTTTTTTCGATTGTCATGTGTATAATGTTTTTTGTGCATGATCATATGGCCAATCCTTGGTTATTTGTTCTGGTATCTAATACCATCAACTTAAGCGTTTGATACAAATAAATACAGGAGCTCAATACAGGAACTCTTATGCAACTGAACTACTTAGAGATCTTTTCCATTGAGCTTCCTCAGCTACTTAAGTTGCATCTGCTTTCTAGTGAACCATATACCTGTTACAAATGCATATCAGTAGGGGAAAGAAGTTGTTGAGTTGTATTTGTAATTAATCGATAACTGATTATTTAGGTGTAGCATCAACTATATAATATAATTTTATTAATTGGGTTATGAATGTGAGATTTTGAACAAATTGACATAACAAAGGTGAGAGATCTCTTCTCTAAGGACTGCTTCTGAAATGATTCATTCTTTCTGAATTCTCAAACTATTGAAGATGACACCACTTCCACTACGTTAACTTTTTGTCTCTAGCTAACTAATATCATAACTGTCTTAACTAATTGCACCCTCCGTCTCTCCCAACTCCTACAGGTACCATACGTCATGAACAGTTGTAAAAAAGCATCAGTGGATTAGAGTTCCCAGAACCTCTATGAAAAGCATTTTCTGGTATTTTAACAGTGGCTTGCTTTATTTGTACTGGTCACGGTGTTATATCCACGATTTATTTCAGAAATGTCAGTATATCTTTGTCATACATTGAAACAGTAGTGAAGGAAATATATAGTTGTAAAATCAACCATGTGAGTGTGAACTGGATACAATCATCTGTGAGTGGCAAACGATGTCTAATTTGACCCAACTAATGCACAACCATCTTTACAATTTATAACTCATATTTAAAGTTAGCCAAAGTATCAGGAGGGTCTCACCTAATAATGCCATGGCTGAAGTGTTGTAGCGAAGATGTCTAGGCTTTGCGTATAAAACTCCTAATATCAATGACTGAGTGAAAAACATGATGTTTCTACTTGAATTAGAAAGGTTGCACAGAATTTTAGTTGCAATCAGTAGCTTGATGATGTGAATCTTGATCTTACTATATGTTCATATGTTTCATGTATTTTGTAATTGAAATTTGCATGTTTTTTTCTCGACAGTACCTCTCTGCTGAGATAGTCTTTCAAGAGATGCAGCAAATCATCCAGCATATGTCACTTTTCACTATGATTCCATGAGCAAATAGTTGTTGGATTCTATTAGTTATTTTCTGTGTCAGGGTGGAGCATCATCTTCCTTCCTTTTTTGTACAAGTTGCATGGCCTGTTGTAGTCTGAAAACTTGAGATTCTTTTTTTCTTCTTAAAAGTTATTTCACAATTGGCTGAGCTAACTTGTTTTTATTTTTTTTTACAAAAGGCTGATTTACCAAAAAAAAAATATTAGGATGACCCTATCATCATTACCAAATCTTTTCATCATGTATCACCATCAGTATGTCATTACGGATCGTCTTTTTGACAACATTGATTTGTCTTACTGTGGATGACTAACTGTAAATATAAACTGTACTACAAGTTTAAATAAATGAACCAATATTTTTTTCTATTGAAAAAAAATGGATCCAAAATTTATTTGTTACTAGAGGTTTTAAAATTGTATCTGGCTGAAAATTAATTCTGACAAGCAGAGTTGATCTTGGACTGCACAGTTGATTTTGGGAATTAAAAATCGCCTGAATGTTTCCATCCATTTTATATCAAAGAAAGCTCACATTGGAAAGTGATTCTTGCAAGGTACTCTCAGCTATTTTTGTCGTGGTTTAAATGAGAGAAAAAAACGGTTACTTTAGTCGTTCTAACAAAAACAAGCATTAACCACTCCATTAGTGTAACTAATACAAAATTTACAAGATAGGGGAATTAACAATGATTTTTCATGCATAAACAATTTAAGTTTTTCCAAGAAACTTGGCTCCACCTTCTGAACCAGAACATTTCGCGGCGGGTGAAAATATTGCAAGATCATATGCAATACAAGAATTGCCACACCCCTGTACCATTTTAGTCACTACGGCATTTCAAATTGCGGATGGAAACAGCAAGGGTTTCCATTTTGCTTCCAAGTAAAAACATTATTAGGTTTGCCTCTAGATTCCTAAGCCAGCAACAACAACAAAAACATTTGGGCCGACATTTTGCAAATGATCAAGCTGTTGTGATAATCTATCCGCATCTAATCAAGATATCCTTTTTAAGAGTTAGACTACAAATGAAAGAGAAAAGTGAAGCAAATTAACTAGTCACAATAAATTCCACCAACTCAATGAGCAAAGAATTTAAAATATTAACTTTAAAACACGACATCTGGAGTTGGGAGATACGGAGGGTCAAATACATGCTCCCACTAATAATGACATCAGAATAGCCTTAGCACTCAGATGAGTGCTTTTGCAGAAAACCTGCACCGCTTGCTGCAGATACCGATTCTTTTCATGAACCGCAGCAAGCCGACTTTTGTGCAGGATCGCCACCACTGGCTGCCTGGTCAGGTTGGTTAATCTTGATGGTCTGAGGCTGAATCAACAGAGAAGAGAGTATGAATGCTCAGCAATTCAGAAGAAACCACACAACTGTTCACTAATTTTGAAACTTAGCATAAAGAAAATCCCAAATACTTCCTAACAATTATTTTTCTTCAAGAACTTGGTTGGTACACACTGGAAAAATTTTAGTTTTTCGAAAGAAGAGAACACCTGCATATCTCTGACGAAAAGGAAAAACAAAGGACATAGAGAAAAGAGTTAATAAATTACCTCAGCTCTTGAATCTGTGTCTGCAAGCCTTTGCTTGATATCTCTTGCTATTGAAAAGAAAACCTCTTCCACATTCATGTTGGTTTTTGCACTCTGCATGTTTTCTTTGATATAAATGTAATGAAATTACACATTAACTGTAATGAAATTGCTATTGTCACTCACAGTTTCAAAGAACTTGATACCGTACTCATCAGCAAGTGCTTGACCTTTGGAGGTAGGTACAGCCTGGAGAATTAAAAGGAAAACTTTTTGTTTGTATCCAAATGCAGATAAAGAGACTACTTAATCTCGTATCAGTAAACAAATACTGCTTGGGAAGCATGGAGTAAAAAATGCAATAGCTGCTCAATCAACTAATGTGAAACCCTGGCCAACTAAGGATGTAAAATGTAAATCAAAAAGTACCCCACGATGTACATACCCTTTTACTTTCATCCATATCAGCCTTGTTGCCAACAAGTATCTTGTTTACATTGTCAGAAGCATGTTGTTCAATATTGCGAATCCAATTCCGAATATCTGGATAACAATAAACAAGATACATTAAAAATCAAAAGTGTTAAATGTAAATGGGAGAAAATTAGGGAAAATACGAAATGGAGAAAATATACAGAAAATACAATTCATTGGCTCAACTAAAGCTGAAATGAGTCTACAGTCCTCAGACATTCGTGCGTAAATATATCAAAAGAATGGCATTCATTGAAATATCTTTTAACTTCTAAAAAATCAGGTCAGGGAAAGGAAATTACTATTGAAAGATGCTTCATCCGTAACATCATAAACCAGCAAGATACCCATGGCTCCTCGGTAATAAGCTGCAACAGCATGTGACATTGTAAGACAAGTCTTCCTTTCATCAAAGAAACGGAGCATGCAGTAAAATTTGATTTATCCAGAGTGTTTAAAATCAAGTAAAAAATTGACAGATTAAAACATTGTGTCCCTCAATGAAAGTATAATACAAGCCAGTGTGCACTTTAGATTTACGAGTTCATGAATTAAATCACTATTCCTTCAAAACGTATAACTTCCACCCAAAGATTTATTTTGTGCGAACAATAACTTCACAAAACTTAATCGAGTTACCGATAACACTTATAAAAACTATTTTCCTTCAAATTTACATTTTTATCAACCACATCAGAAATACTTCAACTAACTTGTACAATAATGCTTGTAAACACATGATATAATTACCTACCAAGAAGACGGCTGCCAATTATGAATTCACAGCAAGGTTACACAAGACAAAATCCATACCTGTGGTAATAGTTCTAAATCGCTCCTGACCAGCAGTATCCCAGATTTGTAACTTAATCCGTTTGCCGTCCAGTTCAATGGTTCTTATCTTAAAATCGATGCTGCCACGGATTATTATAACAAAATTTTATTTTCAACAACAAAAAGATACAGGTTTGGTTGTGTGCAAATATTTGTGTACACAAGAGACTAAACATACAGACAATTAGCTACCCCAACAACGAAAAATTGTCCATATTAAAAATGACATTCACTGAGCACTAATTTTTAAATGCGCTCCAGACATCAAGTCCCGACTTGCAATGCTTCCAAAAGCCATAAAGAAGAAACAGAAGCATTACAGACAAAATAGTAAATAGATAAATGTAAGCATCCGGAAACAAGACAACAAAGTTTCAGAAGGGATAAATAAAAGAGGTATCAGCAGAAATTATACTAACCCAATGGTGGTGATAAAACTGGTTGTGAATGAACCATCAGAAAATCTCAAAAGAAGACAACTCTTCCCCACACCTACAATCATTTAAAGACATTAAAAAACAAACAGAAAGAGCAAAACAAAAGTAAAGTACAGAGCAGAGGCAACACTCCTTGTCCTATACTCAGTTATTTGAAACTATCTCCACAAAACACTAACTCCAATTCCGAAGGAAAACTTGCAATCACGCTTCTAAAAAGCGGTTTTCAGTGATGGAAAACGACGGCGTAAAGTTGAGAATGGAAGGTGATAGATATATGAGAGAAAACGGCAACAGAATTGTAGCACAGCGTTGAATCTAGGAAAGAAAAAGCGAAGGAAATCGGGGGAATAACAAACCGCTGTCACCAATAAGAAGGAGCTTGATGAGGTAATCGTAATCGGCACGAGCTCTGGCGGGTGCTGCTGCCATGGCTGAGCGAGAAAAATGCCCTAACGCGCGGAAGAGGGATCGGAACGGAAATGGTTAGAAGAAGAAGGAAGCGATGAGCGACATGGAAAGGGATCGAACACCAAATGTCTTTGCGTTTTCTCTCTCTGCGCCTATCATATCATCCCGTTACGTTTTGCCACCACACTTCTTCTTTCATGCTCCCGCCCACACCCTATTCTCCCCTCCCTCACTTTCTTCACTCTTCTTCCTCTTAATTATGCCTTCATTTTTATTAATTTTAAGTTATTCTTAGTTTAATTAAAATGAATTAATAATATAGTTAATCTTGGAAATGAAAATTATACACTTATTTTTGTTTGTAAATTTGGTTAAAGTATATCTTTAGATTTTAAGTCTATTTTGAAGTCTTGTCTCTTAAAGTTTCGGTTTCTAAATTATATAAAATTATTGAATATGATAATAACAATATAAAAATCATTTGTTATATGTATTACTGCTTAATTTCTTAAAGTATAGAAAGTTTCTAAAATTAGAACATTTGTTTAGATACTGCCAATATTAATGACAGTTATTTTAAGAGAAAGTCTCACTAGTTTCAACTTGGTGAGAAATAATAAGAAGACATGATCTGTAGATGAAAATAACAAGTGTTTTGTATGATAATTGATTATGGATTATTAATTATAATTGATTATTCATTTTTTATTTTTTATTTACTATAATTATAATAAATGTGAATAATTAGTAAACAAATATTAGAATAAAAATAAAATTATTTTATTTTTTATTTATAGAAATCATTTCACTTTTTCACTTTATTTTTTTTATTAATGTCACTTTATTTTCCGTAATCTTAATATTGATGTCACTTCATTTTCATATATAATTAGAAATGAAACATTTAACAAAAAAATTTACTGAAATCCTACCTTCAATATATTTTTTTTTGTAAGAAAATTAAAATTAGGAAGAAGATAAAGTGCAATCAACTTTTTTTATAAAAAAAATGATGATCAATCTAACCAATCATTACAATCTTAAGATTAAGTTGATAATAATTTACCATTACCACAAATCATCATGCAGTGTTATTTATTTTAGGAATTTATTTTGAATTTTTTTAATTTCATTGATAAAGACTATATTATTTGACTATGTGTAGTTCCATACATATTTTATCACTTTATTAATTTCAAGGACTAGTTCAGGAACCATTACAGTTTAACAAAAAAAAAAGGTGATTTGAATTGTTTTAATTCTTTTCACCAAAAGCAAACATCGTGTCAAACTAAAGTTACCGTCAATTTTGTTGGTTAACAAACATGATATTTTAACAATTTTTTAAAAATAAAATTATTTTATTGGTTCATATATTTGAATAATTTGAAACTGTGATATAAGTGATGATAAAAAAATGGTAAAAATATATTTTTCTTAATTTAATCCACGCCTACAAAGTAATTAAAGCACTTTCAGAAGAATTTAGAGATAAATAAAGTGAAAAGAACATGTAGTAAATTAAAAGCACTTAATGGTATACAATACAATCATGACATTGATTATGCATTATACAACAGAAGTTGTGACAGTCGAAAAGGGTGAAGTAGCTACCAAGAAATCAACTACACAATATGAAGTAGTAAAATTTTTATGCTATTCTGTGGACAGATTTTCAGTAATAATGTTACAAAGACTAGTAAATATTACTACATTGAGTTCCAGTTTGTGATGAACTCATGAACACAACCCCAAACAACACACTCACAATTCTTTGCAGATCACACTAAAAATCAGACCCCAGATTGCAATCTCCTGTTTGGTGGAATAAATTATAGCTCACTGTCCCACCAACTTCCATTTTTCCACTTGCATACTCACTCCCTGCGAAAGAAACACAGAAAATAACAGGAGCAACCTTGAGGATCATCTGCTACAGTAGAAATATATAACCCCTTTTAAAATTTTTAGTTAAAAAAATGTTGATTCATTTTATTTTCATTCATTGATTCAGTAAAGATTGCTGATGAAGAATAAAAAAAGCACAAGATGTTACATACTTGAATTTGACAGCACCTGGTTAAAAACAGACACATGAGTCAAATTTCTTGTGGATTTCAAACTGCCATCTGACGGGAACATGGAATACGGCTTGTTGGAATCAGGGTTCAAGTACTGCAAATCAGAGTACACCTGAGGGTTCTGAAAGCACAGCTTTTCGGATCCTCCAGAAGTTGTTATGTTATGTTGAGACAGAAACTCCTCAGGTTTTGTCTTCTTATCCTTAGAATCAACCTCAGTGTCCACTTCTGATTCTGTGTTGCTAGGAGCCACATTTTGCAGTTTTCTTTTGGATCGAGCACGCCTATTCTGAAACCAGTTGTACACATTTGTTTCAGAAATTTGACCATGCTGGCCCAGATCAGCAGTTATCTCTTTGATTTTTTCCTTGCTTGGAGTTCCATTTCCCTGATCGAATATACGTTCAAGAATCTGAAGCTGCACAGGTGTAGGTGTCCACCTTTGTCTTGATGTTATTTTGTGTCCACCAGATGTCATCAATGGATCACAGTACAGGTTTCCCAATCTTGCCCCTGATGAGGAAAACAGATCAAAACATCAATATTTTCTGCAGATAACGCTGGATCAATAATCAATCAACCATGTTTGATTGATATTTGATATTCAGAAAATTCCTCTATTGGATCAATAATCTGTCACTTTAAGTGTGACAATATAAGATAATATTAGTGGAATGAACTGAAAATGAATCTTTAATCATGACATACTGTTGAAACATTTATAGAAATACTAATTAAAGCACGAAAGGTATGGTTCTTGCTTATGATTACAAATTTGAAATCCAATGTGCCCTGTGTATAGGGGGAAAAGGTGTGGCTGATGTTTTTTCCTGTCATTTTCTAGTTTGTTGAAACAGGCTGGCTTAAATAGTACAAAGTGGAAATACCAGCAAAATAATATTAACAATAAAAACAACAGTAGCAGTAATAGGACGTTGATAACTGGAATCCCATGAAACACGATTCAGAAAAAAAAAATAAATAAAAAAAGTGAGAAAAATGGTAAAGAGAAGGTGAAAAGGTTATCAGTGAAAACAGCCAACAGGGGTAAGAAACAAGATACCATGAGAATTTGGTTATGTTAGAAGAAAATCTGGTATAGTTCATAATTATAACAGAAAGTAAGAGGGAAAGAAAGAAGATGAACCTGCAAGATCCTGCTGAGCTGAGAGTGTTCTGTGCATCTCAATAAGTTGGTCACAAATGGTGGCATAAACAACAATCTGTTTCCTCAGAGTTTCCAACTGTTCATCAGTCATGACTTTGACATACATGAGTTCTCCGTTGGCGTCGACATTGACATTGTTGCCACTCTGCTGCCACCTCTGCAGCTGTTTCTGCAATTCCATCACGTTCACCATCTCTTTCTCTTTTTCTTCTGTCTGTGACGATGATTGTGCTCTGAATTATGATGGTGTTGTTGATTTGATGAAGAGAGAGAATGAGAAAGAGAAGTCCACAAAGGTTGTCAGAAAAGGAGAAAGTTAGAGAAACGGACAAAAGACACAGACATTTTAAACGAGAAACTTGATCCTCTTTAACGCTGTGCCACATGTGACTCCTTCCTTCCTTATTCTTTATTTATATTATTTCTGCGGTGCCTACTTATTATAACGTCTTTTTATAATAAAAAATACAAAAATAGAAAAATATTGAATAACATTATTAAGAGAGGTAAAAATCTAGTACAGTAGAAACAACGTTATTCAAATCAAATTCCACGTTCAGACCTAAATTATGTAGCTTTTGTTTGGACCACTTCATGATTGTCCTACAATCTGCAACATGAGTGTTTTTCTTAATAATTTTATTTAACTACTTCTCCAAATAAGATTACATTTTTCTTATTTATTTTAGTTTGTGTAAATATTATAGCGTGATGCAATTTCTCTGACTTGTAAATTTATAATAAAAGTATTAAAATAGATTAAAATTCAATTTTAGTATTATTTGTAAGTAATTATTAACAATTATATGGATCGAATATTAATCTTTGTTCTAATTATTCAATAAGTTATTAACGAGATAAATTGATTCGAATTAAATCGATCTACTAGAAGTTAACACAATTAACTTTAACACTCATCAATCCAGTGTAATTAATCATTAGGTCATAATTATTAAGTTGGCATTAATAAAATATCTACTCTAAAATTTATAAAGATTTGAAATAAAAAGATATATCTACTATTAATATTTAAACTATCAACCATAAATTGATTTTAATATTAAAGTATTTCAAACGCTTTACTTTTAAAGTTTAAAAGATTCACCCAACCTTCAACTTTAATCTCAACCTTACACCCCAAACATTAAAAAACAAACTTTACATATCATATTTTATGATTATTAATGCTAATAAACTTAACATATGATATTTTGTGATTAGTGCAATAAAAAAGTTACACTGTTTTTTTTTTCTCTTAAAGAAAATTTTAAAAGAGTTTCAAGTTTGTTTTCTTGAAAGTTAACAAACTATTATACGAAACTGGTAAGTAGATGATATTAATAAAATTAAAACAAAAAGTGTTTAACTGGTTATTGACTATTTACTCATTAGTACTTTTTATTTATTAAAATATTTAACTATTAATTTTATAGAAAGGTATAATTGGAATTTTATTAGTTATTGTTTTTATTATGTTAAATCATATGTGGTGCATAAAAACTAAGAGAACACTATCTTTCTAAAAGAAAATTTTTGTTCTGACATTTATAACATTATCGAATTGTTTGAAAATATAAATTATTTTTAAATTTTACTTAGGGTATACACAGTATTTTCATTTAACGAAGTTTATTATTATTGATATTGTTTTCACCAATGATAACATGATTTTTACCTCTTATCATTTCATATATTTTTTACTTAAATATTTTATTTTTCTATTTTTAGATAACTAAATTATCGGTATAGTTTAATTTTTTTTCATGTAATATTAAATGTGAGTCAATCTTAATAAGACAACATCTGGAGGAAGGAAATGGTCTTTGGTGAACCACGCATCCACAACCGTCAGATATATTATATAATATTAAAAGGTTAGGATCTCTCACCTACTACCTATTAAGGTTAAAACTTAAGGTCAAAATCCAAATGAAATACACATTCTTGTTGGGCTTGGTTTTTATTTTATTTTAGTAATGTTTTTAGGAAAAGTTGGTATTTAATTAGATATGTTTAATTACATATTAGAAAATAAATATTAAATATTACTAAACTATAAATTAGTATAAACAGAATATGTATTTTTGTGTTATTTTCTAATTAAATAGTTGTATCCTTATCTAAATAATTTCTTCGGTTGAAAGAAATAGTCATTTACAGTTTTTTTAAAACCATTTTTATAAAAGTATTATTTGAAGTGTTTCATTAATGAGGATATTATACATAGTGACTTTCATCATCACGATTTCCTTTCTCAATAAAATAAGGAAGCATTATCTTGATCATCGGATTTTTACATCCGTGCTGTTGTGATGCTGGTTAAGTATTTTGAAATTTAGTTTTGTTGATGGTAATCGAATTTTGAAATCATGTTAAATGTAAAATTTATATTGTTCACTAAATTTAAAAATTTGATTTTAGTTTAGTGTTAATTTTAAAATCTAATTTTGTTAGTGTTTATCAGATTTTAAAATTTGATAAGGTGTAAAGTTTCTATTATTTATTCGATTTCGAAATTTAATCTCTTAATATGAATGACATGACATTTTCAGTAACTATTTTTTAAGGTTACTTTTATAAATCAATATAATTATTTAGTCATATAAAAAAATAACTATTCAAAGTGCATGAAAATAAACTTAAATTTACCATATTTTATGTTAAAAAAAATATCATACAATTTGTTCAAATCCCATGTCAATTGGTTAATACATTTAAAATAATTTCCAAGGAATTGTTCCCGGCGGAAAGATCGGAATACTATTATTCCACATATTGTTCTTTTAAATATAGATATGTATATCATCCTTCACAGAAGGGTCCATAGCTCAGTGGTAGAGCATTTGACTGCAGATCAAGAGGTCACCGGTTCGAACCCGGTTGGGCCCTCATTTTTTAATAGATTTTTTTATACTATTAGACCAACTTGATCATTAGGGGGTGAAACATCTGCTTTAGTTAGTGCTTGCTTTGAAATAACTATTTTCACAACAGTTTCTATTGTTGTTAGGATAATCTTTGATTTCTTGAAAGACTAGAAGAGACGTGTATTGAAACAATTGTCACATGATTATCTCATTCTAATTCTTTCATTCATAGGAATTCTACGCACGAACAAGCTTTCCTCCTCTCCAATAATTAAAATAATGTATCGTTCAAATTCTTTTGATGATAAGTTTGATTTTAAAACGAAGGATGAACTGTCAATCGATTTTTGTTGCATAGCATTTGAAGAATGTAAGTACATTTTCTTCGGAAAGTGAAAGAGCATACGAAACAAATTATTCGTGTCTGAGGACAAGATTTGGTCACAGCATTAAATATTTCCTTTATACTATTTCTAAAGTCTATCCACTCTCCTGTGAAACTAATCGATTTCGCTGTTAGTGTAAGTACAGCCAACAACATCAAATTGCATGTAGATCCATCTAACTTAAACATGTGAATTAGCTATGTTCACTCGTATCGTAGGGCAAAAATACTTGAAGCCGCCACGAGAAAGCCTCTGAATTCCGAAGTTCACTCTTTACTTTTTGGACATATTGCTCCAACGTATGTGCGTGCTCATTTATGGTATCACTAGATATTGTATCTTCAGCTAATCTGACTGCTGCCATGTGAGATAATTGAAAGTTTTCCCCCATTATCTGTAGCTTCCTACATGTTTCGCCCTCGCCAAACATCATGAGGGAAACCAACAAAGATTTCAGCTCACGTCTAGCTTCCACTGTTAGCGACATGCTTTTCAAATGCTCCACCAAGGCCATCTCCTCATCAGGACTACAACAAGGAATAAAAAACTATTACTTCACAAGATAACTAGCGACTCATGATCAACAAAAAAATAGCAGAGGATGAGTGACAGGAGGAAACAATAAATTATCGTATCAAGATACCTCCCAGGACGGATTTTTCCTCTCTTCTTCTGACGCCTAGCGTCTCTTGCCTTGCTAGTAGCAGTTGAACTAAATGAAGCAGCAGAGCTTTTCCTGGTCCTGTTGATGAAATGAGGCACACAAATGAAACTTCACATACCAAAAGTACAACCTTTTCTATTTTCTGTGTGAAAAGAATAGTATGGTTCAATCTTGTCATTTATTTAATGAGATAGAAAGGATTGGGTATTTTTTACAATTCACTTTTACGAAAACTTGTCATGAAGAGTAACTCAATCATGGACAAAATTGTTGTACAGATAAAATAAAATGTAACATTACAAAGAGTGTTTAGAACCATAAATGCGGTAGGATGGATAAAAAAATATGCTTGAATGTGATAATGATTCCGTAACCCCCGGGAGGGGGTAGGAAAATAAGTGTCAGACTTCACTCGCAAACAACAATGAGTTTCAATTACATGTCATTCTACATGAAGACAAAATAAATCGTTATCACAAATATTATGAGGTACAGACTACAGTTGTAAAAACCATAATAGCACACTGCCAGATTTTGCAGCAGCTTTGTAAACAGTATATTCATTTAATGCAAGGAAGACCGATTGAATATCATGGCTGATTGGCTATGTTTGTTTTAACATGTTAAAAGGATAAGATAGTAAAATCCATCATAAAAGTAAAGGAAAACTGATTCAGAAGTACATTCCAAAACTGGCAAATTAGAGATATATGGGACCAAGGAAAGTACATACCCTGTGGTGTATGCACTCATTCCACTAAAATTACTGCTGGCTTCTGAAGCAGCATCATCATCAAGATCACTCGCAGCACGTTCCTCTGACTGGAGCTTTGCTGCAAGAAGTAATCTTCTCTGTCGAACAGCCAGGTATCGTGCCAAGTACTTCCCCACTTTCTCTATGCCTTCCTCATATTCACCAGTAACTGTGCTTGCACATTCCAAAGATGCATTCTTAACTGTCTCAATTAAGTCCTCTCTTCTGTGCATAAAAACAATCCTCAAAGCCTCCTCCCAGTCCCTTGCAGTAATCAACAAATTAACACCAGTGTTAACATCTCCACAGTACTCCAGGGCTATTTTGGCAGCCTCCGCAGGTTTACCAAGTGCTTGAAGTTCTTCACAGAGCTCATTGGCAATAGACAGCATCTGATCCTTTCCCATATTAAGTAAACCAGCAACTGTAAGCACCCCGCTCCAGTTATTGATAGCTCGATAAGATTTCATAGCCTTATCCAGATTGAAACAGGATAAGTAAATTGTTGCGGCATCTTCAAAGCATTTTTCATCACTAAGATGATCCCCCCATGCCTCAAGGAATTGCATCTTCTCAGTGTGGCCAGTGAAAAGTTGAAGAGCCAATGGAAAGAGTTGAGGATTTTCTTTCACAAGTGCCATACAATCATCATAATAACAATCACCAGCAGAAACAAGGTGCCTGAGAGCTTTTTCAAACCTTCTCAGCTTAAGGTCAATATTATATTGCATTAATTGAGTGGGCAAACGCTCCAATTCCTGTAAGAATGGAAGAAACTCTTTTGGATCTTTCTGAGCATTTAATGCCACAATAGCTGCAAGATTTAAATCATAAAGACCCAAAGCAGCTTCATAGACAGCATCAGAATCAGCTAACCACAAAAGATGTTTCAAAGCTTCCTCAGCAGAAGGGTAAGACATTCTCCCCTGGTCATCAGCATGAGCCAATTCCTTGTCACGGATTACTTTTATTCTCTTTAAAGCATCTTCAAGTAATGGAGGATCACTACGAGCTAGAGTGGTCAAAATGCAAAGCTCCCTTGCCGGACTTTCTGTTATGTGATCCTCAAGAGCTTTTCTTACAGCCATCAGAACAGAAGAAACCTTGTTACCGGCAGGACAATTTGGGGGGGACCCAACTAACGTATCATTAAGAACCTTGGGACAAGGGACAGAAACATAATTTTTGTATAGTTTCTCCATAATATTTTCATTCTTTACAGAACAAACAAACTCGGTTATGTAACCCAGATTGTTGACCTGCCTGACAATTTCAGAAGCTGACTGGGAAAATGCTTGCCACCCACAGTAATCAACAATTACGTTGAAATCTATTCTATGCCTTCTAACCATAAGTAGTGCATCTTTAAAGCGCTTTTGAACTAATGCATTGATAATGGAAACCAAAACCAACTTTCTTGGGTATATACATTCTAGGTTTCCCCGGGTAGTTTGCAGTATAATGGCAGCTTCATCCCCATGTAAAACTCCAATAATTTTAGCACCTCTCTCCCATATATTTATGTAACTTTCATTTTCCTCTTTTTTTCTGTTGTTAATCCGAACAAAGTTACTGTATTTTATATCTAATTCTCCATTAAATATGTCAGCAATGTCAACAATAAAAAGCAAATCATGTTTAGTTACAAGAATTAAATGTGTGATAACTTGGTCGGCCAAGTTTGAGTAAAATGAGAAGCTGCTGCAGTTGTTGCAAACTATACCCCCATTAACATGCAGTCTGCCAAGCTCATCCAGTCCAAAAAGCAATTGTTTTGATGGGCCAGCACTGCCAACTAGCACTAAACTCATCCAAGGGCAAGCCACCGAAAAACCTTGTTGTTCTTGAACTAAAGATCCTCTACTGATCCCAGATTTAGATACATATTCTTGGATTTTCCCCCTGGAAAGCTGAATGTATGCAGTTTGTTTATTAGCAGGACATGAAGCAATGCCAATAACCAGCTCTTCAAGGGTTTGTCCTTCTGAAACTGTTGTGTGCCATCCCGAACACGTTAGCAATCCTGGAATAACATCTTTAGAACATTCAAGTTCCACTTCGTGCAAATAGAAGCCTTGAAGTCCACCAACAGCTAAAGTTTGAAATGAGTCACTACTGTGACTGAAACCATAATGTGAAACGGTTAATAGCTTATGGGAATCCAACCATTCAAGATGTAAAAGGGATCCAAGCACCAATTCTGTATGAGAGGCTTCAATATTGAACTCTTTCCCCTCTAGTTCTTCCCAGGTTTCAATTAATGGAAGCTCCACAACACACAAGCTACCATCTGAAAGAAATGTTGCTAACTGGTTCTTAGAGTTTTTACAGTATACTGCCATACCCCGGACATGAGAAGAAAATTTCAGGCTAAATAAAAACATAGGAGGTGGCATCAAGGACAAGGAGAGTGGGGTTACACGAATGTTGGAGCCATCAACGACTAGTGCAACGGAATTATCCATAACAGCCGTAATCCAAACAAAGTTAAAAACCGTGACCTGACCACCAAGAGTCCAGCAAATTAACTGCAGAGGCTTTGTCGGATTCCAAATGAATCTGACTTCATCTCGTTTCAGGAATCTAATTTCATGCTTCAGGTACCAGTGGTTATTACTAAAACAACATATCCTTACAGCATCATAACTTTTGCTATCAACAACACCGGCAAGAAGATCAGAACTGCAATTCCATTTCAGAAATTTTACTTTTGCGTCAACACTAAACCTGCTTCTCTCCAATCCGTTCCTCTCAAAGAAAACAATAGAGGAACATTCACTTTCATCTTTCCCATCACAAACAGCTGCAACTTTAGCACCGCTGGGCATCCACTCCAAAACTGCCCCGGCAAAATTTCTTGGCTCCGAAGAAGCAAGCAAATCCCCCGAATCTCGATCCCAAACCTTAATTTTTTTAAGCACAGAACCAGAATCGGACACATCACTCATGGTAGCAAAGTATTTCCCATCTCCTCGCCAAGACACAGGAAGAAAGTTCCCTTCACCTGAAAGCACAGAATGTTCACCATCCTAAACTAAACGTCACATAGAAACGCAACTCAATCAAACAATAAAATTTACAAATCATGATACCATTATTAAATTCATTCTCTCTCTCGTCTCAATTTCATCTCGTTTTTTTCCCTTTCTCACTACACAACTCGCTACATCTATAACTTTATATATATCTTTCTTCTTTCCAGCCTTACATCCAAAAATTGAACATATTCCAAACAATACAAATAGAATCAAAATAGTGATAGAAGGCGTTGAAATTAAATTAGGGTTTCAGTGTCCTTACTTACGTGACAGTCGCCGGGAACATCATCGTGAAGTGGCGCTTCATACAACACGTCCCAATCGTGAGTCATCACCAACAGCTGCGCAAAACCGGTGGTGACGGCAATTAGTTCTCCGTCAGGACTGAGAGACACGGCATTGACGCCGCCGTCTAGCTGGCCAACGACTTGCGTTGCACGAGAGCCGTCGTCCACGTTGTGAAGTATGAGAAGGCCGTTGGAAGTTCCGATAAGAAGCGCTTCATTCTCCATGAGATAGTCGAAGGAGGTAACGGAATCTCCCGGCTCGAGGTCGACGGTAACGGCGTCTGCCGGTAGCGAAGCATTACGGCTCCAAGCACCGGTTTCCTGCACATAACACAACACAACGAGAATCAGATTTATTAGAATGAATGAACATGAATGAGTGAGCAAATGAAAGTGGTGAATGGTGTTGAAGACGGACATGGAAAGAGGAGAGATGGGAAGTGTAAATGAGATTGTGAGAAGAGAGGAAGAAGATGCGGTTGCGCTCGATGTCGATGGTGGAAAATCGAACGGTTTCGTCGTTGGATTGAAGACGAAGTCCCAAAGGAACTTCCCAGAAGAGTTTCAAGTTGTTCATTGCTCAAACCCTTCGCCGCTTCTTTTCACTTCAGAGTAGGGTTTAACTTGGTTTCCGCAGCCCTGCTCCTCTTCTTTTTCCTCTTATTCTCCGACTCACACCACTGTTTACTGTACCTTCATCGTAAAAAAGTTGTTTTACATATAGATAGTTTTAATTCAATACATATATACAGGAGATGTTTTTGTGTGCTTTTTTATATTGGTAAATATACTATATAAAAAATATTTAAATATATATTATATTAAAAGATATTTAGAGGCTGAAGAAAAATAATAATAATACTTTTAAGTTATAATTCTTTTTTAAATAGAATTAACATATGAAAATTTATTTATAAGTTTATATATATATATATATATATATATATATATATATATATATGTGTGTGTGTGTGTAAAAATGTAAAAAGTAAATATTATAAAAGTATAAAAGATATAATATGTAAAAAACTAAAAAGTAAAATACCTCAAAATGCAAATAATAAATTAAATAAAAATATGTTGAGTATATTTGTTATGAATATAAAAGAGTATACAGAGATATTGATCTAATGTACATTATTAAAATCGTTTAATCAGTGTATAGATATATTATTGCTATGTCGTTTAATTAATATATGTATAAATTTGTGTATGTTAGTAAACTTGTCTATTTTTATTTTTTCATACCAATCTAATCAGTGTATGAAGATGTTAGTTTAATGTGTATTGCAAAATTCGTTCACTGTTTTTTGTTATATTCGTTTAATTAATGAACAAAATGACTCGTCTAATTTTTTTGTTACACTCGTCCAATTAGTATATGAATAAACTCGTCTAATATATATTATTAGAGTTTTTAATTTTTTTTATACTCATCTAATTAGTGTATAGATAAAATTATACGTGTATTATTAAACTCGTTTAGTTTTTTTTATACTTATATAATGTGTATTTATAGATTCGCCTCGTCAACATAGGCTTATCGTACTTTATATTCATTTAATGACAATATAAATATAGTCGTATATTTTAAAACAATTAATGTATTAGTTTTTAGTTTTACTAAAATTATAAGTTAATACATTTGAAATTATAAATAGTAAAAAATGAATTAGACAAAAATATAAAATATTAAGAAGTATACTTTTTTTTTATTACAAATATATTTTTTTAACTTTTGAAATCAACTATTAAGTAAAACAAAAATCATAACATTAAGTAATGTAACTTTTTTATTACAAAATATATAATTTAAACTTTTAACATAAATTATTAAATACATTATTTTAATTTATTATGTTTTAAATATAATTATTTAAAACATTTTAAAAAGCTGTGTATACATATAATTAATCCTAATTTATTTTAAAAAATAAGAAGAATATTTAATAATAAGAATATTTATGTTATTATCTAATATAAAAATGATAAATATAATTTTCATTGATAAATTTTTTAAGATAACATTATTTCATCAGTTGTTTTTATATTTTATTATCAACAAACATATATTATTTTTTAAATAATATTATTTTAAGAAATAATTGTAAAATATGTTTTTTAAATTTAATTTTATTAAATGATTAAGTAATTAGAAATCATAAAAACATTCTTTAAACATAAACCATTCTTTAATAATGGTTAAATTATGTATAAGGACATACATTTAAAGAACTATTTATTTATTTATTTCAAAATTCAACTTATTTTAAAAATATTTTTTAAGAATGCAACATAGATCAAAGTATATATTTTCAATTTATTATTTAAAAGAAATTGACTTAAGATATTCTATTTTTTATAATGATCAACTATATTGATTGACAAAAGATTTTCAACTATAAATAATATCAGTAAGCTGTGCAGAATATTAGAGTAAATTATTGTTTTGGTATATAAAAACTTATAATATTAAAATAATTCATGATTTTTGTGATTTGGTATATTTAAATAATAATTTTAATTGCTCACACTGATATATATTTTTAAATATATTTATCATTATTACTGTTCAAATTAAACTATTAGATATAATTGGAGTTATATATATTAATTTTGAAAATTTTAAATTTCATAATCTAACGACAATAAAAAAATGAATTAAAAAATATAAAATACAAAATATAATTTATAACATTAGAGATAGTGTTTTCTCTATTATATATATATATATATATATATATAAATCTTTGAAATTAACTATTAAATACAATTTTAATATATAGACGTGATTAATGTAATTATTTATTAAGTAATATTAATTTAAATTTTACATACTAAAATACGAAGAATATTTAATAATAAAAATATATGTATTATAGTTTAATATAAGTATTTTATTGTTGATAATTTTTCTTAAGATACAATTATTATTTTTATTTTTAAAGAATAATATTTTATAAAATATAATTAAAATATATTTTCCAAAATTTAATTTTATAATTAACTAAGTAAAAAAATATCATAAAAAAATAACATGAAAAAAAATCATAAAAATATCAAATAAGAAAAAAATTGATAATTAAAGACAGAAAATTTTAATGTAAATTTGAGGATGTTAAAGTTTAGTTACTATGCAATTAATAATATGTAATTTTTTTATTCCTTCTTTCAATTATATATTAGAGAGTGATTTGTTTTCACTAAGATGGATTTTCTTTTCTCATATTCTTTTCTGTGCGGGACTTTGTTTTTGGAAACTCTGGATGAGAGTGGATAGTTGAAAATTTAGGGGTTATATTCAACACTGATGTTAATGCTATCCATTGGAAAGGATGGACATGGCATAAGGACCCTGTGAACGAACCACCAAAACAGTGAAACCTCAGAATCTGAAGCCATGGCAGTGAGAATAAACTGCTCCATTCAAAATACCCTCTCTCTCCTTAACCCTCCCCTCTCTTCCCTCTGTTTCAGAGCTTCTCCTCTGAAGCTGAATCCCCATTTCCGATTTGGTCAAAATCCCTCTCGAGGAGCTTTGTTTTGCACCTACGCCACCACAGATATCACTCCCTCAAATGTCGAACCCTTCGTCCTCACCACTCCTCTCTACTACGTCAATGCCCCTCCTCACATGGGTAGCGCTTACACCACCATCGCCGCCGATGCCATTGCTCGCTACCAGGTGAATTTCCTCACCCTCTTCGATTTTAGTTTAACTTAAGTAACTTTGGCTCAATTCCAGAAATGGGTTGAGTTTGGAAATTCGGATAACCTGGCGTAGGATTAGAGATATCTCTGTGATGAGTTTAAAACAAGTTGGTGTTTTAACTGTTTATTGTCTCCTATTACATAATGTAAGGTTTGCGTAATTTTACAGAGGTTATTGGGAAAAAAAGTTATATTTATTACTGGCACGGATGAGCACGGGGAGAAAATTGCAACTGCTGCCATGGCTCAGGGTTCAACTCCTCCTGACCATTGCAATCTCATATCTCAATCTTACAAGGCGCTTTGGAAAGATGTAATTTGGTTCTTATTTTTTCCTGGAATTTTGTCATCTTTTTTAGGTGTATTTTTGAATATTCATAAATACTTTACAATTTTCTTGATATTATTTTTATCATTGGTTGATTGCAGTTAGATATTTCTTATGACAAGTTCATCAGAACAACTGATAGCAAGCATGAAGCAATTGTGAAGGAATTCTACTCAAGAGTGCTTGACAATGGTGACATCTATCGAGCTGATTATGACGGACTTTATTGTGTTAACTGTGAGGAATATAAGGTGATAGTTTGAACTTGTAAGTTGTAGTTCTGGCTAGCAATGTTTCATATCTAGTCTCTGTTGGCTCTTTTTGTTGAAGGGTCTGTGTATGTCATGTGCAACGGTTGGCAATCTTTTCGTTAACAATTTTTAATAAATGGGAAAATAGATAGCTTTCTCTGGTGATGGAAAATTTTGATTGAGCTTGTTGCCTTCCAAAGATTTAGTTTTAGTTTCATGACTTTACCTTAAGAATGCATTGCTATTTGGTGCAGGATGAGAAAGAACTGCTTGATAATAATTGCTGTCCAGTGCACCTAAAGCCTTGTGTTTCAAGGAAAGAGGACAATTACTTCTTTGCACTGTCAAAATATCAGAAGGCATTGGAGGAAACACTAAACAAAAATCCTAATTTTGTGCAACCATCATTCCGTTTAAATGAGGTAAGGCAATGGGGAGTTTGTTTTTCTCCTGTATTTCTGTCTGTTACCTTTTGAGTATGGTGCACTTTGTGCTGTCTCCAATTTTATTTTCAGAACATACCTGATACATTCACTTGAGAAGATTCAGAACGGACTTGTATGATCTTAAGATTCACAATTATAGAATGGATCAGTTATGGTATACTTGAGCTTATTTTAGATTTCTCTAGTATTGGAGCTTGAGTTGATAACATGCCCAGCCTATTACCACTCGAGAGTCCTACCATGATGTTGGAAGCAACCAATTAGAATCGTAATATTTCAAAGGCATTAAAAAAATTATATTTCCGTAACCGACAACATTTTGACATGACTTTATATGTTATATGGTTTTAAGGTCATGGGACTATAACCCACAAAAGTTTGCAAATGTCCAGGAACAGTTCTTTTTGTCACTTGGAATATGGGCATGGATACTCTAAGATTCTACTCGAACCAAAATATTGCCATCACAAAAGTTTGCAAATGTCCAGGAACAGTACAAGTTATTCAACATAAACTCTGATCCAGATATTTTTCTATATTAATTGGATATGAACTTGATGACATATTGTTAAAAAAATGTAAATACCTCCGTTTCATCTGGTTTGTTGATACAATTCCACCCCCATGCTTTATCCTGCCGTACATGGTGGCCCATAAATAGTGTAATAATGCTCTATACCAGATTCATCTATGTATGAGATGTAGGTATCTAATGAACTGCAACTTATTTCTTTTTGGAGAATCTGAACTTCATTTTATTTTATGGTACTGTGCTTAACAATTAATTTCCTCTACAAATTTCCAAGGTTCAAAGTTGGATAAAAAGTGGCTTGAGGGACTTTTCCATTTCCCGAGCATCAGTTGATTGGGGCATTCCTGTTCCTGATGACAAGAGCCAGACTATATATGTTTGGTTTGATGCTTTACTAGGGTAAGAAATATATATTTATAGTTTGTGCATGCTTCTCTAATTTCCCCTTGCTGCATTCTATATTTTTGTTGTTTCTGTCTATCATAAACAATAATTTTAGTTTGTTTATTGCTGGAAATGCATTGCCGAAATTTCTTGAAGTTCACAAGCATTTGTTTGGTAAAAAAGATAAAGAAAAGTTTGGATTTCTGCTATTCTGCCAAATGTTCTTTAATTAATACAGTTGGTAGTTACCTTTCTAAACTTTTGTTGAATATGTTTTGTTTTCCCTCTTTCATATTTGCAGATATATATCTGCACTATCTGATGATCAAGAGCAACCTGATTTACTAAAATCTGTTTCTTCAGGTTGGCCAGCTTCACTGCACTTGATTGGTAAGGTATGTCACCTGTGTTCTTTCCTATTTTTTAGTAAACTTGATTTATTGAAGGCAATTTATGTACTTATTGGGTACATTTTGTACCACATGCTTCCATCTATGCAACATTCTCTTATTTGTTTGTGTGTGGGAGGCTGCACAATTTGTTCCAACTTGCATTGATGAGATGCTACCTTTTTTGCATGATTTATCGCTGTGTCACAAAAATGGGAACTTTTGATTTAAGCATTTGTTTGCTTTATATGTTTTAATATTTTTGCCAAAAAATGGAACATGTCATTTTTTTTGTTAAACTTTTTAGTTTCTACCGAAGCATCTGAATTCTTGTGATGGTTTTGCAACCTTTGATGTATGTTAATTAATGGATTTCTTATGAGTATTAAAAGAGATGAATGAATAGGTAAAACATTGAGTTTCTATATATCTTTAATACTTTTTCACTCTGTAGGATATTCTACGCTTCCATGCTGTTTATTGGCCAGCTATGCTAATGTCTGCTGGACTAAGCCTTCCTAAAAGGGTATTTGGCCATGGATTCTTGACAAAGGTATTTGTAGTTGAACTTATTTATTATCTAATATTTCGCCTTGAGGTAACTACAATGCTACAGTTTTGGCCTTGAGGACAAGGCTATTCATTTCCTGGGGAGCGTTCATAGACCTATGAAGGGTTTTGTGAGAAGACTCATCAGATCTGAACTATTAGTGTCTTTGCATTATTTGTGTCCTTCGGTAGTTATGGATCTGAATTTTTATTGTTTTTGAAGTAGTTGTGTCTTCAGTAAATTATGGATGTGTGTCAGTTATAGTGTTATATATTTTTAGTTAAACATATAATTTAGTCCCTATATGAGTCATGAATTCTTAATCTGATCACTATATACGTTAAAATGTATCAAACTGGTCCCTATATATATGCAAACATGACGAGTTTGATCCCTTCTGCCATGTTGATTGTTAAATTGCTTACATATTCTTAATTTTGCCACTATACATATGGCACATTCTTAATTTGGTCTCTACAATAGGCATCGAATTAAGAATGTGAAGTGGGGGCAGCATCAAACTGGTAACGTCTATGGGTATTGGGATCAATTTAATTAGTTTTACATATAAAGAACGAACCAAGAATCCATGACTCATATAAGGACTAAATTATCATGTTTTTCCTGTATGATTTGTGACAGATTCATAGAGTAGGATGTAGCCATTGTGTCAGTTTGTTGTTCATGCTGTTTTGAAGAAGGAAACTCCTTGTTTGGAGGAAACCTTGTGTAATATTTATGTACTGTTCTTCGAACTTGGTGTATAAGTAAACGAGTTGTTAGAGGCTACCTAGATTCTGTGCATATCTAACGACTCTACCTGCCCAGAACATTGCATTCTGGTCTTAACTTTTTTACTATTTTCTTGTTCAATTCTTGAGCCAAATACATTCAATTCAATTCAAATTGGAATAAATTTACAATAACTGTAGTTCTTCATAAAAGGTTGAAAGCTAAGCTTGGCAATTTGAGACAGTGTAAAGTTTCATAAATCTGTTTCTTATATTAATTTCATTTCATGCAGCAATGCTTTTTATTTTGAAATGTTAGGATGGCATGAAGATGGGCAAGTCACTAGGGAATACACTTGAACCAAATGATTTGGTTGATAGGTTTGGGACAGATGCAGTTAGATACTTCTTCCTTAGAGAGGTGGAATTTGGCAGTTGTCAACACCCAATTTCGTCCGGGTAAATAAATAAATAATAATGAATTTTTTTTATCTCATTTATTTTTTTTATGTTGCTATGTTTTATGTTATTTTTATTTTTATTTTTATTTTTTTATTTTTTTTTATTTTTTTCTTATTTTAGGTTATTTTATTATTTTGAGCCATTGTATTTTATTATATTGTATTTTATTCTATTGTGTTTTATTTTATTTATTCTTATTTTATTCTTGATTATTCTATTTAGAATTATTTTATTTTAGTCTGTTTTATTTTATTCTAGTTTTACGCTCTTTTTATTTATTCTGTCAAATGTTAAAAAAAAAAAAAGAAACAAAACAGAAATGTCAGTCTAATTTGAGCCAACTTTAGCGTTTTGGTTTTTCTGGTTCCATCACGCCATCTCCCATTCTGGTGCAAATGTTCTGCTCGCCATGCATGCTACATCTACACTGTCAGGACAGGAGGCTGTTGCAGGAAGCAAACGTTTTGACCATGTTTTTGACTTTAAGCTTCATCGGAAGCGGTAACAAGGCTAAAAGAGGGGGAACCATTTTGGGGGGATCATCTTCTGGCTTCCACCGATCAGACACCTCAGGACCAGGGGAACCCAAAAAGGAGAAGCATCTTGAAGCTGCAAAGTTTCAACAAGATTCATCTCCCACACCTGATGACCACAGCCAAAGGCAAACTCGTAGACTCTTTGGATTGCCAACACCTCCACCTTCAACCATGATCTACTCTCGACTCTTCTCACCTTCAAAACCAACCACTATCTGTCCAGCTCCGTTTTCATCACTGGTAACCTAGAGAAAGCACAATGTCTGAGAGCTGAAAAAATTGGCAAGAAATTACAACCGAGGGGGAGGCGCTCAGGGTTGAACAATAGAGAAAAGAGCTCCAAGAGGTAAGCAAGTAATGTCCAATTTACAATCGCTGATAGATTAGCTTTATGCTTTGCTTGTGTGTGATTGTTACTTGAGTATTCCAAACCGTGTATGTATACATCACGGTTATCTTCTCCACTATGTTCAACACCTGAAATACAGGATAAACCGTTTACTCATCTTCCGATTTCTACAGTTTCTTCCATTCCCTCACACAATTCAATGCTAGATTAAGAAACAAATTTACCACTACTCTCTTCAGCCACCATTGGCAACGAAGTTCTACTCTTGTTGTAAGCACCCAACCCAGCGCATAAAATCCAATTCAACAAAAATCTAACCCCAACCACCTTTGATTACAGCAATCACAAGCCAAAACAAACCAGGAATTTGAACCTCTATGCCTCAGTTTATTTCCAAATCCCCAAACATCGTCTCCATAAGCCTCAGTGGCCGTTTCGTATGATATACAAATCGGGGAACCACACTAGTGGTGGCCTCTGTGGCGGCAGTTTCCGCCTCTGTGGTGGCGGCGACTACGGTAGGAGAAGAGGGAGGAAAGAGTCACGTACGCCGGCAGCGAGTTGCGTCACTGGCGTGACCCTGGTTCGCGATTCGGAGGCGGCGACGGCCAGTTCCAGTGGAGGCGATGTCCGGTGGCGACCTTGGCTGTGACGGGCGACGCCGTTGGTGTCGTGATTCGAGACGTCTGGGCTCGCTCAGGCGGTGTTCGACGGAGAAAGGGGGAAACTTCCCGCGCGCGAGGAGAAGAGGAAAGGCGAACCCAGCGCCGTGGCTGACAGTGGCTCCGGTGACGCCATGGATTGCGGCTGACGATGGTCGGTTCCGGTGGCGGCCCGTGGGCATGAGCCGGTGGACGGGACAAACTCCTCCTTGGGTTGCCGATTTCAAAGGGAGACGAAAGAGAGGGAAGGCGGTGACGCCACGGTCGACAGTGGTTCCAGTGGCGTTTGGGGTCATCGTCGACGGCGAGGCTGATAGAGGCTGGTGGCGCGGTGGCCGTTTGGGCGGAGGTGGGCGCCTCTGGTTTCTTGCTCAGAGAAGAGACCTTTGGTCTCATGTGCTTCAGAGTTGAATATGAAAATGGGGAGGAAGAAGGAAAACCCCTAGAAATTCTAGGTTAGGGATCAGAAGAAAGCCCCCCGGGCCAGCACTGGGCCAAGCAAAAATAAAAGAAAGATTTGTTGTTTTGCACCCCCTTTATTCATATTTCGCACCCCCATACCACCCCGGGCTAGTGCTGGGTCAAGCCCAAGAAGAAAAAAAACTTCTTTCTCCCGCAGCCCCTGTTTCTCACTTCCACACCCCCTTTCAGCTTGGGTTTTGGCCCAATTCATTTCCAAAAGAAAAAAAAATAGTTTAGACACCCCAGTTTCTTATTTAGGCACCCTTACTATTTGTTTTATTATTTATTTATTTATTTGCTTTTCTTTATTTATTTTATTTTGTTCCCTTATTTATCTTATTCTATTTGTTTTTTTTTATTTTATTTTATTTTATTATTTTTTATTGTTGTAATTATTTTTATTGTTTTTATTTTATTTTATTTATTTATTCTAAATATCTATTTATTTTAAAATGCATATTTAATAATGCATAAAAAATAAAATATTTATATATATATATATTTATATACAAAATTTACAAAAATATTTTAAAGGTTTAGGCACATGTGTGATCGCACGCATCGTCCTTGTGCTAAAACCTTTTCTCCTTCTCTTCTAAAAAATACAAAATTTACAAAAATATTTTAAAGGTTTAGGCACATGTGTGATCGCACGCATCGTCCTTGTGCTAAAACCTTTTCTCCTTCTCTTCTAAAAAATACAAATACAAAAATATTTTAAAGGGTTAGGCACATGTGTGATCGCACGCATCGTCCTTGTGTTAAAACCTTTTCTTCTTCTCTTCTAAAAAAAACACAAATACAAAAATATTTTGAAAGGTTTAGACACATGTGTGATCGCACGCATCGTCCTTGTGTTAGAACCTTTTCTTCTCCTCTTCTACAAAATAATAAAAATGTTTTAAAGGTTTAAACACGTGTGTGATCGCTTGCATCGTCCTCGTGCTTAAAACCTCTCTCTGTCTTTTATAAAAATATCAAAAAAATACAAAAATCTTCAAAAACTAAAAACAACACTTTCAAGCAAACAAACAATATTTCTAGCTAGAACTACGTGATCCTTGATTCTCCATCAAAAGTGGAGATACGTAGGAGCAAGGCTAGTACTTGTCAGGTCCACTTCCCAAAAATCCAAAATCATTTCAAAACAAATTTTCCAACAAATTCCAAACAAACTTCTCAAACAATTTCAAAAGAACTACGTAACCCTGATTTCTCATTCTGAATGAGAATACGTAGGAGCAAGGTCAATCCTTGTCGGGCCCAAAAAGCTAAAAAATATATTTTGTTTATTTAGAATTTTATTTTAGGGGATAGTTAAACATTTTGAAAACCACATCATATTCGTGCATTTAGTTAAAGGTACTGTCTTAGGACAGGCGTTGTAGGGTGCTAACACCTTCCCTATGCGTAACCGACTCCCGAACCCAGAATCTGGTTTTCGCGGACCGTGTCTTATCATTTTATGGTTTTTCCGTAGTTTTCCAGAATAAACTATGGTGGCGACTCCAATCTCTTTTTCAAAACCCGTTTCTTTTTGGATCGTCGTCCCGTCGCGATTCCGGTTGCGACAGATGGCGACTCCACTGGGGACATTTTCTAGAGAGTCAAGCCATTTAACTATATGCGCGAATTCAATGTGGTTTTTCTTTATGTTTTTCTTCCCTTTTTCTTTATCTATATTTGATATTCGAATAATCGCATGTGAATAAATTTGTTGGTTGGATATTGAACCCTAGGGTAGAAACCATGTTTATATCTGCCTGGGAATTTTTCTGGTTGTTTTGCAGGTGAGGGTTTGGGTATGCATTGCATTCTCCCTTCACACACGCACCTTATGCATATCATGAGTGAGGCCCTATACCCGGGTCTGAGCGCAACTTAGAATTAGAGGGGTTGTGTAGCGGTGTCACTCGGGGATGTACTTCCTGTTTGGCTATCGTGAGAACCCCAGCTAGAGTCTGTTCTCTTCATTTGTGTTTTTACATCTAGTTGATTACTCGACTGTTGTGGAGATGCTGTGAAGGGGGCCATAGCTCTAGTGACCATTGACCTTTAGGCTCAGGGAACCATCCTTGTGAGATTGCATATACTTAACCTTGAATCTTAAGTGTCGGACCTTCTATAGGGCACAAAGGGAGATGTGTGCAATTTTCATAACCCTCATGTTTGCTTAAAAAATCACGCACATTGAATATATCATCATATCTCTTTATACAGTTTTTTTCTTCTTTCTTCTTTTTGCCTTCTTTCTTTTTAGCTCGTGCTTTTTATGGTCTTGTCACGCTTTGTGGATTATAGTCGAGAAATTATAAATTTGTGACTAAGCCTTTAAGAAAAAATGGAAATTAACATGAGATCTGAAGTCAAGGGGGGTTCAAGTTCAGACATTTTAAAGGAAATGTTAGCCATTGAAGTAAAGGAGGGTAATATGGATGGCCTGAGAGAACTGCTGAAGAAAATGAAGACAACCCCAAAAGGATGCATTCGGGAAGGAGCATGGGAATCTGTTGAGCCTGTTAAAGGTGAAAGTTCAAACACGGCCATTACTATTTTAGCCCAGTACTACGAATCACCACTGAGATGTTTCACTTTCTGGGATTTCCAATTGGTGCCTATGGTAGAAGAATTCGAGCAAATTTTAGATATACCTCTCAAGGGAAAAATTCCCTACAACTACCTGGGGCAGTATACCCCTATCTTGCAGCAAGTGAGAATCATAAGAGTGCATCCAATGAAGTTGGAAAGAAGATTCATGCTTAAGGGTAAAGCGAGGAACCTTCCTCAGGGTTACCTAGAGTGGTACCTATATCGTTCAGACAAGGGGGAAGAATGGGAAACAATTACGAATGTGCTAGCTCTTGTCCTCTATGGTGTCACGCTCTTTGCTAATATCTCGGATTTTATCGGCTATGTCACCATGAACGCATTTTGTGGGATACAAAGTTTTCTCTAAAGAATCCACTCACTATTGTTTAACCGAAGTTTCCAAGACCCTTAGTCAAGGTTATGATCCATGTAGAAAGAAGATCTCTCGCATGAGTAAGGCCATTTTGAATGCCACATGTCACGTGGAGGAGTTGTTGCGGTGTAAACCAAAGATGAAAGAGGCAAATGAATGAGCGCAACTCTGTGCGGGCTTAGAGGAGGAAAGGTTTAAATGACGTGTTTTCTGGGCAGCAAGGACCACACATCATATATCATTGCGGGAAGTACCCTAATATGCCCCTCATGGGTATTCGATGTTGTACTAATCACAATGTTGTGTTAGCACAAAAGCAATCTGGGTAGCGCCCACGCCTGCATCTCTGGCCATATCGCAGATCTTAAGAGGAAGGAACCTTTGCTGAATTGCTTCATCAAGTTAAAGACACTTGGGGCAATGGTCGGAGGGAGGCTCAAGGTTATGGATTATTAATGAAAGTTTTCCTTAGGAAAGGGAACGTAGAAAGGGTTAAGACAATCAAGTTGTAATTCACGTTAATTTCACCTACCCAAATTGTGAAAAACAATTTCAAAATGACGAGTAGTGGATAAAAGCAGTAGTGACAAAACTGAAGAAGGAACGTTGGCATCGGGCTGGATCAGAGAAGAAACATAAAGAATTGATAGTTCAGATGAAGAAGCATATTGTTGAGCAAGGGGGAATTGAAAGAGAAGTCTCTCATAACTAGCTTCCCTCGCCAATGAAGCCATTGAAGGTCTTCTAAAGTTATTAGCTGATGCTGAGTCTGCAATACCGATCTCTAACCCGCCCAAGGGGATTGAAAATTTCCTCATTTGTTGCAAGAATCTGATGGATGAGGCCCGAGTCAGTTGACCAAGACTTCCTATGACTCACTTTTTTGGAACTTCTGAATGATGAGCCATCCTATTGGCTTTGTTTCATGTTAATTTCCAGATTATACATTTGGCAATGTTTTCACATCTTTATAATTTCTTACTATAGTAATTGCGTTACTTTGTCTTTTCTCTTTTTCTTCTCATTTTTATTTTCGTTTTCTTAATTTATTTCATCTAATGAAATTCAGATTTAAAAATAATAATACGGCTAAATCTCCAAAACACCCTAAGGGACACGAACCAGTGGAAAAATCATGGAGAACCAAGGAGAAGTTCAAGAAGGGATGAAAGCCGATATCCAAGAGCTGAAGGGACAAATGAGTCAAATCTTAGAGGCTCTGAATGCCTTACAAAGCCCTGGAGATTCGTGCGCACAACGACCACAACAAAGAGTTCCAGAGGCACAAACTTTCCCTTCCTATGGTCTTCCCCCGAATTACACTCCACCCTCAGGAGTGGACTTGGAACATCTTGACGCTCAAAAGGCCGAAGATAATGCAGTTGAAGTAGAAGACGAGCCTGGGGCAACCACTTTCACAATTCCGGGGAAGACGATCCAACCAGATATTGAGAGCATGATAATGAAAAAACAGCTCGAGACGAAGTCTTCATCTTATGTCGTTACACCAGCAGATTTTAAGGACGACAAGAGTAAATTAGAAGTCTTTGAGAAGAGGTTGAGAGCCATAGAGGGCGAAGGAAGTTTTGAATTTGGAGATGCTAGAAAACTATGTTTAGTTCCTGATGTGGTGATACCTCTAAAGTTTAGGTTGCCAGAGTTTGAGAAATATCGGGGAAATACTTGCCCAAGGAGCCATGTAACCATGTACTGCAGAAAAATGGCAGCTTATGCCAACGATGAAAAACTTTTGATTCACTTCTTCCAAGAAAGTTTAACTGGCGTGGCTTTAACTTGGTACATGCGCTTAGAAACGACTCACATCTACTCATGGAAAGATCTGGTTGATGCATTCCTAAGGCAGTATGAATATAATAAAGATCTAACACCTGATAGAGTACAATTGCAGAACATGTTGAAGAAAGAGTCTGAATCATTCAGAGAATATGCCCAAAGGTGGAGAGAAATTGCTGCTCAAGTAGAACCGCCTCTGAGTGACAAGGAGATGACTACCATATTTCTGAATACTCTACAACCACCATTTTATGAACACATGATAAGCAATGTCTCCTCAAGTTTTGCTGACATAGTAGTAATTGGAGAGAGGGTTGAGGGTGGCATAAGAAATGGAAAAATTGCACTAGGCCCAGAGCTAGTAGCAAGTTTAAATGAGTATGGTCCTAGACATGAAGAACGAAGAGCTAATTCACATTTTACTGCCTATCCTCAAGTGTCACATTCCTATGGGTCCAATCAAGCCATTCAGCGAAGAAATTATAATCGTGATGAAAAGGTCGCCAACTTTACTCCTATCCCCATGACCTATACAGAGCTACTACCAGATCTTCTCCGTAACAACCTCATAGAGGTTTGTCCCACCAGGCCTGTACGACCTCCTTACCCAAAGAACTATGACATAAATGCCAGGTGTGATTATCATGAAGGAGCGCGTGGACATTCAACAGAGGCATGCAAGGCTCTAAAGCATAAAGTGCAATCTTTAATCGATTCAGGATGCTTAAAGTTTGAAGAAAGTCAATCCAGCGCTCTGACAAGGCGCGAATTCGCCTCTACAAATGCCATGAACAAATGAAGAGGACTCTAGGACTATGTGGGAAAGCATAGGTTATTGTAAAAGGCGAAATTGATGTTGTTTTGCTCGTGTTTTGAATTGTGTTGCTATGAGGGCAATGCCCATTGGTATCATGTTTCCATCCATGACTTTTAATGTGAACTTTCATTACGAGGTATCTCCAAGGTTTACTGGAAATCATGTCCTAATAGGGTGTCGTGGAGAACGAAAGCCGCAAAGAACAAATTGAAAAAACAAAAATGATGAAGGCAATCTTGAGTCACTCGTCTTTCTTGTAAATCATCAAACTCTTGTTTTTTCAAAAATAGCAAAAAAGGAATAAAAAATGATAATCGAAAACAAAAGTTGCAGTGTCAGATTATTCCGAGGTCAAATGTTGAATCAAAAATAATAATTTGACGTTTTCTCTCGAGACGTTTGTGCGCATGTCGCTTGAAAACTCTCACCATTTACCTTTTCCAAAATAAAGGATTTTCCCCAACAAACACTATCATTGCTCTCAGTAACAAAGTAAACCTTTACACTGGGGCAGATTGGTTTGACCAAAATTACTCTCGCTTGTGCTAGTTGGGTGATCCCTGAATCCATTGAGACAAACAAAAGAACTTCCAAAAAGAAAATAAACCCACTAGATTGAAAACGCGAAAGGGCAGTCTAGAAAGGAAAAAAGAACTCATGTTGAGGTCATCTAGTCGTAGAATTAATCTTTTGAAAATAAAGCAATCAGAATTTGAAATGATGTGTGGCCATCTTTCTTTATCTAAAAAAGCAAAAAATATATATCCATTGTCACCCTGTTTGAGCCAAAAGTAAACTCTTTTTCAAAATTATCCCCAAGCAAGGATTGTCATCAGGTAGGAGTCAACTCATGATGCAAATGAAGAACACTCAATGATCAAACGAAGAAATTTCACCAAGAAGAGTGAACAAAGAAAAAACAAAAAGAACAAAAAATCACAAAGTGATGAAAAAAAAAATGAAAAATGGAGATTCAAGAAAAACATAGTGCTCAAAAGGTCAAATAGTTGACGCAGTGCCAGATGATAACCCTTGTTTCAAAAAAAATAATAACCGACAAGCATTCATTTGGACCTTTAACCCTTTCTTGGAATACCTTTTAGCCTTTAGCCACGTTATAAGCCTAATAAAGTCCACACAGATTGGATAATGTTTGCTCAAATTTTCATAAAGCTTAATTTTGCGATAAGAAGAAATGACTTGCAATGTGTCCAAAAAACAAAAACAAAAAATTTGAAAATGAAAAAAAAAGAAAAAAAAACTAATGTCTCAAGAAGAGGGGATCTCCCTACCAACTGGTTAGAAGCGTACAAAAGAAAATCAAACCAATTTGCGCCATCCTTTTAGCTGATCCTTTCATGCCCACTACCTCTCCCAAACGAACCCCATGCCAAAAAAAAAAAAAAAAAAAAAAAAAAAACAACAACAAAAACTGGGGCAGCTTGGTGGATCTCACCGCACGCCTTTTCCTTGAAATTCATTAGCCCGTAATCTCAAGACTGGGGCAGCTTTGCAGATCTTACTTGAATTTTCCACCTGAATTATCATGGATTCGTCACCATACTCATCACACCAAACCGGGGCAACTGTTTAGGTACCTCGTGTTTTGCTTCAACCCTCACCTCCTTTAAGGAGCATATGAAGTGACATGCCCGCATGGCTATCCCATTCTCTTCCAAACCATTCTAAACAACTCTCATCCTTCACTTGCCACTAAATTCAAGCATGTGTGCACTAAAGTCTCGGAAGGGAAAGTCAAAATGTAATCATCTCAAAATTAGATCTCGGATGTATGACATTCCTCGCTTTTCGAACCATTGGAAATAATGACCTGTTTGATGATTGCAAGTAAGACAATTGACTCAAAAAAAAAAAAAAAAAAAAAAAAAAAAAAAAGAGAAGCAACATAAAACAAAGCAAATGTTTTCATATGTGCATAACATAAGTTGCCATCAATCCATCAAAAAGAAAGTCCTTCTGATCGAAACCTTCTTCATTCATATGAATGGTTATCGAATCTTTCTTAAAAAAAAAAAAAAAAAAAACAAAAGGAGTAACATTCAGATTTTCTCTTTCAAGCCATATTATTTCAGGTCGATCAAGCTTTTTCTCTCATATTAGGGTCTTGACATCCTGATCTTGCATCAAGATTTTAACAATTTATAATGAAGGGTTTCAACACCTTGACGTCTTTTCAAAAATCAAATTTCTATCAAAATTACAAAACATTTCACAAAATTACAGCTTTCAAGAATTCCGAAAATACCAAAGCCCAGTTTCCACACTGGCCCCCAAATCCTAGTTTCTACACTGGCCCCCAAAGCCCAGTTTCCACACTGGCCCCCAAAGCCCAGTTTCTACACTGGCCCCTAAAGCCCAGTTTTCATACTGGCCCACAAAGCCCAGCTTGCCTGGCCCTAAAACCCAGTTTCTACACTGGCCCCCAAAGCCCAGTTTTCATACTGGCCCACAAAGCCCAGCTTGCCTGGCCCCAAAGCCCAGTCCACACTGGCCCCCTAAAGCCCAGTTTCCACACTGGCCCGCCGAGCCCAGTTTCCACACTGGCCCACCGAGCCCAGTTTCCACACTGGCCCAGAAAGCCCAATTTTCACATTGGCCCAAGCCCAGTTTCTACACTGGCCCCCAAGCCCAGTTTCTACACTGGCCCCCAAAGCCCAGTTCCACACTGGCCCACAAAGCCCAATTTTCACATTGGCCCAAGCCCAGTTTCTACGCTGGCCCCCAAGCCCAGTTTCCACACTGGCCCCCAAGCCTAGTTTCTATACTGGCCCACCAAGCCCAGTTTCCACACTGGCCCACAAAGCCCAGTTTCTACACTGGCCCTAAAGCCCAGTTTTCATACTGGCCCACAAAGCCCAGCTTCTACACTGGCCCCAAAGCCCAGTTTCTACACTGGCCCACCAAGCCCAGTTTCTACACTGGCCCCCAAAGCCCAGTTCCACACTGGCCCACAAAGCCCAATTTTCACATTGGCCCAAGCCCAGTTTCTACGTTGGCCCCCAAGCCCAGTTTCCACACTGGCCCACAAAGCCCAGTTTCTACACTGGCCCTAAAGCCCAGTTTTCATACTGGCCCACAAAGCCCAGCTTCTACACTGGCCCCAAAGCCCAGTTTCTACACTGGCCCACCAAGCCCGGCTCACTGGCCCACCAAGCCCAGCTCGCCTGGCCCGCAAAGCCTAGCTCGCCTGGCCCCAAAGCCCAATTTTCTTTGGCACCCCGAGTTCAAGTGTCGCTTTTGTATTCCAGCCTTCTGCTAGGCAATGGTCGAACTTTCTTTGTTGCGTCATGACAATCTTCTTTGATTTCAAATATCGTATTTGGATCAGTTCTTACTCTAGTCTTTTCCCCTTTTGAAACCCAGACGAAATTAGTGTTTCAATCTTTACTTAGCTTTTACTCAGATAATACGAAAATATCAAATTTTCATATTATCCAGTAATATCTAAGTAAAGAGGGGCATCTGTCAACACCCAATTTTGTCCGGGTAAATAAATAAATAATAATGAATTTTTTTTATCTCATTTATTTTTTTTATGTTGCTATGTTTTATGTTATTTTTATTTTTATTTTTATTTTTATTTTTTTTTTTATTTTTTTTTTTATTTTTTTCTTATTTTAGGTTATTTTATTATTTTGAGCCATTGTATTTTATTATATTGTATTTTATTCTATTGTGTTTTATTTTATTTATTCTTATTTTATTCTTGATTATTCTATTTAGAATTATTTTATTTTAGTCTGTTTTATTTTATTCTAGTTTTACGCTCTTTTTATTTATTCTGTCAAATGTTAAAAAAAAAAAAGAAACAAAACAGAAATGTCAGTCTAATTTGAGCCAACTTTAGCGTTTTGGTTTTTCTGGTTCCATCACGCCATCTCCCATTCTGGTGCAAATGTTCTGCTCGCCATGCATGCTACATCTACACTGTCAGGACAGGAGGCTGTTGCAGGAAGCAAACGTTTTGACCATGTTTTTGACTTTAAGCTTCATCGGAAGCGGTAACAAGGCTAAGAGGGGGAACCATTTTGGGGGGATCATCTTCTGGCTTCCACCGATCAGACACCTCAGGACCAGGGGAACCCAAAAAGGAGAAGCATCTTGAAGCTGCAAAGTTTCAACAAGATTCATCTCCCACACCTGATGACCACAGCCAAAGGCAAACTCGTAGACTCTTTGGATTGCCAACACCTCCACCTTCAACCATGATCTACTCTCGACTCTTCTCACCTTCAAAACCAACCACTATCTGTCCAGCTCCGTTTTCATCACTGGTAACCTAGAGAAAGCACAATGTCTGAGAGCTGAAAAAATTGGCAAGAAATTACAACCGAGGGGGAGGCGCTCAGGGTTGAACAATAGAGAAAAGAGCTCCAAGAGGTAAGCAAGTAATGTCCAATTTACAATCGCTGATAGATTAGCTTTATGCTTTGCTTGTGTGTGATTGTTACTTGAGTATTCCAAACCGTGTATGTATACATCACGGTTATCTTCTCCACTATGTTCAACACCTGAAATACAGGATAAACCGTTTACTCATCTTCCGATTTCTACAGTTTCTTCCATTCCCTCACACAATTCAATGCTAGATTAAGAAACAAATTTACCACTACTCTCTTCAGCCACCATTGGCAACGAAGTTCTACTCTTGTTGTAAGCACCCAACCCAGCGCATAAAATCCAATTCAACAAAAATCTAACCCCAACCACCTTTGATTACAGCAATCACAAGCCAAAACAAACCAGGAATTTGAACCTCTATGCCTCAGTTTATTTCCAAATCCCCAAACATCGTCTCCATAAGCCTCAGTGGCCGTTTCGTATGATATACAAATCGGGGAACCACACTAGTGGTGGCCTCTGTGGCGGCAGTTTCTGCCTCTGTGGTGGCGGCGACTACGGTAGGAGAAGAGGGAGGAAAGAGTCACGTACGCCGGCAGCGAGTTGCGTCACTGGCGTGACCCTGGTTCGCGATTCGGAGGCGGCGACGGCCAGTTCCAGTGGAGGCGATGTCCGGTGGCGACCTTGGCTGTGACGGGCGACGCCGTTGGTGTCGTGATTCGAGACGTCTGGGCTCGCTCAGGCGGTGTTCGACGGAGAAAGGGGGAAACTTCCCGCGCGCGAGGAGAAGAGGAAAGGCGAACCCAGCGCCGTGGCTGACAGTGGCTCCGGTGACGCCATGGATTGCGGCTGACGATGGTCGGTTCCGGTGGCGGCCCGTGGGCATGAGCCGGTGGACGGGACAAACTCCTCCTTGGGTTGCCGATTTCAAAGGGAGACGAAAGAGAGGGAAGGCGGTGACGCCACGGTCGACAGTGGTTCCAGTGGCGTTTGGGGTCATCGTCGACGGCGAGGCTGATAGAGGCTGGTGGCGCGGTGGCCGTTTGGGCGGAGGTGGGCGCCTCTGGTTTCTTGCTCAGAGAAGAGACCTTTGGTCTCATGTGCTTCAGAGTTGAATATGAAAATGGGGAGGAAGAAGGAAAACCCCTAGAAATTCTAGGTTAGGGATCAGAAGAAAGCCCCCCGGGCCAGCACTGGGCCAAGCAAAAATAAAAGAAAGATTTGTTGTTTTGCACCCCCTTTATTCATATTTCGCACCCCCATACCACCCCGGGCTAGTGCTGGGTCAAGCCCAAGAAGAAAAAAAAACTTCTTTCTCCCGCAGCCCCTGTTTCTCACTTCCACACCCCCTTTCAGCTTGGGTTTTGGCCCAATTCATTTCCAAAAGAAAAAAAAATAGTTTAGACACCCCAGTTTCTTATTTAGGCACCCTTACTATTTGTTTTATTATTTATTTATTTATTTGCTTTTCTTTATTTATTTTATTTTGTTCCCTTATTTATCTTATTCTATTTGTTTTTTTTTATTTTATTTTATTTTATTATTTTTTATTGTTGTAATTATTTTTATTGTTTTTATTTTATTTTATTTATTTATTCTAAATATCTATTTATTTTAAAATGCATATTTAATAATGCATAAAAAATAAAATATTTATATATATATATATTTATATACAAAATTTACAAAAATATTTTAAAGGTTTAGGCACATGTGTGATCGCACGCATCGTCCTTGTGCTAAAACCTTTTCTCCTTCTCTTCTAAAAAATACAAAATTTACAAAAATATTTTAAAGGTTTAGGCACATGTGTGATCGCACGCATCGTCCTTGTGCTAAAACCTTTTCTCCTTCTCTTCTAAAAAATACAAATACAAAAATATTTTAAAGGGTTAGGCACATGTGTGATCGCACGCATCGTCCTTGTGTTAAAACCTTTTCTTCTTCTCTTCTAAAAAAAACACAAATACAAAAATATTTTGAAAGGTTTAGACACATGTGTGATCGCACGCATCGTCCTTGTGTTAGAACCTTTTCTTCTCCTCTTCTACAAAATAATAAAAATGTTTTAAAGGTTTAAACACGTGTGTGATCGCTTGCATCGTCCTCGTGCTTAAAACCTCTCTCTGTCTTTTATAAAAATATCAAAAAATATACAAAAATCTTCAAAAACTAAAAACAACACTTTCAAGCAAACAAACAATATTTCTAGCTAGAACTACGTGATCCTTGATTCTCCATCAAAAGTGGAGATACGTAGGAGCAAGGCTAGTACTTGTCAGGTCCACTTCCCAAAAATCCAAAATCATTTCAAAACAAATTTTCCAACAAATTCCAAACAAACTTCTCAAACAATTTCAAAAGAACTACGTAACCCTGATTTCTCATTCTGAATGAGAATACGTAGAAGCAAGGTCAATCCTTGTCGGGCCCAAAAAGCTAAAAAATATATTTTGTTTATTTAGAATTTTATTTTAGGGGATAGTTAAACATTTTGAAAACCACATCATATTCGTGCATTTAGTTAAAGGTACTGTCTTAGGACAGGCGTTGTAGGGTGCTAACACCTTCCCTATGCGTAACCGACTCCCGAACCCAGAATCTGGTTTTCGCGGACCGTGTCTTATCATTTTATGGTTTTTCCGTAGTTTTCCAGAATAAACTATGGTGGCGACTCCAATCTCTTTTTCAAAACCCGTTTCTTTTTGGATCGTCGTCCCGTCGCGATTCCGGTTGCGATAGCAGTGATGGAGATTATTCAGAGGAACGCTTCATCAATATTGTCAATGCGCATCTTGCCAATACAGTTGGTATTTAAAGCTTGCTTTGTTCCTTGTAACATTTAGTAACCAACTGATTTTTTCCTTCTTTCTATTATGACTATAATGCAAAATGTGATGTGTATTTCCTTCACTATTTTGGCAGGAAATCTTCTTAATCGAACACTAGGGCTTCTAAAAAAGAACTGCCAATCAATTCTGGTAGTGGATTCCACCACGGCTGCTGAAGGAAATTCATTCAAGGACAATGTAGAGAATCTGGTAAAACCTCTTTGTAAACTATATTTTTAAATCTATAGATTCAATTTTTAATTTTAAAGCATGTCACAGTTCAGCAGTTTAAGGTAATGCTACCTGTGAATTCAATAACTAGGGAAACCCTCTCTAGAATATTTTTTGGACCTGGTGATGAATGCTACTTGGCTGCATGGTAGCTTTATTGTAACTTGTAATTATTATTCAGAATGCTAGGAATTTCAAATTGAAATATATTGTTTTCAGAGTCAGTAGGAGACCACTTTGGATTTGAAAGTGGATGTTAATTACTTTTGATTTTATCCTGTATTCTAGGTATTTGGACATAATAAAATAAATATTTGGCATTTAACAATATATTTCAATAAATAATCCAGAAAAATTAAAAAGGAGGCAAAACATGGCATTTAACATTGATGGGTGTCAGAGGCTAGCTAGATACAACTCCGCATATCCAAGGACCCCCACCTGGGGCATTGTATTTTTGTCATTTTTTTTTGTTATATACCGATAAGAATATGGAGAACACGCCCTCAATAACAAACTATGAAGGGAGATGAATCAATACTTATCCAATGTGCATCATATACTACTCAATTTGAGACTTATGTACCCTATAATACCCAAGTCCCTATCATATAAAATAATTTGTTTACAGGTTACATCAGTAGAACTTTTATTGTATACTCTGTTTCAAATTTCAAAATAGCAGTCTGACCCTTGGTTTATTATCCGAATCTCTTTAGTAGCTGATTTGACATAATTCTAAAGCTATTCTTTTTGCGGCTGTTCATAAGTGGTAGGAGTTGGCAGTGACTTAAAGTTTACGAATGTTTACTATGTCTGTAGGTTGATAAAGCTCGCATTCACTATGAAAATCTCTCCTTGTCATCAGCTTGTGAGGCTGTTCTGGAGATTGGGAATGTTGGTAATTCCTATATGGATCAACGTGCGCCATGGTCTCTCTTTAAGCAAGGAGATACTGCTGCTGAAGCAGCTGCTAAGGTAATTTGCTGGATCCTTTTGTATGAAATAATGCATTTTTATTTTTAATTACATACTAGATTGGTAAAAGTCTAAACATGATATATTGTTTTCTGTTAAATATCAAACTTCGAATGCTACCAGGAAACAGAACAATGGGTTAAGTTTGTTTCGTGCCTTACAAATTAGACAATATTCATTTTTAGTCCCTTATTTATGAAAATGTGTTAGATGTGGTCCGTGTTCTCTCATTTATTGATAGAAGGACCATATGATAAATTACTTTATTTGTAGTGACTAAGAGCATATTTAACCTAAAAAGGTTCCATCATCATAATATTTTAAGTTATTACATATTCCATAATTGTTTTCCGCATTATTTAAAATATCATAGGGTCAATTTGAATAAACTTTTCAATACGTATTTATAGGAGCAGAAAATAAGAAGCTAAAACGAATTAAACTTTTCTCTGAAGTTAAAATCAACTTGTACATCTTAACTTTTGGAAAAATTACAGGAGAAAGTTTTTATTAAAGTTGAAGCGCACAAGTTTGTTGTATTGTAACTCAAAAGAGCAATTTAATTCATTTTAGCTTAATTTCTTTTTTTAAGTACTTAGTCAGAAATTTAATTAAGTTCATGGACATCCAAACTCCTTAACTGACAATTATCAACTTTGAACTTTGTTTTCCCTTATTTAAAAATGTATAATACGCTTAATGAGCGTGTTGCTCAATGATAAAAAGTAACATAAAATCAACGTCTCATCTTAGTTTTGGTGCTGTTAAAGATAAGCAAATGCCTAAGCAATAATTTTTTTATGATGCTGGAGCAGGACCTTGTAATTATATTAGAGACGGTGAGGATTATTGCTATTGCGCTATTTCCTGTTACACCAAGCTTGAGTTGGAGAATATATGAACAACTTGGCTATTCCAGGGACCAATTTGATGCAGCAACCTGGGTCTCTCTCTCTCTTTCTCTCTCTCTCTCTCTTATATCATAAACATGCACACTCAAACCAGATTTTTTTCACACAGACACATGACCTATTCATGGTTTTGAACAATATGTTCTGCTACCTATCTGATTTAAGTAAATTGTTTGACTTTATAGAGAGACACCAAGTGGGGTGGACTTAAGGGTGGCCAAGTGATGGCTCAACCTAAACCAGTCTTTGCTAGGATTGAAATCCAAACTGAAGTGGAAGACAAAGGCAAAGGGGTTTCAGTTGGTAAGACTGTGAAAAGCAAAGGGAAGTTGAAGCAAGCTCAAGAAGTCGCTGGAGCTTAGATACCATGTTTGATGTCTTTCCCCTTTCTGAATTATTATTGTTTTCTCTAACTCAGCTTCATGTAAAAACCAATTCTTTTGCTTATTTATGTACACAAACATTTAGATAATACATGTGCAAGAAGGTAGCATGAGCACATATAAATTTTGAACAAATTTTTAATTTGGAAATAAATTTGGAGTGCATCATTTTTAATGCTTGATGTATATCATCATCATCATCATCATTCATCAACTACAGGTGTCAACAAAGTTCACCTTCAACCTTCTGCCCTTCACACAGATTGGCGCTGTTAACTTCCTGATAAAATAAAAATATTTTTTCATTTAAATTCAAACTTAATTTTACTGTTGCGGAACTAGGATGTTTGTGTTAAAGTTTTGAAAGTACTTTTTTCAAATTTCAATGCAAATTTTAATACTATAAATGAAGGAAACAATATTGGTTCTAAATTGAAAATAATTTCTACTTTAGTTAACCATAATTTTTTTTATTCTCTATATTACCTGTATAGGAAAATCATATGCCACATATATTAACGATAATACTGAAATATAATTTGGTATGCAGTGTTCAGAGGTTTTGATTACGTTCAAATTTTATCGCTTGTATTTATGAACACGTGCTGAATGACACGTGGGGTTGAGAAAAGAATTAACCGTGTGTTGAAGTGGGCCGCATGGTTAAGTATAAGTTTGATCGAGATTGCAATTAATCTTGTTAGGCCCACGCACGCCGTAGTGAGTTATACAATAAAACAAGAAGAGGATCACACGGTTGGTTTCATCGTGGGAGAAAAAACTCACAAGAAAACTACCAGGTAACCTAATTTCTCTCTTCCTCTCGCTCGCGCTACCAATGCTGGATTTTCGATTCCATCAATTGATAAATTTATGTGCATGTAGTTGCTATGTGTCGATCTTCATTCTCTTTCGTCTTCGCCATTTTTGTTTTTCATATCCCATTTAGTTTTTCTTTATTTCTTAATTTCCTTAGAATAATGGAGTCATACGATAGATTTCCTTTCCCTTTCACTTGGTAGATCTGCATGACGATGCTCATACGAATGTCGGGGGTCTTCTTGAAATTTTCATTTGGTAACTTTCGTGTAACGATCGCATAGCGGAGTGGATATCGCGTTAGACTCCGGATCTAAAGGTCGTGGGTTCGAATCCCACTGCGATCGCTTTTATTTTTTTCAATAGCAATAATTTTCGATAGAAATTTCAAAGTCTGTATTTGATCTGTTTTTGATAATTCTGAAGTACTTCGCCTTTTTTTTTTTGGAATTGCTTGGTTTGGTTATGATGCACAAACTTTTTTCGCATAAATAGTGTTTCTTGCTTCTATCAAATTGAAGTAATGAAGTCAATTGATCAATAATCTAATTGGAATCGATCTAAAAGCTTGTTGAACTATTAGAGCAAATGTTGTCTTTGTTAGCCGTCTCATATAAATAACATGGGCATTTTACTTGGCTGATTTATGAATCTCCTATATATGCCTATATTCATTGCTTAATTGTGAAATGATTCAACTGGTAAGGATTGAAAGGCTACAAAGGGAAGACCAAGGCTTGCACTTTTAAGTAACATGTTAGGAATTTTTTGTTGCCAAAATAGTTGGTGACTCCATGTTACTCTATACAGTTTCGGAAGAGTATAGTGAATCCTTAATCTAAACCTTCCGGTTTTCGTGCTCCACTTGGATGACGTGACCCTTGAATAATTAAATTTTTGGTTTGTTGGTATTAGGACTTCATGTTAGAAAATCATTTGGGTAAAACTTAGATATAGTTCCTTAAATGATTTTGGTTCCAGGCTCCCATAAATTAGAGTTCACCTCTAACAAAGTTTTGCATTAAAAAAATCTGTATGTTACCATGTTACCGAAGTGATACTTTAATTCTAGTATAAGAATAACTCCAAAAGCATATGATAAACTGTATCTGACTTTCGTCAAAATCAAAAGATCTTGTGAAGAAGCAGCTTGTTGAACTATTTTTCTATATTAAGTTCAGTCAAGCATGCTAAACAAAGTTGTAGGATTTTACGGCTAGTTGATATCTTCAATTATCATTAATGTGCTTGCTGGCATATAATAAAAACTACGCATTATGAATTTTGGTTTATAGTTAGCTAAAGTAATATGTGATGCTCCTTTATGTCCACCCTCTGCCTATCTTATGGAGCTTGTTTGTTATTTTATCAAGTTACTCTTTCTGTGAGGTCATTCAGCTGAAAGGTTACAAAAAGGATGACTCGAAGTGTCTTGAAATATCGATCATCCATATCAAAGGTTTGATGACCATTGCTTAATTTTCCTTTGGCATTACCATACGTCAGTCACTGAAAAGTTTTGGCAACTTGGGGGTGTCAGTGTGTGGATACGCATAATAGTGAGTGTTTTGCCCTTGAAGGTTGAATAATGATCTCCGACGTGGTGCCAGTAAAAGTCTAGAAAAGAAAACATCGCCTTGAAAATGTCCCGATATGTTAGGTACTTTTCCCAATATTTGCTTTGTAATAGATAATACTGGTGATCATCTATTATGATTTGTTAGTTAGTTGCTTACCGATAGTGTTGAAAGATGAGCAGAGTCGTTTCCATGAAATTATAGACTGAGGTCCAACTTGAATGGTCGAAGAGTGTAGTATACTAGCCCTCAAGCTTAATGAGATAATTGAGGACGTGTTCATGTAAATTTTGGAACTGTGCTTTTGCGGTTTAAGGTGCTTACTGAAAACATAGTCTTGCTTTGTATATCATTGCGAACTTTTAAGGAAAAATGGGCTCGCCCATGGCATGGATATATTTGGATGTCGTTATTATAATTGTTGTTTTGGCGTTTAGCCACCTCTAAAACGTAGTTTGGCATTTTGTAGCTCAATTTTAAAGTTTGTAGCCGAAAGATCTTAAGCTATCCGATAGTCAGCGTTAATTCTTATCGCTATGATTATTCTAATTTAAAATTTGCTGGCGAGACCAACACACTCAGCAGTTTAAAATTAGTTTTATTAAATTTAATTAAAGTCCAATTTTAAAATAATTGGAGTTTAATTCTGTGAAGAGTAGAATTAGTTCGAGTTCTTGTTTTAAATATTTATTTAATACACGAACGGACTTCAATCTTTTTTATAATTTATTTAATTTTACTTAGTATTTCTATGATACTTTTGCTTTTTATTTTTGCTACAAATGCTCTGCAAAGTTGGATTTACTTTTTTATTCCTTTATATTTTTTAATTGTCAACTTCAGCCAGTACCTTATAAGAATCAATTCTTAATTTCTTATTAAGGCAGAATTGTCTTAACAATTTTTTAGGAAATTTTTTTGAAATATTGATTATCTAACTAATTTATTATAATTCTTTTCCACGTTAGTTTTCAGTGGCTTGTGCAAAATTCAGTTTCTTCTGCAGATGGATGTCTGTTTTAAAGTTGAGTAGAATTAATTTTAGTAAAATTTTATTTGAACTGCTTTTGGTAATTCAAATGTGCATCCAAATCAATTTTGATCATCGTTCGGCTGGAACTGTGTACTGTAAAATGAAATTGATTTTATAAATGAATCAAACTGGCCTTATAAGTTAAAATGGAAGGGGTTTGAATTTTTAAGATTTTGGATTGATTTCAAAATTGTAGTATGAAAAAAATAACATTGAGAAGCTTCGTTTTAGTGTTTTCCTGTATTTCATTTAGTGTGGGCATGATTTGGAAATAAAATACAACTTGGTTGTCGTCTATAAGCATCTTAATGTACGACCACTAATAAGTAAGTGGGAGAATATGATGCAATCAAGTCAATAACGTGTTTTGTATAGTGATGGTTACCATGCCATGCTTGATGGAGAAACACGGTTAGGTATCACCTTCTATTGCTCCCATGCCATAACAAACAGCCCTTGTATTCTTTTAAAGTTGTCGTATGATTATTTGTAAATGATAATTTAGCTCATTATATTTAGTAATTTAAAATTAATTTTCAACTTCTAAAATAAATAAACAAATAGAAATTGGATACTGCAATTTTAAGTTTGCCCTGTAAAACCCTATAAAAGATTATGATTTTTGTCATGTTGAGGTATAGTTTATATCAGTAAGTGTAATATTATGCTTTATATAAGTTCAGTGTTTCGTCTGTTTCTAGGCGGTGAGAGAACCCACACGAGAAGATTACGTCGGAATTATATTTGTTACATTACTTTCTTGAATTTTAATATACAAATAAATAAGAAACTTTTGTTTTAGAAATTAAGATATGAATAAGATATTTTACGAACATCTAGATATTTTTATATCGTTATTAATTATTTATTATCATAAATAAGGATTAATTAATATTATCGAAAACTCCGAGTTCATAAAATGTGGTTAATCTTTTCGCGGACGATATTCTATATCAAAAGTACACAAAAAACTTAAGCACCTTCTTCCCGCGGGAGAGTGAGTATGGAATCTATTAGATATTATTTTAAAAATGATTACTAGAAGAAAAAACAACTTATGACCAGAGTAGAAAATTTGTGATTCTATAAATAAAAAAAAATTATTAAGCTATTCAATATTTAAAATAAATAAAAGTGTCATTGAGACTTGTTAAAAATAAGGAAGATAATTTAAAAGTAATGAAGATACATATTATCTGTTTAACACATAAAACGGAATAGAAGCTATTGTAAGGAAAAAAATTGCTTTGTACACACTCCCAGCAAAACAGTGTATTTTAATTACTTTTAACAAATAATTTTGATAAAATGGGAGACTTTGTTTTTTTTTGGAGAACAGTGAAAAAGAGAACCGGGCCCCACCCAAAATATTCGTTAATGGCGGGGTCCTCTGTGTCGTTCCCACGCAGAACCAACCTCAGAGATGGAAACGGGAACCGTTGATTATGAAACAGACGACGCGGAAGCCCGTTAAGAGCGAGGTCAACCCTAGGAACACAAACGCCGCGTATCCCAACGCTATGGCTATGTCCATTTGCACGCAGAATGCATTGCTCGCCCTACACGTGTCCATCTCCTTCAGCGTCCTCGCCATCGTCGTCCCCGCCGCGTTCGCTGACAACAGCAGGTACGCGAACACCTGCACCGCCACCACATCACATCACATCACTCCTTCACACACACAATTCAGAGTGAAAGAAGTAAAGAGAGAGAGTATGGAATTTGTCGAATCTTATTTTGATTATGACCTGGTCATGTCCGAAGTCGAACCATATTTGCAACACTTCGGGGAACAGTGTCACGCCTCGTGAAATTTCCCACACCGACGCGCCCATTTCGAACACTGAGTATACCGCCACTATCGCATTCGCCGCAAGAACGAACCTGAACGGATTTCGGTAACTTAATCTTCAATTTCGACACGAATTTTGAAATAAACGGATAGAATATATAAATTAGGCATGAAATAGAAACAAATTAGTTTCAATAAGAGTACCTGAAGGTGTCATAGTGGTACCAGTGAGGTGTATCGGAGCCACGAGTGTTGGTGAGCACGAAGACGGAGGAGGCAAGGGAGAAGGAGAAGGAGACGAGGCGGAAAACGAGTATGAGGGAGTTGAAACGGCGTAGTTTGTGTTCCGCCACCGTGGACTGGAAGCGACGGTTGTGCGACGGCGAACAACTGTTATCACCGCCGTTGCGAAGCGGCTGAGGGGATCGCATGCTTCGATTACTAACCTTTGAACTCTATTTCCTTGTTTCGATTTTCATCTTGCTTATTATGGCGAAGGAGTCACGAGAGAGAGCAAGAGTTTCATGAATCGAGAGAGAGAAGGATGTGTGCAGTGTGGAGTGCGAGTGTTGGTTTAACTTTTAATTTATTGGTGTGAAGAGAAACTGCGTGGAATGTGTTCGATAAAAGTTGTTCGAGACAGAAAGCGTGCTAACAGCAGGCATGGCCGTGACAAGGTGTGGTCGCTCCTAATCTCCCGTCCTTTCATTTTCTTCTTCTTCCATCTTTTCTTTCTTTTCTCTTTTTCCCTTTCAATTACTTAAATTAAAGAACATCTTTTTTATGATTATAAATAATAGTTATAGCATCGTGGTGATTTTTTGTTATGGATAGAAAATGTTTCTCATATTCACAACGTTACGAGTTTTTGTTTTTTCTTTTCTTTGGTTGTTTTTCCAAAGTTATGTCACACCACACTGTGAAATGCTGATGCTCAATACCTATTCCTGTTGGCATCCTTATCTTCTCGTAAAGAATCATTATTGTGTCTATGCACATTTCAGTGGGGTTGCTAATACGAATAATCAATAGGGATTGGTTACTTCATCCTCCTAACTAACTGTTTGAATAATATTTTTAAAGATATAAAGCATACATTTTTTTTTATTTTGTAAACTATACGATGATTTTTCATCTGACTAACTAATAATTTAAAAACAAATGTATTTTCTTCACTTATTGGATATGGAAGTTATTAACAGATTTTTCATGTTTCTATCACCCAAGAGGTGACAGACTGTCCTAGTTCTCATTTATCACCATTGTTTTTCTGATTTCTCATTGTGTGTGTATTATTTTGATTTTCTGTCCCATTCTCATTGACTCTAAGTGGCATCCAGGCGTCATTTTCTATTCCGAACAAAACAACTGCTTTGACTTTTCTTAGTATGTCAACAAATAGAAGTTTGCATTTATAAGTTGTGTCTTGTGGGACCATTTTCAAATGTTCCTTTCATATGCTGTGGCTATATTCCTTGAGACTTTTGATGACTTACCTCATTCAAAATGTGACTTTTGAGGACTTACCTATATATTAATCTTGGATAATGATATTTAGACAACATTTTTTTTTATAATATTTGAACATCATCTATGTGTCATTCTGTGATTGATCCATGGTAGTGTTTATGATTATTATTATTGATTGTGGAGTAATTTATGGACCAATCACATAATGACACATAGATGATATTCAAATATTGTAAAAAAATATTGTCTAAGTATCATTATCCATTAACCATATTGCACATTTGAAGTTGGTTTGGTGGTCCACTGTATCAAATGGTTTATGGTGGATGTATTTCAATAACCACAAGATTTTTTTTATTTTTTTTATTTCAACATAAAACTAAATAGAAGTCTTATCACAATCACCTTTACACCACCGTTGGTAGCACATCTTATTAAAGAATGGTTGCTTCTGTAATTAGCAATTGCTTAATGAAAAACAGTAGTTATTTACAGTTTTTTGTGAACTTAGAGAAATGGGTGAAAAATCAACTGACACACGAAGTTGCGAACTTCTTGGGGGATGAATTTTGGTGATGGCTGTCTAATAAAGATCCTCGGCATGAGATTATGACTCTTAAGTTTGTATGAACATAATAGTGACACTAATTTTTGTCTCTTATTTTGATATTTTTGTTTAAATCCGTACTTGAACTCAGTTGTTTTCTTCTCCTATTCTTTGCAGTTTCATCTAATCAATCCTCCTCCTGTTCAACCTAGGTATATAAATTTTTTTAACCATGTTTTCATCATTTTTGTTTATAAATTTTTCTCATGGTTACTAAGGTTATTAACATTGGTGAAGTTTCTTTTTTGGAGAGTTGCGGTGACTCTTTCTCATTAAAAGGAGATTTTATAAGGAGGTTTGGGCTTCTCCTCTCTTTTTAATTGTTAGGAAGGCTCCTCCAGTAATGATGGGGCTAATTTTTACTTAATCGCTACTCAAGTTCAAGGAAACCTAAACGAAAGGGTGATAAAAAAAAGGTACATGTCAAGTAGAATCTAGTATCCTGAAGAGGAAACACAAAAAGGTATATATCTTGAGTTTCGAGTACCAGTGGTATCGGACGAGGTGAATTCCTATTCTTTCATGTATGTCTTGATGCACCCTAATAATAGATCATAAATAACCATCATTGTGAAACCTGTTCTGATAAAGAGTTAGTTTCAAGTGTTTTTGGGATATATTGTCTATTTAATTTAACTCAACTATTAGATGTTTGTGCTTTTGCACTAAAAGATATATTTCACTAATGATACAAAAGTATATGCATCATAATTTTGAAACTTTAGTAGAATAATATTTTAATTATATTTGATAAATATTTTATCGTGCTTTTAAGAGTTAAAATAGCTCAGGGTAAAGAAATCATACTTAATCAATTGAATAAAGATGATTTTACATTTATAATCACATGTATACTATTTAAACCTTTCGTCACCTGTAGATGTTATAAAATGGAAAGACATGTGAGTATGTAATAGAAATTAATACAACTTCTATGTATGCATACATACTTACTCTAACCGTCCCCTTTACAGGTAACATTGAACAAATTCTCCGACGTTATTATATGTACTCTGAATTTTCAGCAAGGCTAAGGACCCACCATGTGGGCCTGACAGGTGAATGATTAACTCAAAGGCTCCACACTTATTGTTAGCTGATAAATCACACTTCATTCCTTGGCAAAACAAAAGGAAAAGAAGAAGAGGGCAGTTTTCACATTCTATTCTAAACCATCATCTCACTTATTGCAAGCACTGCATTCTAAGACCATTTCAGTAATACAGAAAACAAATATAATCAAACCACAGTGATTGTTTCAGGAAGAAAATGAATTGAGATTATTTTAGTAAGGTTAACTCTATTTTTCAAATATTGATTTTGTGGGGGACGAAGAAGGGTCCTTGAGATAAGAGAGAGAGAGAAAGAATGTAAAAAATGCGATAAATAAGTGAAGGATTAATTTCCTTTTGATGTTGTAAATATTGATTAACCACAGTCATTTTAAGTATTTTTTTTAATAGTAACTGTAAAAGATATTTTCTACTTACACATGAAAATCTTAAATTAAATGGAAATATTTAATTAACTTTTAAGGTTTGTTTACTTTAGTGATTTGAGAGAAAAAGTAATTAAGAAGATTTTAGAGAATTTGAAGTAGATTTAAAAGTAAAATTTATAAAAATTAGTGTAAGATTTAATTTATATGATAGATTAAAAAAAATTATTTCTAAATTTATTTTTAGTTTTAAATTTATTTAAATAAACAACAACAAAAATTTATCCTGAAATCTTTTCAATTACTTTTCTTAAATTCACTAAAATAAATAAGGTCGAAGTTAAATCTTCATTTGAAATAAAAAATATTAAGATAAGATATTTCACTAAAAGTAATTAATTAGGTTTTGTATGAGATCATTGAGAAAACTAACCAATATTTCATGCCAATAAAGTGATCAGAATGAAATAAAAAGTAGTGAAAAAGTTAAAGTAAAATAAAATAAAAAAGACGAAGAAGATAAAGATGCTTCTGAAATATTATAGTTTAATGGAAATGGTGCAAAGACAAAAAGTAAGTAAGAAGAATGAGATAGCTTGACTCCTCCGCTAACCGCTGCACTTGTTGTGCACACGACACGCGGTCGCTCATTTTTTATAAACCAAACTAAACCAAAACCACTGCACCACTCCCCTGTTTATACTTATAAACCTTAATCTATCTATCAAATCATTAAATATGATAAACCTCATGTTAAGGAAGATCATATCTATCACTATTATTATTCTGCATTCAACCGTCATTCCAATGTCATTGTTTATTTCAAATTAAATATTGTTTTAGCATTATAAGAATTTACTTGAGAGTGAATTTAAAATCTAATTCAATTTATATTTGTAAAACAAAGTTTGTATTCATTGTAATTTTTTTTAAGTTGAACTTCCAAACAATATATAAGAATTTAACATGATTCTGTAATGTATTATTATTTTTTCTATGAATTTTAAGCCGATAATTATAATAAAGTCAAAGAATATTTTCATCCTTATATATATATTTAAACATGGGACGACTTTGTTTTATGTTCTAAAATAAGCAGCTCAAAACCTATGATGCACAAAAACATGAACAGAGTTGTAGCTGACCAATGTAATAAAAAATCGGCAGCCTCCAAAGTCAGAACTAACAGAAAGAAGTTATTCTTATAAAACAAGAATCTAGGTTTAGGATTTGTATTATTTTATGAAGAGGTCGGTGTCAACATATATAAGTCATACCCCTTTTCTTACAAGCCTATGTTATATATATATACACACACACCCCTTCTGTTAAGCATCATTGTCACTGATAACAACAGATATCTGCACACCAGAATCACTAGAAAGAGGGTTTCATTTGGGGTATTGGATTAATCACAAGATGAATTGTTTTATGGTTTGTCAATCTCGTTTGTGGGTAGTGACCATTGTGTTCTACACATGCGTTTTGATTCCACTGATGCAGCTCAAGAGAAGCATCATGGCGTTGTTCTCTTGTGAGACCAAAGGTGTGGCCAAAGACATGGAGTTTCAGGAAACTCCTTCTCTACCTGTGGCAAGGTACCACGATTTAAAGGGCCATAGCTGTGACGCAGAGAGAGAAGAAATTTGCTCCATTTGCTTGGTGGAATATGAAGGAGAAGATGCAGTAAGCAAATTGGGAATGTGTGGCCATGTGTTTCATCTCAGTTGCATTGAACAATGGATTCTTCGCAATCAATTCTCTTGTCCACTCTGTAGATCTTTTTTATTTTCTCATGTACATGCCCAGAATTAGATACATGTCTGTGTTTTGTAATTGAATTTTGTTAGATGAAAGTGTTTGTCAGAAAACATAATTCAAATGTGTTTAGGTTAATTTAGTCATATAAAGTTTTCACTGAGGTTGTTCCTGTTCCTTAGCAGTTTTTGATTTAAATTAAATTTAAATAAATGTAAATAAATTGCTACATTAAAAGAAATAAAAGTAAAACTATTTTCTGTTCCTTTCTTCCAAAGGAAAATAGAGTAAATGAACATGCTGAATTAAAAAAGAATAAAAATAGGGAAATGAAAAAGGGAAAAAGTGAAAAGATCGAGATCACCGAGTGCAGAAGCAACGTGGGTGGTTTGCGCAATGTGCATTGCATAGACATATAAATCGTTGAATCGAATTGAAAAGCTAAGTAATTGAATGAGCGATTGGTGTGAAGATGGAGGGAATTTGGGAGAATATCCTTCGAAACCATCAGAACTCGCTCAAATCCTTATTCCAGCGCAGCAAGCCTTCTTCGCCGGACGCCGCCTCCGCCGCCGATGACTCTGTCAATTCCTCCAAACCCATCCCTCAGCTGTCTCCTCTCGCCAACTCCGTCGTCTCTCGCTGTTCCAAGTTATTCTCCTCACTCTTTCTCTCTCTTTTTTCATTTCGTTTTCATTTTCATTTCATTACCTATGAATGCATTTGGTGGTGTGTTCAGGATCCTTGGAATGTCCACACAGGAATTGCAACACTGCTTCGATTCGGAACTCCTTCCCGACGCCAAAGAGCTTCTCACCTACGCCAGACACCTCTTGGAGTTCTGTTCCTACAAAGCCCTTCACAAACTCAGTGAAAGCTCCGATTTTTTAAACGACAAGGAATTCCGTCGTTTAACCTTTGACATGATGCTTGCATGGGAGGCTCCCAGCGTCTACATCCTCCCAGTTCAGTCCCTTCTCTTTTCCACGCATTCATCATCCTTTCATCATCATCATGTAATTCTTCGGTGCATTGCAGGAAACCCCCAGGTCAAGTAAAGAGGAAACCGTCGGGGAGGACGATGACTCCTCCTTGTTTTATACAAGTTCCACAACTATGGCGCTTCAGGTTTCACCATCAATGCAATCCTATCCCATTATCCTATGCTATAAAATTGAAGAGAGAAAAAAAGCTGTGTACTAGCAGTGTAAAAAGCTCATATACTGTCATCCAATCACAGATTGCCATTTAGGTTAAGGATTTTGCACTGCTTTTCACTCACAAGTTGTTATGTAGAATAAGTGTGTTGTTTTTCTTTTTTCTTTTTTGCAATAATCAACTTAGAAGTCATATCGTCATGGTTTCTGATTGGTTGACACTGGAGATATTTTTACATTGATGGTACAGGACTATTAAACTCTAAATTTAATAGTCATTCAAGTATGGTGTTGACGATGTGATTGTAATGTATTTTATTTAGGTTGATGACAAGAAGACGGTTGGTCAAGAGGCTTTCTCGCGGATTGCTCCTGTGTGTGTTTCCATTGCTGATGTTGTAACTGTTCACAATCTCTTTCATGCACTCACGAGTACTTCCGCACACAGGCTTCATTTTCTTGTTTATGACAAATACCTAAGATCCCTTGATAAGTACGATTATTGTTTCTTCCTTCCACTTGGTTACCTTTTTTGTGTCCTTCCTGCATTGCTGAACCTTTGTCTTTAATAAGGACCAAATAGTGCCATGTGATCCATGTAGTTAACCTACCTAATGGAGTAAGGTTTTGTTGTGTTTGTTGTTGTTGTTGTTTGTGTACTTACTGACACTAGTTGCATGCACGCAGGGTTATAAAGAATTCTAAGAATATGATGTCTGCGTCTGTTGGAAATCTTCAACTTGCTGACGAGGAGATTGTCCTTGATATTGACGGGACAATTCCAACTCAACCTGTTCTTCAACATATTGGAATCGTTGCATGGCCTGGTGAGTCGTTTATTCTAATACCCAAAAACCGATTTTATTCGTTGAAATAGTCTAGTTGTCCATGCTGATTTTAGTTCTCCAACATGTTGGAATTTATTATTATGATTATTACAGATTCAAATAGCTTGTATAGGTGGTTAGCAACTCTCACTATTTAACACAACGCTGCTGGAGTCATTGAGCTACTAAGAGCCCAATTAGTCACCAAGGGCTGCACTCAAATATTTGTAGTTAATTACTTCTACAACATTCCCTTAGTTGCTTTTTTTGCACCAATTAAAGGAAAACCCTTGTGCTGGTTAGTTATCATGAATGTCTGTTTGCATGATAAAAATCATGGAATAATCTCCTGCATTTATGCTCAAGGGAAGTCTTTTTAGGACCTTAATTAGAAGCTGATTTGTAGAATCCCGCAAATTGGATTGTGTAGAATGAATTAAATTATTTTAGATCACCTTTCCTTGCTGCTTTGTGTCTGACTAGGAACCCATTTTCATCTTGCTAAGTAATGATCCATACATGTTTTCCACCTTACTCAGTTGAACCTCAATTTTCTGACCTTTTTAGGGCGGTTGACCCTGACCAATTATGCTCTGTACTTTGAGTCGCTGGGAGTTGGTATATATGAGAAAGCTGTTCGATATGATCTGTGCTCAGACTTGAAACAGGTCATAAAGCCTGATCTAACTGGACCCCTTGGTGCTCGCCTGTTTGATAAAGCTGTGATGTACAAGTCAACTTCTGTGTATGTTATCTGTTGACAAATTTCACCATACTTGTTTGTACATTTCCTTACCTGTCCACTTGAATTTTATGATTTTTCACTATGCATTGACAGAGCAGAGCCTGCATATTTTGAATTCCCTGAATTTAAAGCAAACTTGCGTCGTGACTATTGGTTGGACATTAGTCTGGAGATCTTACGTGCACACAAGTTTATCAGGAAATACAACCTTAAAGAGACACAAAAACTAGAAGTACTTGCCAGGGCTATTCTGGGCATTTTCCGTTATCGTGCAGTTAGAGAAGCTTTCCGGTTTTTCTCATCCCACTATAAAACTTTACTTACTTTTAACCTAGCTGAAAATCTTCCACGGGGAGACCTAATCTTGGAAACCATTGCACACAACTTAGCAAATTTGACTGCTGTTTCTGGTAAACGTGATGTTCCTGCCTCTAAAGATACAAAAGGGCATCTATCAGTGTCTCCAGCTGCAGTTATGGCACTTTTCTATCTTGGATTCAGATCAAAAATGATAGTTGATATTTGTGAGGGAACAATTTTTGTTAGTGATATGCGGGTTGGTGAGATACATCCCTTGGAAATTGCAGTGAAAAAGTCCCTTCTGGACACTGGAAAAGCTGAAGCTGCACAAGCAACCGTGGACCAAGTGAAGGTGGAGGGAATTGATACAAATGTTGCTGTAATGAAGGTTCACTACTATTTACATTCCATACTCCTTTATTTTTTTGGAAAATATAAATCTGAGCTCCTTTGATCATGGAAATTATAGTGAAGTTAAGATGATTAATTAGAAAGGAAACTAACATGAATTTGTTATAATATGCTTTATATCCTCACTTAGTTAGATATAGCTTTGTTGTTGTCGTTGTCGAAATATGCTGCAACTAAAATTGAAAATGCTCCTTCATCTCGTTATTTTGCTTCATACTTGAAATGTATTTCAATTTTAAACCTGAAAATATGTATACTGGGTTGGCTTAGGATATCCATTGAATTACTTAGCTTCTCAAACTCAAAATATAAAGTTTCCCAAGTGGATGATGGAAGAATAAAAGGAACTAATATTTTTTGTATATGTGGTATGGTTAATTCTTTTAACTCTTTGTAGGAACTACTATTCCCCGTCATTGTATCTGCTAACCGACTACGGCTGTTGGCCTCATGGAAAGACTTCTACAAATCGGCAGCCTTTTTGCTACTCACATGTTATATGATTATAAGGTAATTGTTTTATTGTAAAATCAGCATATGATTGGATTTGGCCCACAATAACATCCTTTGTCATTTTATATCTGTCTTTTTAAATTGGTGAGTTCTGTATAAATGTCAGTACCTCTCTCATTTTTTGTTAATAGGTAGCTTTCATTCTCAACTCTATCACATTCTGATTTACAAAACAGATTCTTTTCTTTCCCAACATTACATAAGGGTTTTGTGTTGTTTCTTGTCTCAAATTTTGTCCCGTCAATTATAAAACTAATAATCATAACCACTTGATCTAAATCCCTAAGTGTGTGTTCACTTTTGAAGATGGATATTAGGGAGAGAGAGTGGATGAATTTGAGTAGATTTGGAGGTAAAGTTTGTGTCTTTTTTTTAAAGGATTTGGAAGTGAAAGTGAGTGGATTTGGAGGTAAAGATTGTGAGTGATTTGATTGATATGATAAATAAAAAAAAAAATTAATAGATTAAAATATAAGGTTACCATTTTGCGATTAAGGTAAAAATTAATATTTTATTAATAATAATTATAATAATAATATTATTATTATTATTTATTATTTATTATTATTATATAATATAATTATTACATATTTTTTTAGACTTGTCTTGGAGAAATTTTAATATTCATAATCCTATTGCTCTCAAAGGTCCCTGAATATGGTAAATGGATCAAGAATCACAACAAGCTATATAATCAAGAACCCACATATATGCAATGCTCATGGAATCGGTTCCACAAGCCCCAAAACCAATTCCCTTGCCATTAACCCTTCATGGAATTGGTTCCACTACACCCAAAACCGAATCGTAACACTCCACTGTCACACAACCGTTCATGAAACGTGTTCCAGGACCACCTCTCCATTGCCTTCACCACCATGGAGGTCCACCACCCCACCACCCACGCTGCTATTGGGTTACACTCATCACACCATGTGACCTCGTATGGAACTCACCTCAAACATTGTGAAGTTGAATGCCACACTATTTCCACCAACACAGACAAAACTACGAAACAAAAGTTCCCACCTCTTAGAACTAATAGACTGAACCACCCACCTTAATATAGTAGGAACATTATTGTAAAACAATCACTATCACTCTCAAATCTGTTCAACACGAGAGATGGAAGGACGACGTGATCTTGCTAATCCGTGCTCTCCATCGCTCGCAAATCGTTGGAAACAAACACCATTAATCATCACTAATATGCTTCACGTAATCTACTTGAATAGTAAATTAGTCCAAACGGACGCGCCCTAAGATAATGGGTAAGACAACAATGATTTCCTTAGTTTATTAGCATTTTCCTCACACATAAATGGACAAGGATAATGATACTTAGACAACATTTTTTTGACAACATTTGAACATCGTCTACGTGTCATTCTGTGATTGGTTCAAAATTACTCCATAGTGGTGTTTATGATTATTATTATTGATTGTGGAGTAATTTTAGACCAATCACAGAATGACACGTAGGCGATGTTCAAATGTTGTCAAAAAAATATTGTCTAAGTATCATTATCCAATGGACAAAGCTCAAGTTGATCACTATTAGGTGTTGAGTTTTATGTATTGATTATTGAGAAATAATTGTAAATTAAACCAGATTACAGTACAAGAGACTCAAGAAACACAAAAAGCAAATAAACAAATCAATATGGAAGGATATTGATCAAATGACTAAAATGTATTTTTTATATTATTTAACGAGTGCATTCTGATGTTACGTCTAATCACTTGTCCTGCCTTGAATCTGTCAATGATGTTTCTCGCACCATTCTGCAACAGGGGGTGGATCCAGTACCTTCTGCCATCCATTTTTGTGTTTGTTGCAATTCTCATGCTCTGGAGAAGGTATTTCAGAAAGGGAAGGTCATTAGAAGCCTTCATAGTAACTCCTCCCGCAAATCGAAATGCTGTAGAACAACTGCTCACATTACAAGAGGCGATTACACATTTTGAAGCAGTCATTCAAGCTGCTAATATTACTCTCCTAAAGTTGAGAGCTCTTCTACTTGCTATCTTACCACAGGTGAGTATCCTAGTCATGCTCTATTTCTACAATGAAAAAAAAAACAAAATGTTGTGCATGTAGCTGGTCGCATACATAATGAGGTTTGTGCAGCGTTTCATAAACCAATGTGAATGAAGTAGATATATTATTACCTAAAAAAGATTCCTCAAAGAGTTAACCTTTTTCTGAAGTTTAGCATTTGTTGTGCAGGCAACAGAGAAGGTTGCAGTAATACTTGTATTCATAGCAGCTGTGCTTGCTTTTGTTCCACCAAAATATATCTTTTTGGTTGTATTCCTTGAGTATTACACAAGGGAGATGCCATGTAGGAAGGAAAGTAGTGATAGATGGATAAGGCGGATTAGAGAATGGTGGATCAGAATACCAGCTGCTCCTGTCCAGCTCATTAAGCCTGAAGACTCCAAAAAAAGAAAATGATTTCATACGCCCAAAAGCTTCACATTATTTTCTGGGTAACTATCATTCATTAACCATATAACTTAGTTCCTTCATTCTTTTTTTTTTTTTTCTATTCCTCAAGTATGAATCCTTCTCGTATTTGGCAGCAAAGTTGTATAATATTCTCTCTCTTACATCTTCTATGCTTCCTCAGGTAGTTTGGATCTTTTGTACGGCATCACAGTGATGTGCTAAAGAAGTTTTGACAAAAACAAGCTTATTTTCGATGTCATTACCTTTAAAATTCAGTAGATATAATAATCAATATATTGATGTAATAGAATTTGCTCTAGGCATGACTAAATACTGGATTGTGGGAAAAATATGTAAATACCCAAAACTGATCCTACGAAAACGTACTCAAATTCAATTTATTCTTGAGTAACACCACACAATTCTCAAAATTGAACATGAGTCATTTTAATCTTTCTTTGACGTTCAGTGAGCATTTTCAATATTCAATTTAGCTCGTTAATAGTTTGTTGTAGACTAATTAATACGCATGCATTTATTTTTTTGAAAAAAACTGATTATTTATTAAAATTAGAAATAAAATAACTAATGGAACAACGTATTTTGTGTTTATAATCTTGAAAAAAATTGTTGATTTTTTATTTCTTCAAGTTTTTTTAGGAACAAATTGGATGTTTCGTAAAAAAAAATGTTCATCTCTCTTTACATGTTCACTTCGTAAAAAAACGAAATAGTAATACAATGTTTTCCTCCCTCCCCTTTTACATATATCACAAGATAATGTGAATAATATTTGCACATAATTCCTTCATTTCGCAATGGCCTTTCATAACTCCTGTATCGTGGAAAAAACACCCAGGAGATCCAATTTGCACGAGTTCTGAAATCTTCTCTACTTCTGACAGAATATAGACTACTTGATTCTCTTTTATACATTTTCTGGCCAGAACTCTCTGAAAAAAGCTCGTTCAAACTCCTTCTCTTGCATTTTCTTCTCCAACTCCTGCACCTTTCTCATCCGTTTAGACAATGTTTTGCTTTTCTTTTGAGGCAAATGATCCTGAAATTATTTACAGCCAATGAAAAGCAGTAAATCATTACCAGTAAAAAAACTAATGATGCCGCCACAGTAACATGAAAACGTCAAATATTCAAAATCAATAGTTTTAGTGCCTTATTGATAAAAACCAGAATTAGATCCTCTCGTCGTGACACATGTTCTAATATAAAATTTTATAACAGGTTAATTTAGACACATCCCAATTATATATTCAACAGTTCAAAATTTCCCCAATTTGGAAATAAACGGCCAGTTATTGTTTGCAGGGACTGTTTGAAGTACGACAGAGAATGCACCATTTCAAGGTTGCCAAACTAGCAAGTTACTTTAAAATTCCAGTGATGAAAAATGAGTTGAATCGCATGAAAGAATCATTTGTCTCAAGCAAACTTGGTCAGATTCAAACTTATGAGTCTAGGCCTGACGAACAAGTTCAGCTTGTCAACCCCTTTAACACCAAAAGAATACCCTCCAGAACAACTCCATTCAAGTTTTCTTCTCGAACACCCACACCAAATTTTACAAAAAAATAAAAAAATAAAAAAAGGAATTTGAAGAATTAGTCTATTTCAATCAATTAAACTTTGAACCAACATTCTTGATACAACCTTTGCCGATAATCCTCCAACTCCAAACAAAAAGGTAGTATTTTCATGGTTATGTCATGCTTCTGGGTATGTCAAGCCAGAGTTCTTTCTACCACTTAAAATTGTTTATGTATATTGTTACACAATAGATGCAAACAGAGAGATGGTATAAAACCCTAGGCAGTGATCTAAAACACAATCTTAAGAAAATATTACCTGTTGACTGGTCCCTTTAGAGGAATCACTATGATCCGGTTTCACTTTCACGGCCTTTTTCTTCACTTTATCTGCTCCCAAACCTCGTTTATTATTCTTTACATAAGTTTCCACAGGTTCTAATCTACCCTGTTTCCATAACAAATCATTCATCAGAATTTATTGTAATCATCACAATGGTTAGTTATGCTATTTTTGTTCCCCAAGCATGTGTTTTTGAATTAAGAACATTTAATGCCCAGGTAAAGTTTTACTCTCTATCTCTCCTAAGTGATTCCTAAAGTCAAAAAAATTACACAAGTAATCTCCCAAGAATTAGAAATCATGAAAATGGTCTATTTGAACTAATACGAATCAACAGAAGGGTTGAATTGAATGTTACGAATTCAACATTTACAAATATTTATTTGAGAGAAAATTCCATGATTCAGTTAGAAAGAGAGAGAGAGTAAGAAAGAAAACCTGCTCAGATACTCCAAGACCAGTCCCTTCTTTCCAACCTTGTTTCTTCAATAGCTGCATAAAACAGCACCCAAATTATATTTTCACGAACCGAGAGAAAAGAAATTATAAAACCCAAAAAGAATCACAGCACATAAAATGAAATAAAGCTAAGAAGCAAAGTACCTGAAATCCAATATTGGAAGAATTTATTGCCGTTGCTGAACCCGACATCTCTTCCATGGCTTTTCGACCTTAATCTGCATACCCAATTAAACAACAAACATTCATACACTGGAAAAATCATGATCAAATGAAAGCGTTTAAATTTCCAAAAATTATTTTTGAAAAATTGATAATTTAATTCCTAAACCCCTTTTCCTGTTTCAATTACGACTTTACAACCGTCGAAAAAACCGCATCCCCAGCCCACAAACACCCACAATACTAATCGAAAGAATTGAGTATGAATTTGGAGTATGTTGCTACCTACCTCGGAACTGGTCAGAATTTAAGAGAAACAAATTGTCGCGTTTTTCTTTTAATTTTACCCCCTTCTCCAAATTTACGTTTTGCTCTTTTTCATTTGTTTTTCATTTTTTTTTAGTTTTAAGTTATTATAAACAAAGAAGCCAGAAATCCCTACTGGGTGAAATTTTTGGACTTTAAACTAGGGATTTTGCTTTCTGCACTCCGTGATTAATATCTGCACCTCTATGTTAATAGGGAAATTAATAACATTTTTCCCAAATCATATATCCATTCAATCCTATATTCAAATCAATTATTAATTTCTCCAATAAAAAATAATCACAGATTAACCCAATTCATAATATACACATACAAAGAAAAAGAAAAAGAATATATAAATCTCTCTTACCTCTTACTTTTCACTTTTTTTTTCTTTCAAAATTCAATCTTTAAAACATTCTTCTTCCTTCCTTAAACTTTTTTCCTATTTTATTTATATATAAGCCAAAAGCCTAATATTATAACATTTATAAAAAAAATACAATATTTTATTCTTATTTATTATTATCTAATAACAATATATGTCACTATATAAAAATATCTCATGATATCTTTTAATTTTTTTAATTTATAATAATATCTAAAAATATCAATTAATATCTAATATTTTTTCTAATCAAATAATTATTTATCAAATCTTATTTCTTAAAAGATAAATCTTTTAAATTAAAACTAATCCTTTAAAAATATACTTAAAAAATTTAACCATATTTATATAATTTTTTCAAAACATTAAAATGTTTAGGATTTCCTCCCCATTTTCCTTTGCACTCTTTTTTTGGCATTTTTTCAGTTTCGCTGTGGATAAACATTCAATTCAAATCATTTGGTTTTCCATTCATCTACTCACTCATCTTTTTTTGTTGTTTCCCTTTTGCAGAACTTTGAATGAAGAAATGGCGCTGCCAAATTCCATCACTCTGCCCTTCTCCTCTATCGTTTCATCTAGGGTTACAAAACAGAGCTCCAATTCATGTTTTCTTCCCTTAAGCCTGGCAAGTATATTAATATCTTCTCCTTGGAATTTTTCTACGACCCTTTTGATCAAAATCAATTTCTTCATAGGTTACTCAGAGGAGAAGAAAATAAGAAGGCAAAAAGGAAATGAATTGAGATTTAATGGAATATTTTGTATAAAAGTTCAGGCCTTTAGTTTTCTTTTAACTTGCAATTCATTTTCATCGTCTTATGTTCCTTTTCTCCGAAGTGTTTATGGAGAAATTCATTCAATTAAGGTCTAAGTTTTGAGTGTTATCTCATATAAAGTTTGATAAACTGTTATATTTCTCTCAAACAGGATGGTGATAGCAGAAAAATTAGAATCTCAAGCAGAGTCCAAGCACTCAAACCTGACGGTGGTAAATGGAAGAGAGGGAAAGAAACATCTAGTGACTCTGATGATGACGATGACGATGATGCAACAACTGGGTCTGCTAAAAATGACCCTTACCTTATGAGTCTGGAGGAGAGGCTGGAATGGAGGAGGGCAATAAGACAGGTGTTGAATAAGGAACCCAATGTAGAAGAGGAATTAGATCCTGAGGAAAAGAAGAAAAAACTGCAGAAGCTTATGGATGATTACTCTCTTGTTGTGGATGAGGATGATCCAAACTGGCCTGAAGATGCTGATGGCTGGGGATTCAGCTTGGGTCAGTTTTTTGACAAAATTACTATTAAGAACCAGAAAAAGGATGATGACAATGACGATGATGTTGACCGTCCGGAAATAGTGTGGCAAGATGATAATTACATTCGTCCTATCAAAGACATAAAGACTTCAGAATGGGAGGAGACAGTATTCAAAGACATAAGTCCCTTGATTGTTATTGTGCACAATCGATATAGAAGGTTAACATCAAGCTGTTGTTTATTTTGTACAATTTGCAATCAAATAAAAGTAAAAAGCTCTTAATTTTATTTTTAGGCCAAAGGAGAATGAAAAAATTCGGGAGGAACTGGAGAAGGCTGTGCACATCATATGGAACTGCAGATTACCTTCACCAAGAGTAAGTAGTCAGTAAAATTTTATACCTTTGGTTCCTGCTACTTTAGCATGAGATGTTTTTCTTTTCTTTTGTCTCACGACCTGGCACTTCTCTTATGAAAGTGTGTTGCAATTGATGCTGTTGTTGAGACTGAACTGGTAGATGCACTAAAAGTATCAGTATTCCCAGAGATTATCTTCACTAAAGCCGGCAAGATTTTATTCCGTGACAAAGGTATATATTACACACAATATTTTAAAAAGAAAAGGAATTTATGTTTCCCGTTTCTTAATCCCTTTCCTTCTGACTTTGCTTAACTTCCATTTGGTGGTCTCCCAGCCATTCGCACCGCAGAAGAGTGGTCAAAAGTCATGGCTTACTTTTACTATGGAGCAGCTAAACCACCCTGTTTGAATAATGTGAAATTTTCCCAAGAAAATATTCCTTCTGTTGTCACTAATAATCCAGTGTCCTGAAAAATCAAGGGTCCAAATTTTGATCTCATCGTGCTGAAATATTATGCCTCTGACATTAGCCTTTGTATAATGAATGCACATAATATGATGAGAGGCAAGAAATTTGTTAGGGCTGGCTCTTTTGATGAGTGTCCATGGAAGCCAACAGAGGAAATGAGTATTAAACTTAGCTTGTTGGGATGAAAGAAAAAATGAACATGGAAGATGAAAATTCGAGAGAAGGTGACTAGTTTGCTACTGAGTCAAAACTTCATGTATCCTTGGGGGCACTGTGCATATTCTGAGGATTCATTGAGTCATTTTTCGTATAAATGAGAGTTATTTGTAATAGATATATTAAAGGGTGGTAAAAAGTAGTATTGGCTAACAATACTGTATGAGGTTTTGATGGTTAGACTTTGACAGAAAATAGAATATGGTGGCAAGTAGTTTTATGATTGCATAAAATAATTCATTTTTCTCTGTTAAATCAAATTAACGTGGTAGGAAGTAGCAAGTAGTATTTAATGTGTTTTGGAAAACTGTTTCTGACGGTAAGTAATGTCTATTCAAACAAATTACAAAAGAAATCACAAAACCGGGGAATACTTAATTTATAGAAATTACAAAACCAACTTGAACAAGAACATATTTAATGATAATTTTTCTCTTAAAAAGTAAAAGTCTAAAATATTTATCATTTTCTTTTTATTCTACATATAAACTTATTAGGAAGAAGTATTACTTGGATTTTTAATTTAAGTAAAACCTTTTAGTTTAATTTTAATATGAATTTCAAACGTTACAAATTTAAAAATGTAAATTCTAATTTAGTTTTACAAACTGTTTCTTGATTCTGATCATGGTTTGTGGGTGCATAAGAATTAACAGATTCTACGAAACATCGTAATTTTAACAAACTTGTAAAAAGTTTTATCTGCTGCTCTTTTAATGTATTCACTCACATTGAAATAAATGCGTGTACTTGTTAACTATACGAATCAATGATGTATCACAAACTATTTTAATCTTTCCTTTTTTTTTCATCTTGCTGAGAAATTTTCAAGTTCCAGCCATGGTATTGAGCTCTAGGCTGTTTTAAAATATATCAATATATTCTAATAACTCTTATCAAATAGAGATAATTTTTTTATAATAATTAAACAATAAAATCATTTTCAATAAAAATTTAATATAAAATATCCTGCGACCCAATGTTGCGTCATAGTTGGATGAGTCTTGAGACGAACAAAATCCACCTTTATAAGGCAAAGCACAACAACTAATACATGACCATCATCAATGTCCAATCATTTACTGAATCACTATAATTTTACAATAAATTCAAACAAAATTTGCACCAATTTATAAGAAATATGGAACGCCTGTCCTGGGCCCTCTCATCTGATTGTTTTCCTCTGTTTCAGTGAAAAATTTAACTTCTCTTTCCTGTCACAAAGAGAAGGTACAAGTTATAAGAAAATGAGGTTCCAAGATATCTACCATACAGCACATTTTCAATTTCATTCCATTCCAAGCATATTTCAGATATTAAACTAATAAATGGTTAAAGCTAAAAATAAAGCTTTTACTTATATTCATGTAAAAAAATAATACCTTATAGCTGTTAACATGATCTCACTGATGAAAGTATTCATAATATGTCTAATAAAAAACATTATAAAAACAAACAAAATTAATTATATATTGGAATGCAGTTGAAAGACATACAAGCCTGCATTTGTTTGTCCGTATGAATTGAATACATGTTCAGCAAGTTTTTACAACGATTTGGCACCCTGATCAACCAACTGAACTAAACTCACTACAAGATTTACAATCTATTCCTGACACAGTCATCACATCACAGCAAATTTAGCTATGCTAAATTGAAAATTTCATGCCAGGTAAAATAAAAGATGAAATTACATCATAATCCCATTGAAATTTCAACAGTGACCACCGGATAACATATAAAACCGCGAGACAACCATCTCATGACAATGGAGTCGTTATAGAATGCAATCAAGGGAAAAGAAAAGCACCAGGATACCACAAATTCAAATGAAGTGACCGTGATTAAAATAGAGGAAATAGATTTACGCAACACAAAAGGCTACAGATGACCCACCATATTTTCATTGAAACTCAGAATAGAAGCTACATTTCCACATCGGTAACAGTAATTAGGTGCAGACCATACCTGTAAATTTCCAAGGGAATCACTATTAACCACTTAATATTTATGAGACTGAAATTATATTTGAAAAAGTTAGGATAAATAAAATGCAATGTAATGTAATTCATATACGAAACATACAGTTACAAGGCCTTTATCTTGGAACATATACTTGAGACCTTCTTGAACAAGTTGATGTGCTCGACAAACAAGATCAAGATTATTTATGTGATTGAACTACATTAAAAAAATGCACTGGTAAGATTAAAGCATAATATTCAATTCTAAAAGCAATACGAAATAGATTGCATTACCTCAGAGGTGACCCTAGATCCAAATAGCCAACCTGCACCACGGGGACTGACTGCCCATGTTTCAATATCTTCAGGATCACTCCACATTAGATCACAGAAAGGACCCTCGTGAGGAATTTCACAGTTCCGATCAATGACCCTTATCTGCAATAAAAAAAAAAGTCCATCACTATCTATTAATCAAGATAGAAAATAGCTTTCATTAAGACTGACAAAAACCACATTTCATTTATCATAAAAATCATCCAAAAAATTGAGAAACCAAGTATTTTCTGGAGTGGTTGTGAAAAAGCAAATCTAAGTTTTTTGTGCACCAATATGATTGACAAATTTAAAAAGTAATTCAAACAAAATACCAAAACGGTTAGCAGTGAAAGCTTTCTAAAGTCAAACAAAAACAGGTTACATAAGTTAGAATTAAAAATAAAGAAAAGGAAAATATACATGTGTTCAACTGTTCATGTTCCTGCCAAAAGTCAAAGTATTATTGGAATCACGGGGAAGAAGGATCAGCACGCAGGCTAAGTTAAAAGACATTTCACATCGTGAAAGCAGAGTCAAGAACCATAAACTCAGAAACATCAAATATGCAATTTGACAGTCCATGTAATGTATCCACAAACAGACAGGGTATAGAGGCATTATATGGATGACACATTGACACCATGGTGCAATGTGGGTGCTGAAAATTGCACATTGTTAATTGAAAAGATATAACTAGACTGCTGAAAACAATGGTGAATCCAGAAATTTTTCTCCATGCGGGCAGATAATAATTTACAATATTTTTCACAAAGTCCATATTTTGTTAAAAAACAAATATAAAATTACTTATTTTGAATATCATTTTATGTTTGAGCTTTGACTACAATTGTAATATTGGGGGACGATATAACTTTTTAATGGGGGCAATTTTTTTTTCATACGTTAACTAAAAAAATTGAAAAAAAAAGATCTTGTGGGGACAATTGCCCTCACAAGACATAATGTGCATCCGCCAGTGCCTAAAAAACAACACATGTGAGGCGACAGTCTGTTATAGAAGTATTGTGTTTGGCTAACAATTAAGAAGGGGGCTAGAGAACCTGATCAATTGAGCGGATGTCAGGAGAAAGGCCACCATGAACACAAAGCACCTGGGTCAAGCATAAGATGTAGAAGACTTAATTTTGAACAAGCAACATCAAACAAAAGTCAAATGAATCCAGTAGGCTACCCTCACTAAGATGCACACAGGCACATGGAAGATAGATACTTGAGAGAAGAGAGTAAAAGATATTTACAGTTCCATCAATAATTGCAGAAAGTGTTAGATAGTCAAACACATCTGTACAATACCGCCATGCATTGGCATTGCCGTACTTTCTCTGGCATTCATCATAAAATCCGTAGACCTATCAAAACAGTAAATTAAAAAATTAACATGAATCAGCATTATACTTTGGCATATCTGGTCTAAGTTTCCACAATTCATATCTCCATTATTGAAGCTAGAATTATTATTGGAGAAATAATGCAAAACAATTATATTTTCTATATAAAAACCACTATCAAATTATAAATCAAGACTTTTCATTTTATTTCCAATCCAGCTATGGAACCTGACATGGGGTCAAAGTACCAAATGGACCATAGAAAATAAATCATGACTGACCTTAAATTTTCAGAACCCTAGGCAAATTCGTAAAGGTGAGAATAGAGGGAAGGAGAGAAAGTTTAAAGGTTTGTTTATATTAGCAATATATCATCTCTCTATCCTTTTTGTTCTATTCTTCCCTCTTCTTCCCCTTTCCTTCTTACACAGGCAGGCTAAATACTTCATAGATTATTTATGGTTATTTAAGAACTATAAATTCTACAAGTATGACTTCTGCCAGCACACTAATCATTGGAAGTCCCACATCGACTTAGTGATAAAACCAGTTTAGAGTATATAAATGGATACAAACCTCACCTTACAAGTCGGTTTTGTGAGATCAGGTTATGTTTACAGTTCACTTCTTAACATGGTATCAGAGTCATTGTTAGAGTCTATCCTAACGAGATTTGTTGTTTATTAGACATATTGTTTCACCCGTTATCAGACCACTCATTAATGTCTAGTCCCAAACACGAAATGTATATATCTCGACATAAGAGAAGTGTGTTGGAAGTCTCACATCAACTAGTAATAAGGCCAGTTTAGAATATATAAGTGAGTACAAAGCTCAACTTACAAGTCAGTTTTGTGAGGTTAAACTAAACTTAAAGTCCACTTTTTAACACTGATAAAAACTAAAAATTCAGGCACTATTTTAATTTAGTGTGCATATTTAGGTAATACTACTAAAAGAGAACAAATTTAGTTACTACGTCAGAAGCATACTAAAGACAATGGATAAACCTAGGAATTCAGAGTGGCTGCCTCACCTCTACCTCATTTTATTTCCCTACCTCCCCCTCTCCTTCTCACCATTCCAATTTAAGTTCACAATGCTAACTGCATCCGGGTAGTTTAACAGAAAGTTACATGAGGTCACATCTCTAATAATACTTATAACCCCAACTGCCAATAAATGATGATGCACATCACACAGAATCCAGAAAAATCAAGTGAGTACATACTAAAAAACAAAACTTTCCACCCTTCAATCTTTAGAAGGCAAGGTAAATATGCTATTCTGCAATATTCCAATATCAAGTAACCAAAGCCAATAAAAAAGCCTTGCCAAAGCCAGATGCCAGAAGACACATAGAAAACTGGCTACTACTTACCTCTTGAATCTCACATCCATGGAAGATAAGGTCCCTAATGGTCATAAATTCCGTTAGTTTTCATAGCCATTTTCAAATTTCAAACAAACAACCATCTCCTAATATTGATTATAGCTTCAGAAAATTCCAAGCAACTACATCCCTCTAGCTTAGCCAATTCATGCTTAAAAATTTCAAAAGGACTAAATTTAAAATTGCCAATAATCAATTATTGAACCCAGGAAAAAAAACCTTGTGAACTCGACAACACTAGCAATGGTGAAAAATTAAGTAAGATGGCATCACTGCAATTGGTAAGATAGCATGCTAGACTGACAAGATTCAGAAATATTTTATAGACCCCTCCCAGTTGAATAAAAATATATAAAATTCAGTAAGTTTAGAATGATTCATATAAAGATTTCATTCACAAGGCGTACCTGGGTTAATTGTCTACTTTCATGATTTCCACGTAAAAGAGTAATGTTAGCTGGGTATCTATGAAATTACAGAAAAAATAAAGGATCCATAAATTTTAAAAGGAAAAAAAACAAGAATAAGACACTAATAACTACTTCTCAACAAAAGACATAAATAATACAGCAAATGAAAGATGTAATATATCTAGCGTTTGAGCTTTAAATATGACCAATGAAATCTAGAAGGTTACAATCACATTTTTTGTGCCATGTTAAGCTGTAGATAAAATCTTTACAGAAGAGTCCACTGATTAATACGTTAATGTTTGGCACTCCATGCAAGAGCTTGGGCATATTTCAGAAAGCTTGATCAATCTTATTCCCTCCAAGGAGAAGAAACTAAGAATTGCATACTGTTTGCAAAATCTTTTCAGATACTTAAATGGTGATCACAGAACACAACAGAAAATAAATGTAGAAACACTTTTGCTTCCTTCCTTCCCAAACCTCACTCGCAATTTGCCTGTGAATCCCTTTATCATTACCACCTTTTTATGCTAACTGACCCCTAGCACTAACCATGCCACATAAATAGTTCCTTCCTTTTTTACACGAGACACTAACCATTATTATCCTCCTTTTCTTCCTACTTTACACCACAGGACCAAAGGGTCAAATGGTCTAAATCCAAAAATCAAAACCACAATCAATGCTCCACTCTAGAAGTTTGTGGTTCAAATGGAAGGACAAGCTGTGTCGTAAGAACTAAAATAGAAGCATTTAAAACTATCACTAAATTATCTATATGATCATATTCATAAAACTATATTGTACCACTTGCAAATTGATGTATCTGTCCAAAGTCAAATATGCTAGCAATTAAAGACTGTGGTGAAGTATCGTGAGTATTTTGGTATCATAATTAAATAAGAATAACTAACAATATATATGTTACTTATATTGTCATCCAGTCGTGGATTCTTGAATATGGCAAGATTACTGACTTTTATAGTAATTACCTTGAAAGGTGTATATCTAAGGCACTTTCTAATAAGTTAACCATGTAAAGATCTTTAAACTGACATAGTATTAGACACTTTGATGCTATATGGAACTTAATCTTAAAACTCTTCTTAAATGCCTACGGCTAAGACAAATTCCAAGTGAAAATCTTATTAACAACTCATGCAAAAGCAATAGCATGTCAACAGTCAAAACAGGTGCAAGCATACAATAAAAGGACATACCTAGCTTTTAGAAGTAAAAGGATGGTGAAAACCTCAAGACTATTGTAACCTCGATCAACAAAGTCTCCCTGTCATGCATTTACAAAAATATAAAACTCGAAAAACAGATATTAAATCATTGAAGTCAATGCAAAAAAAAAGGGTGTAACAAATACCATAAAAATATAATTTGTCTCGGGCACATGACCCCCAGTTTGGAAAAGTTTCATCAGATCATGGAATTGACCATGAATATCACCACAAACAGTTACCGGACTATTGACAGGCTGCACATTGGACTCCTCAATAAGGATCTCTTTTACCTAAGGTATTTGAAAAAAACAAAAACTTTTTGTTATGGGTTCAGTAGAAACAAAAGAATCTGCATGTTAGTATAAAACATATTTTAGTAGTAATGCCAAGGTGCACAAATGACAACTACAACTACAGAAAAAATAGCCTTGAGAACCACTGAACAGCAACCTCTGTTATTACCAAGTTTTCAACCTCGTTCCCCATAGCAACCGCAAACAAAATATGGCTAACTTATCACAAAAATAATACAAGCATGTCCAGCAACAAGCACAATACAAACAAAGGCAACCCAAGCCAAAATGTAATTGTTTTCTGGCAGGATTTCAGAACAACGCCAAAGATCCTTTGGAGATTGAATTAAGTTGGCCCGTGAAATGTCACTGGCAAAAAAGATTATTTCTACTCTAAATGAACTGTGATATTTTCTTCACATGCTACAGAGAGTTCTTATACTCCAAACTCTCATTTACTGCAGACGGCGTTTAATAAAAACTTTTCAATGTAACTATGGACTTTAATGGATAAACTTCTCCATAAACACTTTAAGGAGATAAAATCAAATAAGATTCTCTATAAACTAAATTGGCTAAAGCACATATTAGGTTACAAAGAAACTCGTTCCGTATTTTCTTCTACAAAGTTTATCCAAGACATTGGCCGTTAGCATAAAGGAAACAAAACAAATTATTTAGCAATGAGACAATTACTTCGATAAACGACCAGGTTGCAACTGACTTTATTAAATACCATCCTCTTCCAATTGGGTGCAATACAAGACATGAAGAGTGAGAAAGAAAAAACTGTAGACATATGATACAAAGACAACACTCAGAAATTTTCTTGCGAAAACAATTCAAGAAAAAAAAGGATAAAACCGTCCATGCATATTAATGCGAGAATCCGAATAATCCAATTCGGCAACAAAGACTTGGATCGAAAAGACAATGGAAACAAAACGCACAATCAGATTCCTAATTAAGAAAAAAAGGGGAAAACGTAAAGAGAATAAAGGGTGGGCATAAGAGAGTTTTGGAATACATATTCGCAGAGAAGTTGAAGCTCGTCTTCAAGAAGATGTTGGCCATCTTTAACCTTCAAGATCCACTGGTCCAAATCCATCGTCTCCACAAAACGGTAACGGTTCAGTTTCAGTAACGAAAGGGCAGAACAAGAACCACGGATGTGAACGATGGATTAGGTTGAAATGAGTCAACAAACTAACACTTATATTCGTTAACCTTCTTTCTCCTACATTGCTTTCGCCTTTTGCTTATAACTGTTAACACTATTTTCCCCTTAAAATAACACAAATCAAGATAATTAATTTATATAAAAAAAAAATTAGGTCTTCCAACATGATTATCGATAACAAAGTGCGAAGGAAAAATGTCCTTTCACAAGCCATACCTTTGTATTATTTTTGAAAAACGGAATGCTATGTTCACATTTTTTGTGTGTAGAGTTTAAATCGATTTAAGTTATCAAGATTCAACCTGATTTTCAATTCGATCTGATACTCAGTATTTTATCTATACTTTAATTCAATCAGTTAACTTAAGAATTAATGAATTCAATTCTATTTAAATCTTTATCTATATAATATTTTTACTTTTATTCACTTAATCTAAATCATATTTACTTTTTCACTCAATTTCTTTTTTTTATTTATTTATTTTTTTTAATAAAATCGAGTTGTCGTGTAAAATCTGGTATATCTCTACTCCAATGTTAATAATATCCTCATGTAACCCTTTAATGATATAGGTACCCCATTGCATATATGTATTTAAATATGTTTATACCTGGTAATAAGTCTAAGTATTGCCATTTATATTCTTTCCTAATTGAATTTGTCATTTATATTTTAAAAATATAAGTTTGTTTTAGGAAAGTTTAGATGCTGAAATATTGTAATGTTAGATTAAAGTGTTACTAAATATGCTAAGATGAGGTTGGCTAACATGATGATCTTACATAATTAAATTTGTATATTATCTCAATTTTGACCATTTTATTAAAAAAAAGTTCTAAATAGCCAAATAATATTAAATCACTTTGTACTTTAAAACACTTTTAACTAATATTCTCTTTTCTTCTACTTTTTTACTAAATCCAGTTTCCAGTCATATTGAAGAATACCTTCTCACACGTTTTAACTAATATTAGTTAAAACACTTTTAACTAATATTAGTTAAAACACTTTTAACTAATGTTCATTTATCTTCTACTTATTTATATGATCAGAACGTAATAAATTACAAATTATATTTTAAATTGGAACGAGACTATTAGAATCTAGTACAGATTAAAGTTAAAAACGTGTAAGATCTAACTTCTTAAATTTGTATTTCTCAACATTCTTTTATAGCATATTCATCCCTAGCAAACAAAAAAACATTTATATTTCTTTATTTATCCGAATTAAAGTGAACTATTTTTAGATTTTGTTTTTACTTTTTAATTTTTTTTTAAGATACTAACATTTCCCCTTTCGAAATCTTTTAATTATCAAAGCAATTAAGAACATAATTTATTTTTACTAATGATCATATTTAAAAGAAAAAAGGAACATTAAGGGTAAGTGTGATTTGGTATTATTTAGTTGGATAGATAGGAATAGCCCACAGATTCCTCCCAAACTATACAATTATTATATAATTATTATGTAATTAATGGTTTCTTAAGCTCCACCAGCAAGGCACACGAAAACCACCAAAATCAAATATCCAATTATCCGTTCACACAGAGAAACAAGGGTTTCTGCTACTTCCCTTCTACGGGTATCTCACTACACAACTTTCAAAAACACTCTCACCACTTCACTCACTCTTTCCCTGTTCCAAATTTCAACAGAATACAATATTAATAACAATAAAAAAAAAAACGGAAAAAAATTGAATATTTTCAAAATATAAAGTTAAAGATTGGAAAATAATTGCATCAAATGGTACTTCAAAATCTCCGCTTAAACTTAGGTCGCATTTTCTGCATTCCGCTAACCGTTACAGTTGTTCTCTCCTCCGCCGTTCACTTTCCTCCCGCCGCCGCTACTACCACTGCAGCATTCTCTCACCACCGCAGTATCGCCGCCTCCGCATCGCCGATGAATCCGTCGCCGCTCTCACAGTCTCACTCTCCGCCTCCTCCGGTGGCGAAGAAGGTGGAGCACGCCATGGAGATGTTCGGCGACGTGAGAATCGACAACTACTATTGGCTCCGAGACGATTCCCGCACCAATCCCGAGGTGCTGTCTTACCTCAACCAGGAGAATGCCTACACCGATTCTGTTATGTCTGGTGCGAATCCTCTTTTTTTTTATCCTCTTTCACTTTCACAGTTTTTTTTTTTTAGTTTTCTTCTTACTTTTGATTTATATTTTTCTTTTGAAAATACAATCCGCCTAAGCATGAAAGTGCAGCACACTCTAAGCACGAGTGTGCATGTGTGGATTTACTGAGGAGTCTTGGTTACAGTAGCAAAAAGGCATCGTTGGTTTTTTAATTGATTGCACGGACTCGTCTTCTTGGTTATGAATTTATGAAGCTTGGTTCTCGGGAAGGGAATTGTACACTGTATTTGGTGCGGTGACAGACGAGGAAAATTTGAAATAATTTTGATTTGCTCTCTTTCTATCTCAGTTTTATATTCCATCTGGATCAGTATAAAGCAACAGTTTAGGCAAACGGACCAACTTGTGACCTGTGATTATTCTACGAACAACGAAAATTCCGAGCTAGTAATTAATTCACAACTGATATAATTTGCTATAAGTTTGACGTCAATTTATATATTTTTTTTCTTAAATTCAACTGTGCACAAGACAAAACGCCTCCTGAACAGTAGATCCTAATGGCTATAGAAACTATGCCACCATCAGATGCATCCGTGCTTTCTAAAGTTTGATTCTCAAGCTGGACGTTGATTGATGGGTTGGTTCCGGTGTAACTTGAGGAGTGCTATCAATGCACTCGTGTTAATACAAATTTATTGAAAACTACAAAATCATGACAATCATTAAATAAAAAGTATGATCCCCAAAATTTTGTGATTTTTAATAAGTTTTGACTCATAGCATACTGTATTCAAAAGATTGTGTTTCAAAGTGTTACAAGAATTTCTCTTATGACTTTACAAGTCAGTCTTCTGTTCGCTTCCTCTGCAATATATAGAAATGGTTCATTGATAAACTGAGCAAATATAAATGGGTAATAGGAATCCCTTTGCTGTGTCTAACCTCTTCACCGCCATGCACACTCACTTTTAAAGGAATTTTATTTTGATTAGCAGAGAAAGTTATCCTCGTTTTCTTTAAATTTCTAGGAACTAAGGAATTTGAAGACAAGCTTTTTACTGAGATAAGAGGAAGGATTAAGGAGGATGATATCTCTGCTCCTTTACGCAAAGGGCCTTATTATTATTATGAGAGAACTTTGGAAGGGAAGGAATATGTTCAACATTGTAGGCGCCTTATATCTGATAGCCAAAAGGTGCCATCTGTGCATGACATCATGCCCACAGGACCTGAAGCTCCTCAGGAGCATGTTATTTTGGATGAGAATGTCAAAGCACAACATCACAAGTACTACAGCATTGGTACCTTTAAGGTTAGATCATAGTATAATGGCATTTTATTCACTTTTTTCTGTCTTGTTTCCCAACTTCCAACTGCTTTTATTTTATTTCAAGCTACGTTTATTTTCAGGTTAGCCCAAATAACAAGTTGGTAGCATATGCAGAAGATACGAAAGGAGATGAAATATATACTGTTTATGTCATTGATGCTGAGACTCGAGCTACTATTGGAGAGCCTCTTGTTGGTGTAACAGGATACCTTGAATGGGCTGGCAATGATGCTTTGGTTTATGTCACAATGGATGAGATTCTCAGACCTGACAAGGTGGGTTGTACTCCTCTGGAATCAGTATTGTGTTCCCATTCAGTTCTAATAATATTTCGTTTTTCAACAATAGCAGCAACATCAACCAAAACTTTCTCCTACTAGTCGGGGCCAGTTAAATAAATCAAACCATACCATTGTGTTCTTTCCAAAATCGCCATTTCATTCAAGATCGCTTATTAATGATCTCACTTGGTCTTTCTTGGTCTACCCGTACCTTTAGTTGTTGAGCAATCCTTCATCTTACCAACTCCTATAATTGGAGCCTCTATTTCCATCTTAACTTCAACTCAGCTAAATTCTTGCATGTCCAACTCTAGACCCATTTGATGGGCATTGTAAATCCCAATCTGATTAGGAGTGAAATTGGCCAAAGTTAACTTGAAGTTTAGCCTGATAAAAATGCTGAAAACAGAAATATGAGATTTGTGATTTACTGTGTGATGATGTGGTTCGATGTGGTAGCAGTACTGAATGTTTTCTGCCTAATTTGTAGCCAGACACTTAGTTCTGATTGATTAGGGTTCAGTTTTTGCTTATTAAGGGGAAAATATTTTCTTTTTAATTTGAAAATGATAGTTATAATAATTAGGTTTGTTTATTAAAAAGAGCTAAAAACTCATAATCCGGAGGAAAGACTCTATCACAGTTTCTTTTTTCCATATATGAAACGAGCAGGTCCAAGGCTTGCTCCAATCTGGTATTTAGATATGTTCACAATGTTTATTTTTTGCCATAAAAAAAAATTCCCTTTTGGTGGTCTCATTTCTAAATCCTTGCACTTGTTAGTTGTCTACTTTCTTCGCTAACATCTTAAGTAATACAGGCATGGTTTCATGTGCTGGGAACAGAACAGTCAAAGGATACACTTCTTTACCAGGAACAGGACGATATGTTTTCTCTCGATCTTGAAGCTTCTGAAAGCGAGAAATATTTGTTTGTTGCTTCAGAGAGCAAAAATACAAGGTTCAATTTTTATATGGATGTTTCTAAGCCTGAAGAGGGTCTTAAAGTTTTGACACCTCGTGTTGAGGGTATTGACACAACTGTCAGCCATCGTGGAGATCATTTTTTTATTAAGAGGAGAAGTGATCAGTTTTTCAATTCGGAGGTTGTAGCTTGTGCTGTAAATGACACCTCTTCAACCACAGTTCTTATTCCTCACAACGAAAGGTAAAACAATCTATGTATCATTGCTCAGTTGCTTTGTGCACTCTGGCCGTTACCTTGATAAATTATATAGCGACTTATTTTATGAATGTGTATGGACCACTGGGTAGTGCATTCAGATAAAAAAATTACAGCATTAATTAAGAGTAATAATCTTTCTGAACAATGCGATCATTTAATGCTAATTTCCTACTTTCTGGTTTAGTTACTAGAAAATGATGAATCGTTCTTATACTAGATATAATATTCCCCTTTTAAAAGCCATGTATTAGTATGTGTCAGTTAAGCTTGCATTCTAATAGAAGGCTATTTTCTAAGATGCTTTGTAAGTAATCGTTTGCTGCTTATGCAACTTTCTTTTCTTTGTCACTTTTGTTGTTCTATTAAATTGTTCTTGATAATTCAAAAACTGTTTTGGGCTGTTAACTTTCAAACTCAACTTTGGTCAGCTGTTCCTTGGCTTGTGGTATTATATTCCATTATAGTTTATGGTGAACTGATTTTATGCCACATTTATGATGATCCTTATCATCTTTCAACATCCAAAATCATTAGCATGAATGAGAAACAATAAAAATTCATGGAGCTTGTGTCTTTCTCTCTAACCAAATCTTACATTGAATTTTTTTTAGTGTTAAAATTCAGGAGATACAACTTTTTAGTGATCATCTAGTAGCATACGAGAGAGAAAATGGTCTACAAAAAATAATCGTTTATCACCTTCCCCCACTTGGTGAACCACTAAGAAGCCTTGAAAGCGGCCAAGCAGTTAGTTTTGTTGATCCTGTATATTCAGTGTATTCTTCGGATTCAGAGTTTTCATCAAGTATTTTAAGGTTTTCGTATAGCTCATTGAGGACTCCTTCCTCTGTATATGATTATGATATGAAGACAGACACTTCTGTTTTGAAGAAGATTAACTCGGTAAGTTAAATGGGCTGGTAAACTTAAATTTTTCGATTTTGTATGTGGTCTTTTTTCGGTCTTAACAGTTTGTCATCTAGACTTATTTGTTCTATGCAAGTTTTTGTATTCCCCGTTGTTAAAGTGCTTCTTTCTGGTATATCATAATTTTGACATTTTGCCATGTTATGCATACCTATGCTTACCTTGGCTTTGTTATTCTGATTGGCATTCATAATTTTTGAATGATTTCTTCATTTCATATTTGAGTTGTTATTGTGTGCTGGTTTTTTCTCAAGGAATTTACTGATGTTTGATGGATTTCGAAAGACAGCATATGAAATGCTAAAATTTGATTTTTGACATAAGTTGTCTCTTTGGTAAAGCTGTGACGAGGGACAGGTGGATTTAGCAATATTTGGAGAAATACATCAAATTACTCCCTAAAAATAAAAAATATTCTAGTCCCTAAAATTACAAAAATAAATTCTAGTCCTTAAAGTTGGCTACTGTTAGTCATTTCAGTGCTTAAATTGGTATTTGTCAATCAATTTGGTCCACACTGTTAAGGACCAAATTGATTGATGGCTGTCAAGTAAGGGCCGAAAAAAAAAGAATGTAACGTACCACAATGCCAGAAGGCTCCTTGCAATGTATGAGAAAGGGATGTCGTATGCGGCCTTGTAGGATTTTCAATAGCACTATAGCGCCACTGTAGCAGGTAGTGGTCTAGATTAAACCCTTCCTGCTACAGGGGCTGCTGTAGCGGACCAAACACTGAGCTGAATAGTGGCACTGTGTGTTGATTCAAAAAAATCCTAGACACTGGGGATTTTTTGGAGGGAAATTTTTGCGATTTTAATTTTGGAAATTGGAATATATGGATGTGATAGAAGATTATGACTGATAAAATCCCACTAGTAATGGCTTTTTTCTGTTAATTATGGATGTTATTAATTTTGTGTGGTATTGACTTGTATTTTTTCCTGGGTTAAGACACTAATGACCTTTTATTGTTAATTATGAATGTTATAAATTAGTAATTTTATCATTTTCTATAGTTTAAAGGTATATAGTATACTTATTATATGAATTATATAAGTATTTCAAAAATAGCAAGTCAGCCACTATAAGCAATCTTGCTGGTTATTTTGGAACTCTCAGCAGCATTCCATTTTCTGGGATTTAAAACATAGTGCAAAGAGGTTGTTTACATGACCGATCATCAAATCATAATTCTATTGTTGCCCTCAAGGACCATAGAAATAAGGGTTGTCATTTTTGGGAACTGAACTGATTGATTTGGTTATGTTTAAGTTACCAAATTGACCTGTGATACCAATATCAAGGATCATATAGATGCATAATATTTCAAAGGGTTCTGAGGCAATATTCATGGTATTCGGAATTTGTGAACTATTATAAATTCCAACTTATCTAGGCTTGAAAAGGTGTATGGTAATAATGGAAATAGTTATTGAAATAATGCCTCTATTTATTTTATCGTTATTGTTAGTAGGTTTTCTTCTTTTTTCTTTGGGGTGGTGTAATTATTCTGTATGGCTCTACTTTACTCAGGTTCTAGGAGGTTTTGATTCAGCACATTATGTCACCGAAAGGCAGTGGGCACCTGCTTTGGATGGAACTTTGATTCCCATTTCTATTGTTTACCGTAAAGATGCTGTGAAGCTTGATGGATCAGATCCATTACTACTTTATGGATATGGATCGTATGAGGTAAAAACATATAAGTTTAGATATATTGAATTGTGCATACAACAATACCAATTATGAATTCTATGCTTTGATTTTTTTATGGGATACGCTGCTGTTTTCCATCATTCTTTAATGCTTTCCACTTGAAAGTAAAAGGGGTGTACTTATTTAAAAAATTTGCTGCTAAACACTCACATTTTTGTCTTATTAGAAATAAGATATAGTCGTATCTTTGTCTTATATCATTTAAATACAACATCCCTTCATTTGTTTACTTCAATGTTTGCTCTTCTATATATGAACAGTGGGCACCATATGTTAGCCTGTCTGTTCCTTTGGTTACAGATTTTTTTCCGTTTAGGAATCTGGTATTTACACCTTTAAACATTTCTCCTTCCGTTTCTTCTAGAATTTATAATTTAGTGACCTCAAATTGTCAACAGATATGCATAGATCCCAGTTTCAAATCAGCAAGGCTTTCATTGTTAGATCGGGGTTTTGTATATGCCATAGCTCATATACGTGGAGGTGGGGAAATGGGGAGGCAGTGGTACGAGAATGGGAAGCTGTTGAAGAAAAATAACACTTTTACTGATTTTATTGCATGTGCTGAATATTTGGTTGAAAAAAAATTCTGTTCTAAGGAAAGACTATGCATTGAAGGAAGAAGTGCTGGTGGTTTGCTAATCGGTGCAGTTCTTAATATGAGACCAGATTTATTTAGGGCTGCTGTTGCAGGGGTACCTTTTGTGGATGTTGTGACAACAATGCTTGATCCAACCATTCCTCTCACTACTTCAGAATGGGAGGTATTTTTTTCTATTATTCTGCCATTCCATATGGATATTTGAAGACATTTTGAATTGGGTTTTGGAAGAGGATTTGTAGGAGTCAAGATAGTTGATTGAATTAATGTATTCTTGCTTATTGATGATAATATGCTAACGGGACATGTTTCCTTGCTAAAATGGATGAATTTGTCTAGCCAAGCCATTATAGAAACCGCTTCTACAAATATGTTTCTCATAGTATACAATAATCTTGTTCAACCTTGCTGTGCACCCTATCATTTTCCATGTTTTTTAGTGGCTTTAACTGGGCCCTTCCTTTTAATTTTGTTGCAGAAATACTGTTTTCATAATTTGATTTATACACGGTCTTCTGATGCGTTGGATCCCGTTTATGTTTTATTTTTTTACTGGGTCCTTAGACCAGTGAAATTGTTTTAGCATTCTTTTTCGTCTTATTTTTCATAAAATGTATCATGTTATAAATGTGGAGTTATTTTTTTAATTGTCATACCATTCACTTGTCGTTTAAACTTTATGTAATAAGAGGCATTATATAGCCATCAAAATTCTTCGAGATTATTATAATTGTGCGGGTCTTTGTTTCACATGTGTAATAACATATTTTGAATTTCATTATTCAAGCTAGTCCACATAGTTCTACGATGGTATTTCTCTTGTTTTTCTTTTTCACAAATGAGATTGATTCCTTGTGTTACTGCAGGAATGGGGTGATCCTAGAAAGGAGGAATTCTACTTTTACATGAAATCATATTCCCCCGTTGATAACGTGAGAACCTTTTGGCTGTGCTTGATGCCTTGTGTTGTTTCTTTGGCTATCATTCTTTTTCAGTCCGAGCATAATTTTTAATTTTTCTCTTGTACTATATGAATATTAGGAATAATTTTTTTGAGTCCTCTCTTATTTTACGCAGGTGAAGGCACAGAACTATCCACACATTCTTGTTACAGCTGGATTAAATGGTAATCATATCTGACTCAAGTCACTAAAATGTTCTTCGTTTTTAACTTTAATACTTAAAGCCAGATCATTCTTTCTGTTTTGTGATTACTGATAAATTGGCTGGAAAGACATCCTTTGGTTTTACGCGTGACATGTGCATCTTACATCCGCTTGTGCATGCTGTAGACCCACGCGTTATGTATTCTGAACCTGCGAAGTTTGTTGCAAAACTAAGGGATATGAAGACTGATGATAGCATCCTGTTGTTTAAATGCGAGCTTGGTGCTGGACATTTTTCTAAGTCGGGAAGGTAATCTCATATTTCTCGTTTTTTTCTACCTGTACTTTTAAATTTAAGAAAATTTTTAAGTAAATAATAATCTATAACTATATATAAAGATAATACACCACTTTGGTGTCCTTTTATTTTTTAAATTTTATCTTCTTAATTACTTTTTTTTAAAATTTAAGTAATAATTCATAATAAAAAAATTATTTTTTAGTTTTATCCTTTTAGTAATTATGTTTTTGAATTCAAATAATTACTCATTATAAAATAATTATTTACTGTTTTATCAACCACTTTTCAAAATTACTTATAATAAAAAAAATATTTACACGATATTATTATATAATATTTTTTGTTTCAATAACTAAAATTTATTTTATATATATATATATTCCAATTTTGTCCTTTTAATTACTATTTATAAAATTTAAATAATTTTAGATATTTAAAAATGGTTACACAGCATTACATAACGCCTGTCTACACTAATAATAATAATAATAATATTAATAAAGTATCATTGATATTAAACATTATCAAGTCACGTTTCTTAAAAGGAAAGAAAATGTATTAGAAGATTTTTGTCTTGGATTGTGAAAATTTCTGTTCAATGCTATTTTGTCTTGAATTGCAAATTGTTTTCATGACAAACAATTTTTTATTTTGCATTCTTATCATAAGATATCTTACGGCGATTAGGTTGAAGATATTTGGATAGACAGATTAAAATGAAAGTTTTTTGGAAAGAGATATAGAACATGGAAAAGATGACAATAAATATATATAAGGCAAAAAAAAAACCAACTTGGGAACTAGAGAGGCCATTTCGTTTGAGAAAATGTTTTCTACTTTTAATTACAAAATTACTGTCTTGTTTTCACTTCGTTTCTAATTTATTTGCGTAGGAATAAATAAGAACAGAAAACAATAAAAGCCTAATTTCATAATATGCTTATTCAAAAAGTTGAATATTGGAAATAAAGTAAAAGTATGCTAACATTTTTATAGGTGTACTTGCTAAATGATTTTCTAAAACCAAATGCACTTGCCAAATCTTTTGAAGAAGTTAGATAAGAGACTTTCTAAAAATGTTAAAGTATGTAAGTTGGTTTTTATTTATAACAAATTGATTTATTTTACCTTTTTATTCTTTTATAAATAGTTATTAAAAAGTTTACCCAAACTGAAACAATAAGGAGATATTTGTTTTATTTAAATTAAACGCACAGTAATCTTAACATACTAAAATTATACTTTTGCTCAGTATAATTTTAATATGAACCATAATATAATGGGAGTCTTGACCTCGTGCCTTGACCTTTTGTTAGACATTTATGTTTTTCTTCTACCTTTTGGAATGATTATAATCTTGTTCGCCTTTAAAAATTAAAAAGAAAATGTTGCTGAAATGTAATTAGACAACTGTAGATTTTATTTGTTTTGCTTGTTCATGTGTTATGTGTCGATGTAGATTTGAGAAGCTCCAGGAAGATGCCTTCACTTATGCATTCATCATGAAGACTCTAAACATGATTTAGTCTTTAGATGCATGTGGTGCCGATGCCCTCGAGTTGGGTCATTAATACATCCATGGCTCGAGTGAAAGCTTATTATGTCAAACATTTGGGCCATCTTAGGAATTAAATTGCTAGCAATTTGAGACAAAATCTGATATTGCCTCTGTAATTCAGAAAGCATGTCATTTGTACAATTCAATTAGTAATTTATATTACAAATAAGAGGATACGCAATTAAGGATGAAGCATCTGTGCTTATCTTTCAAAAATAATGTCTGAATTACTGTTAACCTGGATTTTGGTTGACAAGATATTATCTACGGCAAGTTTTTTTTTTTAATCTTAGAAAAGGCAAAAAGACCAAAACACCCTGACTTATTATTCAAGTTGAAACCCCATTACTCTTTCCCATTGATTTCTGTGTTGCACCATCACTCTGCTTTCACTGCCGCTGAATAGTGACGTAAAGTCACGAGAGAAAAGGCATATCTTTTTTTTTTCTCTTTTACATTCCAGATTAGTTATTCTGTAAAATTTCTGGATTTGTTATTCTGAAAACTTATTGGATTGCTCTTCTGATACGGTGAGTTGTTTGCATGGTATTCCGTCATTCCTGAACACCTTTCTAGGTGAGTTGTTTGCATAGTATTCCGTCATTCCTGAACACCTTTCTAAAATGTTCAATCCGTAACATGTTTGTGGATTAATCTGGATTCATGAACCTAGAAAATTTCTTTTAGAATACACTTTCTGGGATTTTTGCTTTCTGGAAGTAAAAAGAGAAGGTTTCGGGAAGGAAAACCTTTTTCAATGAGTACCTTCCGGAACAGTGTTCTCAATGAAAAAAGGAGAAATCAAGTTTCAAATAAAATTGCAAGGGTAAAACTAGTATTTTTTAAGTTATGGGGTGAAGATAGTAATTAGGGGATACAGAAGCCTATCTTAGATCCCTGTATTTTGAAACATTTTATATCTACAATAGAGCAAATTTGTTTCCATAAGCAATTATTTTATGTGAAACGTATTAAGATAATGTTTTTATCTATAAACAAATAAAATCTCTATTGAAATAATATTTTTACTCAAACAACTTTTTAAAGGAATTTTTATTTTCTTAGTCGAGTTTTTTCATTATAAAATGAGAAATGAGAGAATTCCTATTATCAGCTAAATTAACCATTTGTTGGTATGTGGTGTATTAAGCTTGATAGCAAATTTTATGCAAGATAAAATGAAAATGTATATCTCAACTTGTTGAGAACTTTTGAGTAGAGAGTTTCTAAAACTAATTGAAATATCTAACTAATTATAATAGGACATTCAGATATTAAATAAGAATGTATAAGAGAAGAATAAGTGCGTCTCTGATTCTAAGACCAAAGGGATTTCTGTATTATAAATGGTATGTTTATCTTCCTAACATTTTTGTTTTATTTGAATTATGTTTGTTAACACTTTATTCCATCTCTCTTTTAACATCTTCCTTCATACAACTCTTTATAACATGAACTAATTGATAGTGATATATATATATAGCACATGGTTTAAAACATTAGTCTAAGTTATAAACCAATAAATTTGTAATGCACATTATAGAGTTAAAAACATTGAAGAAAAATGTTATCATTTTGGATAATTATGGTGAAACTGGATATCTTAATTTGTAAGAAGTAAACAAAAGAAAAAGTGTCACTCCAGCTAACATATTTAGATATTTAATAAAGTGGAGAAATCAAACAAAATAATTCAATCACACCAGAAGATGGGTCCTGAACATTGCGCAAATCTAGAAAAGCTTAATCCTTCTTCATTTGATGTAAGTAGGATTCATAGATACCTATTTAATATCTATCACTATAAGTACCTTCTTATGTTAGGATGGTCAAAAAGGTTGAAACACATCTTAAAAAATTAAGATGATTAAGATACTATTTCGAGAAAACCTAGTACATTAATCTTTTAATGTTAATTTCAACTTTTAAAATTAGACTTGTAGAATACTTAATCAATTTAGGATGTTAGAACCCTAACAATTTTATCATTATTTGCAATAAATAGCTGTTAGAACCCTAAATTTTATGGATAGGATTACCATGTTAAAGTCAGAACCTTTATACCTATAAGTCTTTTGAAGAGACACCTGGCCAAACTTGAAGAGTCTCAATTTCCATTTCTTTGCCTCCCCAATTATTTGTTAGTTTTGTTTTCTTTCTCACTTTTTTTTGTTAGTCAATTCAATTTGACAAGCTTGAGGTGATGGATGTCTTGCTATCCTATTCATGAATTAGTAGGAATGTCCTATTTTTTTTTATTAAGCACCCATCAGATATTATTATATGAATTTTTTTATTTTAAAGTATAAATATTTTTTCATCTTATTTATAGGAAAATAATGACTTGTTCATTTAAGACGTGAGTTTAAAATTAATCTCACATGTATACTGTTTTAGAAGTTTTATAAAAATAGAATAAAGAAATTCTTCCAACTAGTTAGTTTTGAAACTGTTTCATTAAGGTGATAATGTCATGGACATATGTTGAATTCAATGAAGAAATGGATCTTTCTCTTTCCTCAACCAATGACTGCTACCTTTATTAACTTTTTTTAAGGATCCATTGAAATGCATTGAATTTTTGTGGCATCTTGATTTTTTGGTATGACTTTTGTTTCATATTTTTAACTAAATTTCTATTTTATTTTATAAAAAGACATAAATATCCCTAATTGAAAAGTCCTTTAGATTTCAAAAGAATTTTAAAAAAAAATTAATTTTTTAATATATATATATATATATATATATATATATATATATATATATATATATTTTAACATTATGTAAGGGATTTGGTATATACTCAATACTTTAATATAATTTTATTAATATAGGTAATTGTGTACTCATGAGTTCATTCTCATATTTATGAAACAACATCAATACACAAGTGCACACTTTTGAAATTCGATGTGGGCTCTGCCCCCACTAGCTTCAATATCCAAAGCAGTGAAAAGAATTTTCTGAGAATTATGGTGTTCATCAAACATATCTATGCACACAGTATACACATACTATATATATATATATATATATATATATATATATATATATATATATAACAATAAGAGAATTGGATCTCAAGGAACAATACCAATCTTGAAGGTCAATGTTAGGAGTATGACAGCCTAAACTGTGTGATTGAACAAGTTGGATGACAACATAAAACCAACTCATGCATTGTTTAGTAAAAAGATGAAGATATCTTTTTGAGTGAAAGAGTCAAAGATTGAGAGAAATATAAAAATGAATAAACCTGCAGACACAACTGCAGAAGCAACGGCATAATGAAGTAAAATTTGAACTTGGAAGAAGTAAGAGAAAACATAAGAAAAAAAAAAAAACATTATTGTTTATGTTAAAGTTTTGCAGTTGTTCCCTACCTGCAGCTAATCTGTCTGTTGTGGACAACATTTTCACACATGATTCTGTAACCAACGAAGGTTGTGTGTGAATGAGTGGATATGCAGATGTAGGACCCTCTTAATAGGAAGCACTGGTTTGGACTATAATGTTAGCTTTTAAGAAATTTGGGACCCTTTCTTAAAAGTCTTCAACTTAAAGTCTGCAAAATCCAAATTTCAGTTCAACCACAATCATCTCACATGGACCAATCTCTTTGATGGCGCAATCACCGCAATCTAATACCAATTTTCAATCACTGCATTTTCATTATTCCTTCACTCATTCCATTCTCATATATCTCATAAACACACTCTAATACAAACCACAACTTGATCATTTCACAACCCTTTTTGCCTCACTCTTCCATTTGTAAATTATTATTCAATGAAATACTCAAAAGAAAACTATACTGTGAGTAACTGGTGAGGCCATAGCCTACAACTTGACTATTGAATCAAAACAAAACCAGTCCCACTGGCTTGGCTAGAGGGCCTACTTGGTTAAGATGAGTGTTTCATTCACTCTTTCCTTCTTTCTTTTGATTTATTTTGTAATCTCTGATTAGACACTTAATAAGACAATCTAATCTTCTTATTATGCAGTCATTATCTCTATTGTTGTGTGTGATATAGAAAAAAATTCTTTCACAATTGTTTGAAATTTAAAAGTGATTCTAAGCAAACTTATTATTTTTAAGTTCAAATTGGTGTTAATTTCTAATTTAAGTTAAAATTGAATTTCATTGGTTATTCTTAACTCAAAATATGTTAATTTAAGAGTAAGCCCATCGAATATGATACTAGCACTGAATTCATTCATCGAAAACACACAGCACCAATCAAATTTAAATTCAATTAATATTATTTTTAACACAAAATCTTAAGATAATGAATTAATAAGTTTTTAGTTCTTTTTAATTAACTTACTCAAAGAATTTTATATGTTAATCTTACCGATAAATTAATTTATGATTAAATTAAAATAATTAGGCAGCAATTAATATATCTATTATTGATGGTTAGTTTTCAATTGATATTGTTTTCCCTCCTCATCTCCAACCACCACTTTCTCATTTTGATCCATATTCCCATTAATAAACTTTTTTTCATTGAAGAGATTGGAATTGGTTTTAGTAATGAAATGGTGAAGTTATGCACATGAAAGTGGGTGATTGCTACAGGAATCATGAATAGTGTCTCTAATGGTTCTTGTCTTCCATGTTTTGCTACAAAAGTTCTTCAAGCTGTTTTGCTCATTATACTAATGCAAATTCATTAGTTTGCTTGTAAACGTAACTCACTGAGGTTAAAATAACAACTATTTAATTAACTTATATGCTAATTCAGTTTTTACTTTTTGCAATTTATATGTATTGTGTGCACAATTGGATTTTTATCACAAAAATAAAGAAAGAAAAAAACTTGGACCAAAAATTCAATAAGAATAGTGCAGTGCTACAAACAAATTCTGTGAAGCCAAGGCAACACTCATATAGACACTATTGTTCGATAAATAAATAATGAATATTTAAAAAAAATGAAAAATTATCTTGAAAGACATATTTCACAACAAAAGGAAAGTCATTTTCAACATTTTGGTGAATATGAAAATATTCAATTATCATAATATTATGAATAATGATAATTAAGATCCTTTAACAAAATTAAGATGAATAAAAAAAAAGGAAAAGATTCTCTCCATCACCAAAAGTGGTGGGTAAAAAAAAGTATTGTGTGCTTGTAAATTTATTGCATAATTACAACAAGTTTGGAATATATTCATACATCAATTCATCTTAATTATTGTTTAAGATATCATCTTTAGTAAAACACACATATAAATAAAATTAACACATTATCTGAATAACCACACATTATTTTTGTTAAAGGCTCATGTCATTACTGATAAATTAAATTATTATAAAAAAATCAAACTAAAGATGGAGCAAAAATAGAACATTGTAATGTTTTTTTTATTATTATTACATTGTTTTGTTTTATTTTTTATTCATATGATAAAGAGTGAAAATTGTGTTTCTATGAAGGAAGGAAGCTAAGTATGCTTATTGATAGAGAAAAGTCAATATTCATCCTGCTTCTAAAAAACAAATAAATAGTGATAGTTTGTTCCATGCTACTTAGTGAAAAGAAATCCACCAAATAACTTACCTATTTTTCCATCATATCATGATTTCAAAAAAATAAATAATAAGATCATAATATTTAAATAATTTTTTTAAGTTAGCTAAAAAAATTAAAAAATTTTGAAGAATGTATATATTCTTTGGATTATCATTTCTTAGATGTTAAGCATACTTGAAAAAATGTATATATTCTTTGCATCTTTTACTTTAAACATGGTTTTTAAAGTTTTACAACAGTAACATAATCATATATAAAGTAAGCCAATCCAAAATGCCAAACATGGATTATAAATGTTAGAGTTTAATCTTATTATTATTATTATAAGATACTTTATAAATTTTCCATTACTTTTTCTTAAAATAAGACTGATAATAAACACAATAAAAAAAAAAAAATACAAGAGACATTCCTTCTACTAAAGATCATGTCTTTAGCTTTGTCTTTATTAAGAATAAATGTTCATTTTAGCAACTGAATTTTGTAATAAATACCAATCATTGTATTGTTTTTAATTTACCTTTCATTTATTGTATGTTACACTATTTTTTCTTTAGTTTTCAAATTAAAAGTTGCACAAACAATAAAGAGAGAATGATACGTAACATTTTTTACAAATTCAAGGCACGTAAATAACAAATATTATATTATGTGTAATGATTTATTTTATGATAAGATTTGAAGATTAATTTAAAACACTGGAAATGAGTGGATTTAAGTAAAAAGAGATGAAAATGAGATTATCCAGATGGAATTAATATATTTTTGGTTTTTCTGTCTCTACCAAAGTAACATGCTTTTTATAATTATTTAATGAGAAAAGTGTTAATAAAAGAAATTAAATTTATTTTAGTATAAATTAAAAATCAAATTAGAAAATTTATTTGAAAATTTCATAAATTAATTTTAAATTGAAAAATATTTATTTTTTCTTATTAACTTTACTCCTCTCTTTTTTTCAGATTTAATACTCGCTCTCCGTTTTGATGAGTAAATTTAATTTCTCAAATAAAATTTGAAGTAAATTTTCTTGTGTTAATGTCATTAGTCATTATTAAAAGAGTCATAAACAGGTCATTCTTCAGAAATTTATAAGAGAATGACAAATATTCTATTATTTTTTATTTTAAAATAATAAAAACAGTACATGTGGAAATTTTAAATCTGAAAAACGAGAAAATAAATTATCTAATCACAAAAGGTGTCTGATGTGCTTAAGATCTTTTACAATATATGGCAAAAAAAATTAGATTTATAGTAATTATTTTAGTAACTATATCTATCATCAGTTATTTGTTCACAGTGTAAAGAACTTTACTCTCATGACATGATACATAGAAATTAAATTTAAACATAAAATTCTCAACAAAAAAAAAAAAAAAAACAAGGCTATTTTACTCATAAAATAGTCGCATTAATAATTATGAAAGCATTTTTTTTTTGAATATTTTTTAAATGTGATATTTTCCTATAAAAATATAACAAAAATAAATGTGGTATTATTAATATTAAAAAATGCTTAAGTTTTATACCTTGTTACGGTGAAAAAAATTACCTCATAAAATTCTATCAATTATTATACATAATTATATTTTGTTTATAAATTAAATTATTTAATTTTTAAAATTTACTAAACTCATAAAATATTCTCTCCAGGAAATCCCATTATAGTCTAACATGGAATTATGTTTGTCACAGAAAAAAATAAATATTACTTCGCATATTATTTACTAAAAATATTTTGTAATGATGTATAATTTTATTTTAAAAAAATATTTTTTATATTAATTTAATGTGAGATATACATTTAATTATATATATATATATATATATTAAAAAATTATTATATTTTTTTTTTCATTATTTTGCTTAAAAACTAAGAATACAGTTGAATGAACGTGCGGCGTACCAAACATCCAATTAATTGTCCCCTCATTGGGGTTTCTCGTGGGCCATCCATTTTTTATTTTATTTTTTTATTTAAGTGTATTTTTTAAAACCTTCAACTAATAAAAAAAATCATATAATTATATAAATCAACAAATTATTATATATGTCAATTTATTCAATAACATCTACGAATTACTTTCTGAATATAAAAAACATTAGGCCTCTAGGTATGATTACATGGCATTGTCAATACATTCTGATTTAAATACAATAGTTGATTAAAATAAAACAATTTAATTTTTAAAAGCTTAATTGTTATTCTTAATCAGCACTACGACAACAATCATACTTTAAAATATATTAGCTCATTTAAAAAAAATAGAAATCATATAGGTTAATTTCTTAGGGACAGCAAAAAATAGAAGTCCAGAAGAACAATATCAAGAGATTAAGAACTCTAAGTAAAGAATAAAAGAACCAATAAAACAAATAGAATGTGTTCAAAGAAAATGACATCAAGGGTTAGGTTCTTCTATACTTACATGTAATAAATAAATAATACACATAAGTTTTTATAAAATCATGAAAAGATTGGTTAAATTGAAATAATGAAACTTATGAGAAGGTGAAAATTGTTTTAGAAAAGAGGAGAGTGGAAAGAATTTGATTTGAATCTGGTGCGCTCCAACGTTCAAATAGACCAAGGATCCTCGTGATTCATCAAACGGTCAGAAATTTCCATGTGAAGTTCTTTAAATTGATCCTCCTTCCATTTCACTCACAAGCTCTTTTTATTCTTCTCTGACTATCTTTCTATAAATATCAGAGACTGCATGCAGATCTCCAACAAACAAAATTACAATGCTTATTTTTCACCATCTTTATCATCATTATACCTTCTTCTCTACGTGAAATAATACAATAAGAACCCCAATGTCCCACTGTTACTTTTTCAAACCTTCTTCTTTTTCTCCCTAAATTATACTCACTCTTCTTTTCAAATTTCCCAAAGTTCTCTTCTCAGATCCCAACTTCACACCAATCCCTCATCTCAACAGACCCACCTTCCAAAAATGCAACTTGGGACATGTGTGTTCAACCTTGTTCTGATATTTTCACTTTTCGGTCAGTTCTCTGCAAGTGTGGCAGAGTCATCGTCTTCAACACCCCAGGCACCAATCTGTTCAGAAGAAGATAGGGCTTCACTTCTGAGCTTCAAAGCAGGCATTTCGCAGGACACGTCACAGACACTGTCCACGTGGACGGGCAGAGATTGCTGTGATGGTGGGTGGGAGGGAGTTCAGTGCAATCCATCCACAGGACGAGTAAACATGTTGCAGATTCAGAGGCCAGAGAGAGATGATGAAACTTTCATGAAGGGTACTCTTTCTCCATCTCTGGGCAACTTGCATTTCTTGGAGGTAATGATCATAAGTGGTATGAAGCACATTACAGGACCGATTCCTAATAGTTTCTCAAATTTAACCCACCTTACCCAGTTAATTTTGGATGACAATTCCATTGGGGGTTGCATTCCTCCTAGTTTAGGTCGTTTATCTTTGCTTCAGTCCCTTTCACTCGCTGGAAACCATCTGAAAGGACAGATCCCTTCAACATTTGGGGGTCTGAGAAACCTTGTCCAGCTTAATTTAGCAAGAAATTCTCTGTCAGGTCCTATCCCCCTCAGTCTTAAAACCGTTATAAATTTGCAATACCTTGATCTCAGCTACAATTTGTTATCAGCTCCCATCCCGGATTTTATTGGGGAGTTAAAAAATTTGACTTACTTAGACCTTTCCTCTAACCTTCTAACCGGAAAAATTCCAGTTTCCTTGTTCGGCCTCGTGAATCTTTTAGACTTGTCCTTGAGCAATAACAAGCTCACAGGGAACATTCCAGATCAGGTTGGAAATCTGAAATCCCTGACCAGTCTTCAACTCAGTGCCAATCTGCTCACAGGGCATATTCCACTGTCCATATCAAGACTACAGAACCTTTGGTATCTCAACGTATCGAGGAATAGTCTTTCAGATCCCTTACCAGTTATCCCTACCAAGGGCATCCCTGCCCTTTTGTCCATAGACCTGTCTTACAACAACCTCAGCCTTGGAACTGTTCCTGATTGGATCAGAAGCAAGCAACTCAAAGATGTACATCTTGCTGGGTGCAAATTGAAGGGAGATCTTCCACACTTCACAAGACCAGACTCTTTGAGCTCCATAGACCTATCAGACAACTACTTGGTTGATGGTATTTTAAATTTCTTCACTAACATGTCCGGCCTGCAAAAGGTCAAGCTCTCCAACAACCAGTTGAGGTTTGACATATCTACAATCAAGTTGCCAACGGAGCTCTCTTCCATAGACTTGCATGCAAATTTGCTGGTGGGTTCATTATCAACAATAGTGAATAACAGGACAAGCAGCTCTTTGGAGGTTATTGACTTGTCCAACAATTTCATTTCGGGACACGTTCCAGGATTTGTGGAAGGCTCAAGCTTGAAGGTACTAAACGTGGGAAGCAACAACATAACAGGTCCTATCCCAGTCTCTATCTCAAATTTGGTATATCTTGAGAGACTGGACATCTCAAGAAATCACGTATCGGGAACCATCCCCTCAGGTCTAGGTCAGTTGCTGAAACTAAAATGGCTTGATGTATCCATAAATGGATTAACTGGCCAAATTCCGAGTAGTTTATCACAGTTAACTAGCCTAAAGCATGCAAATTTCAGGGCAAACAGACTGTGTGGTGAAATACCACAAACCCGACCATTCAACGTCTTTCGACCGGTTGCTTACGCCCACAACTTGTGCTTATGTGGCAAACCTTTACAACCATGCAAGAAACACGGAAGCATGGGTCAGTGAGATGCTGACTCTATACTATATATAATATATATAAATGCTCATGTCCTGCGACCATTGTTACATAGAGCAAAATAGAATAGGTACCCCACATCTGAATATTTCTTTTCTAGGTCGACCACAATGCAAGTTCAATTTTATAATTCAACATTGTTTCTCTAATAAAATATGCACTCATTTTATTACGTGCTTAGATTGTATATTAGAATGGTCTCAACGGCTTTTTTTGTGTGGGCACATTAAAAAATATCACAGTAAACACCGGCACATGTGGACCTGGCCTTTAAAGGTTGACCACAGCGCTGAAGAGCACCCTGTCCTCAAAGAATCTTATCCAGAAAAGCATGGCGTGAATCAAGCCAGCAAACGCAAAGCAACTCCTACAACTGAATGCTACGCACATGTCAATGTCACGAATAGCTGTAGCCACACACCATACTACATCATCAATTACCCTAAACATATAATGAGAAAGAAATCAAACTAAAAGGCATCGGCCACACACCATAATCACACCATAATCTATCAATTACCTTAAACGTAAAATAAGCTAGGTCCAAAACTAAAAGGCATCAGTCACTCTGTAGAAAACAATGTGGCTACGATTCATCAAATATTTCATGGGAACATTACAAAAACAAAATGTTGCACTGGGATTTCAAAAGCCTTGTAAAAAGAAACACCTAAACGTTAGCCCCAAACTAAAACATATCAAAATTTACAACCCTAGTCTGACTACGAAATTCAGCAGCCTTTCCATAACATTTATAAGCTCTAAGGAGTGCCAAAGCACCATCACTACTCTTCATCGGTCAACTCCTCTTCCACTTCTTTTACAGCAGTTTCCTTTTCAGATCCAGCTTCATCCTGCACCAAAATCAACTTAGTTAGAACAAAAGAGCAACAACAATAAACAAATAACATGAAATATATGCCCACAGAACAAACATAAAAGAAAAACATACTTCTTCAACTTCACCGGCTTTATAGCTTTCCATAGCCTTTTCATATTCTGCCTTGAGTTCAGCAACCTTATCCAAATAAGGTTTCTTATCCTGAAACATCAAGGCATGTCGAGAACATTATTTAGCATCAAACAAGTAAAGAAACACAGAAACAATACACAACACAACATTTTTACTTACTTCGTCACTCATAGACCTCCACTTCTCACCTGCCTCCTTCCCAACCTATAATTTCCCAACAAACAAGACAACCAATAAATCTCAACTACAATTCACTTGGTTAAAGCAAAGAAGGAATGAAGCATATTTAATTTACCCTTTTAACATCCTTTGAATCAGGATTAGCTTCCTTGAACGTTTTCCTAAACTCATCCCTGCAACAGATAATTGCATCAATCACACACACAGGCAAACAAACCACGGAACCGTAGCACAGCCACATCCAAACAAAATAATCCTTACAAAAAGACAAAGAAGGCCGTGGGAGGACGCTTAGGCTTGTTAGGATCCTTGACCTTCTTTCCCTTCTCTACCTTAGCCTTTTTTGCCTTTGGCTCTTTAGATTTCGGCTTCTTCCTACACAATTTCAAGAATAAAATGTCAATAAGAGCAATCCAAACACTTATAAGCACAAATCACAGAAAAATAAGGAATCAGAGAAACTACCTCTCTTGCTTCTTAGCGTCGGCAGCCTGGTCCACAACCTGCGCATCTGAATAACCAAACAAAAACAAAGTTAATATAAAGTCAGTGAAAAACAAAACAACTAAGACAAAAATAAAAAATAAAAGTCGTACCAAGGTTCATTTTGATTTTAGCCTCAAGGCTGCAATTGTGCATGTCGATGAGTGCCACTGGCACATTCTTCTTGCAATCGTCGCTGAAAAGAAGCAAAAAGAAAACACACTCACATCAACAAACAAAAATAACAAAGCTGGAAGTAGAAGATGCTCTACAATTTCATCGCGTCGTAAACAAAAGGCATAAACAATATCGCAAAATAAAGTCCAAAATCTAATAGGATAATATTAAGAACAACGTAATCAATTTAAACGAACGGAATAAAAGAAGTTACAAGGAGTAACGAACCATCGCGAAAAAGCACTGCCATCTTTAGCGCGAACAAGAACGGAAGCAGAGCGAGAATCAACCGCGTCCACTCTCTTCCTCGTCTGAGATGCCATTTCTTATCGCAGTTTTCTTCTGCAACTTCACACTTCACTTGATTCGAAGAAAGAACACAAAAGGGATCCAATTTGCAATTTGCAATATATAGTATGAAATCAAAGGAGGGAAAACTGAATAGACACGCTTTTCGTTTTAGCGCCAATAACCGCGCCTTTCCTTTTCATTTCATTTTTTCCTTCTTTTCACTCTCGCGCGATCCATTTTTGGCCCACTCATCGTTTTTGTTAAAGTGGACCCTTGCAATATTTTTCGTCAAGTTTCCGTTATTGGGCCATTCTCCGGGCCCTGACTATTTTGTCAAGGTTTTTTATTTAAAAAAGGGGCTTTCTCGCTGTATTTCCAATTTTTCTTCCTGCACCCCCAAACTTTTCTAAATCCCTTGATTTACCCTCAAACTTTTTAACAAACATTATTGAGAATTACACGGAGTAAGGGCAGTGAGTTATATACATAATTAATTTTGATTGTTATTACAAAGCAACAATGTTTTCTCGTTTTTCAAGAGTCATTTTATTTAAAAAATAATTATTGTTTAAGACTTTGGTTACAAGTTCCATCCTTCAAATTTATTTAATTTACAAATAAATTGAATTTGAAAACACCTATGATTTATTCAAAAACAAATACTAATTACGACTGCACAAAACAAAATAAGTTATACACATTATTATATTAATAAATTAAATTTACAATAACATTTTTTACAACAACATTAATAACAAGAGGAGTAAAGGTAAAATCGTTTTTCTTTGCAATAAACCCCTTATAAGATTTTCAAATAAAGCTCTTTATTACTCACATTGAGAATTTTATCGTCGAAAAACCATGTGAAAAAAAAAATCACAAAACGAAAGAACGTCGTGATGTGCAGAAGTTGGTGTTGTCTGCTGCACTGCATAACTCTGATATCTGATATCTGATATCAGAGAGTGATCGTGACTCTGATATCACAAGGCATAATCGTTTATAAGAAGAGTATTGTGAGCATAAAAAACTAATGAAAAGATAAAGAAGGTAACACTAAAGTTCTTCCCATTTGATACAGACAGCAGATATCAAAAGCATGAAGCATAAATTACACGTAGAAGCCAAAAGGTTCTTAACTTGCAGATCTTCATCACATATTGTTAGTGTGGTGGGGAAGGTGTTGGGTGGGACAAAAGAAGAGAAAACTGCCATCGTCAAAGTTGAGAGAGTAACTAAGAGGGTCGTAGTTAAAGCTGTTCTTAGTGGAACAACCCTTCTTCTTCTTCTTCTTCTTCATTTGCCTCTTCATATATGCTCTCACCCTCCATAACCAACTCCTTCTCCTGCACTTCACAGCCACCACCCCAGATTCAGATTCAAATTCAAAACAACAACTGCACATCATAACCATCTCCACTTCAGCAGACCAGACAGACAGACAGAAGGAGATGAGAACAAGTTAACACTCCTTGGAACTATATATGCAGAAAGATGAATCTTTTGTGTTGATGTTTGGTGTATCTATGTTTCGTGAATGGCTTGGAGGAGAAGTTTTAAGGGTGGCTTTTTCCTGTTTCCTAGGAACTGATGTGGCAGTTGTTGTGTTTTGTGAGAGAGAGAAAGTAGGGTCATTACTCTTAACCGGGTAAACCAGTGTGGTAAGGAATAGACAGATAGACTGACACATGTATATATACTTTCTCTTGTTCCAATAATAATTACAGTTATAATATACACTATAACTGCATCTCATTTAAATAACTGTTGGCATATAACATGTTTCGACTTTTGTGTCATATGTTACTTTTGTTTGTGTTGGATTCACAGACAGCGGAAGTTGTACAACGAACATGGTGAAGACAATCTATGTTTTTTTTTTTTTTTACTGGTGATGGAGTGTCGTTACTGTGTGTTTTCAGTGTTTTGATTTTGTTAAGTAAAATTATTAGAGAGAATCACCATATAAATAGAAAAAAAAAATATTTAAACTGTGTTTTATCTGGACTTTTGAATAATGTGAGATTATTACTGTGTAATATTATTAGACGTGATTGTATTAGATTTATTTAAAAAATGGAATGTTGTGGACAGTGAAAGACCTAAAATTACGCTGAGCAAGCGAGAATGTTGACTTTTGATGGATGGATGATTGGATATAAATTATTACTATACGAATATAGGTAATTGTTGCACGAATTCAGGATAATTGTATTACCATATGAGATTGATGGATGATTACTTTTTAATTGTTGTAAAACGAGAAAAAAATTATTCTGATTATTTGTTTTGAATTTAGTTATTAATGAATAAATAAATAAATATAAAATTAAATTAAAAATTTATTTATTAATTTAATAAATATTAAAAAAATTTATTATAGAGTAAATTAAATTTATTAAAAAATATTTATTAATTTAATAAACAGTATAAATTATGTCATTGTAATATGAATAAACTGTCTTAAAAAGGAAGAAAAGTAATTTAATGAAAAAAAGGTGAATATTGTTACAAGTAGTGGAATTTTATTGTATATAAGAAAAGTTGTCTAAATTATATTCGTTTCTATAAAAACAAATTTTTAACTTGTTTGAAATTGTTTAATCCATTTTATTATAGATATAATTTGTATTTAGTTAATTTTTTATGTTGCATTTGAAGGTCAGGTATTGAATTTGAACTTATGTAAATTGACCAATAACCTTCATTTCAAATATGATAAAATTGGATTTCATAAATTGAATTCATGTTGTAATGACACGTCTTTTACTGTTTATAAAATGATTTTTTAATTAATCCAAAATCTATTATAATGACAATGTTTTTACTATTTATTAAATTTAAAACAATTTTTTATTAATTTTATTTCATGTTTATCTCATTATTAATCAAATAAGATTAATGAACTTGAAATAAATAATTACAAAAGAAATATTTTTGTTTTATTTTACAATAAAAGTAAAAAACAACATAATAAAGTCATCTTAAATTTATGAAACTTGACAAAACTTTCATACAAAATTAGTAATACTAAAGAGGTATCAAATTGATACGATTTTTATAAAAAAATTATTAATACAAAATTAATAATATTTAAGTAATTTCAAATTGACACGAATTTTATACAAAATCAGCAATACTAAATGTGATTACACAAAAATCATTCAAAATTCACACTATCAGTGCTCTATACCAAATTCATTTCAACCTTTTTGAAATTCAGGCTAAAATATGAAATGAATCTCAAAATTTGTATATTTTTTTATTATCTATTTAATCACTTGGAATTATTTTTTTAAAGATAACTAAAAAATAGAATGAGAGTGACATAATCTAAAGAGGTTTTTTATTGAATCTTTAATATATTTTTTTCTAACAAACGTTGTTTAAAACATTTTCAGTCCAGATGTGAAGGAATCTAAAAATGATTTGTATTTCATTTTAGTTTACCACTTAAGCAACATCAATCCAAACAAGAATGTTGTGAAAGTAATATCAAACAAAATTGTTTAAAAATTTGGTTTCTCAATTTTTTTTAATATCGTTGTTTTGTGATATTTTAAAAATTACATCGTTGTTAATATTTTAAAATATTTTGAATATAATAATAACACAATAAATCAATGTAACTTATATGCAACATAAAATCAACACAAATTCATAAAAAGGAAAAGATGAAATTTTAATGCATTTGTTAAAAGCAGGAAAGATTACCATAAATTATCTACGACATATTATATATTTTCTTATATCACTTTACCTTTTATTCTGACAGGGAAATATTCACTTTATATTTGGCACATAAACAACTAAAACTAAATATTCAAAATCCTGATTTTTCACTGAGGATATAAGTTTTGAATACTGATTTGTTATATACATTTTAGTGAACAATTATATATATTTTTCATATAATTTTATCTTTATTATTTTAGTAAATACTTATAACTATTTTTATTATTTTATAAATGTGATGTGTGATATATATATATATATATATATTTACTTGTCTTATTATATAATTTTTAAATAAAAAATTATTTAATAATTTTTTTTCATTTAATCATAAATTAATATATATTAATTAGCGATTAAGTAAATCACTAGGACTTACAAATGAGATTATGAAAGTAAAGGTGAAAGTTGAAACACACGTATACTATGAAAGAGGGAAAGAAATAAAACTTGAACTTAGGATTGGGGCACAAGTCAGAGATCATTGCTATGGAAGTGCAGTTTCTCATTCCGTGTTTCTCTCAGATTTTGCGTAAGTGAACTCAAACCATATTCAACCTGTGTCGTTTTTATACTCTCTTACTATCGGTTACTGCGTTTAGGTGCAAAGATAGGGAGAACCCTAGAATCTGTGAATGCTCAGCTGCTGCGTTCGATCATTTATTTTTCACACATTCCTCATCTCAAAAGGCAACCCTCGATTACTCTCTCGCAATTTTATATTTTTAACTTTTCTTTTTCCCCAATGGTCACGCTTTGAATCTTGGTTCCGCCATTCCCTGTGCAATGTGGGTGATCTGCTTTGGATGTTTATTTCCGTTGGTCTTCTTTTACAATTGTTTCTGTTGGAGCAGGGTTTTCTTAAATAGTGGAAATACACGAACTTCGTATTTTTTACGTGAGAAAGTAGTGCTGTTTGATTTTTTTTTTATACAAAATGGCAGTGTGTTTTGTTAGTGGCAATTTTCTTTTAGTTTCGATTATGGATTTCATTATTGTTGTATTTTTGTTAGAATTTATTAATGATAGGGTGGAATACGAATAGATAAAAGGAAAAAAAAATGATTTGATTTTGGTATTACTCAATTTTACGTTATTTACCTGGAGGGAAATTTTTTTAGGTATTTCAGTGATGGTTTGAATTTGAACTCTACTTGTGTATTTAATTGTTAGTTGGTTTGAAAGATCTTAAGGAGGATGAAAGGATGATATGAAATGAAGGTAAGGTACAATTTGGACCAAAGAGTTGCGTAGGTCTATGAATTTGCAAAAGTTTTTTTAATCATCTTTAGTAATCCCTTCACTTAAAGGATGTAACCATGTGCTTATCCTTATTGATACTTCTTAGTTCATACTTCATTTGCAGTGGAGCTGTTAATACTTTATTGGGGGCATTTTTTTACTCATATTCGATGAAAATAGAGGGAAGTTGCTCTGGATATTTTGTCCTTCAATCTAAGTAATAATATTGTTTACTATTTTACGATATCTGTTATCTTCTGTGAATACAATTTTATCATTTTTATCTGTAAGAGAGTTTTTTTGTGGAACTCATTTGCTTCAACACTTATTCTAGGTTACCCTTATAATATAGTGATACTTATGTCGTGTTATATTTTCTTTTTCTTACCCGTTCCCCTGTATTGGTTGGATTTACATGTAAAAGGAATAATGAGATTATTACCACATTTCTATAATATCTTAATTGCATTTGTTTGTTGTAAAAAAGTAGAAATATATAGAACTCAAGGTATACCCTTGTGTGGGTTGCTACAAGATAAATGCTTATGGGCAGTTGAGTATTTGATTTAATATCAAAGGAGTATAGAACAGTTGAGTATCTGAGTGAAGGTGTTTTCATTTTGGGAAGGCTTATCTATAGCAGTCAATTGATGGAGTGGTTTCTAACAGTAGCCATAATGGCTGCATCAGTGGCCACAAAAGTGTCTTTTCACATTGTGTCCTGGCTCTATTATTATACATCTTGAATCCAGAATTCCGTTTATACGCCCTGAACTTTGTTTGGGTATTTTGGGGGGAAGTATTCTACATAACTTACCTCTTTTCTGATTCTATTCCTTCCCACCTTTTAGGATTACTTTTATACTGAGTTATTTTTTCTTCCTTTAGATTTGCAGTTCACGTTTTTGTATTTTTTCTATCTAATTTGTCATGTTCTTTTTTGTTTTAATTTCACCACCATTTTCCTTAATTTATATTTTACTTCATTAGTGTGTTCTTATTGCTCCTGCGTTGATTCTGATTGTTTGCAAACTGTGACTTATTTATCTTGAGTCTCTTTAATTTTACTTTCATTTTTCTAGTATTTATATGTTCATGGAGTAGTACACATTTTTAGTTTGTAGTATATTCAGTGTGCTTCCTGTTATAGTGATTTTAGAGAGTTATTTACCTTCACACCGCAATCTGGTATTGTCATGTGGAGTTCGATACTCATGATACTTTATGGCTACAGGTTGGCACAACTTTTTATGCTTCTGTTTGTAGATTCTAGGGCGGCTGAGAGAACATAAAACGTTATTTCAATTTCATGGGTGAGTCTATATATATCAGTTCGTCAGATGATGATGAGTTGGAGGAGATAGATGTTCAAAAGAGAACTCTTCCGCAATGGGCAAGAACTTTCGAAAGGAGTTCAGGTGCGTGATCTTTAGTAAAGGTCCCGTTTGATATATATACATACATATATATATATATATATATATATATATATAATTTGTAAATTAGTTATCATCATACCTGCAATATTATGTGCAGACTATGGTAGGCGGAATAATTCTTCAAGAGGGTCAAATAGTTCAAACCTAAGTTCTTCTAGAGTGTATAATCATTCACAAATCAAACCTCATACACTACCTGTGTCCAGTACCAATGCACTGAACCACAGAATTGCACGAAGAGATGAACCTTCCTACCATGCTCAGAATGGAAACACAAGTCAGCAACAAACAGTTAATTCCCAAATTTCAAAGTCTCACGGTGAAGATTATGAGAAAATGTCATCTCAGCAAGCTTTCGAGAGGACCCTTCCTTCAACTCTTCAGCCTTCTGCAACAAGGGCCCTTCCTTCTCCTTTATTTGTGTCAGACATCAGATCAAGCAACTTAAAAGATAACCCAGGCAGCAGTCATCTTCATGATGCATATAAGAATCATCGCCAGGGAGTAGGGCCTAGCATGTCCGGTGACAGGGGCTACATTCGTGACAGTCTTATCAGGGGCCATGACGAAGGTCATTTATTGTATCAAAATAGTGGGAATAGGATTCTTCCACCATCTTTGGTTCTTGGAAAGGCCATAACTCCACACTTTGCAATTTCTAGTGAATCTGCATATCATTCTGGAATAGGTGATGAAAGGTCTGCTGAAAATGACGAGAGACTTATTTATGAGGCAGCATTACAGGTATTACATGCATTTTATTGTTGTTTTTGTATATTTAACTCCTTAAACTCTTTAAGTTGTATGAAGAAGATATTCCCTCTGTTAAGTGTGAGAGGAAATCATCTAGTTGACATATTTTATCTTGTAAGTTTAATGAAAAATATTTTACTTGAGTTTGAAGCTGTGTTTAGGACTTATATGTGATGGGTTGTTAAAGTTGACTGGTTGGGAAATTGTTGGGATCCACTATTTCTCACCTATTTCTACCCATCTCTCTTTCCCTCTCCTAATCTCTTTCTATTTTTCTTCAAACAAACACCTCTAATGCTCACTTTATTTCTTATCTATTTGCACTCTACCTGCTTATTTCTATCTTACCTATTTCTCTCATCTCTTTCAAACATACTCTAAATGAAGTAACACCCCACAACAATAGTTAGTGCATGGAAACATACAATTAGTTCTAAAGTAAAACTGTTAAGCCAAATGTTGAGTTCCACTTGGTTTAGTGTTTAATCTTATGCTCTATTGATGTTTGTCCTGCATGATTTGTAGAAGCTGCTTCAAATTTTCTTTTTCAGTGCTCGCATCAGTATGTGTTATACTCACAGAGAACCATTATTGTCAATTGTGAATTTGGTTATCACAGGATATCAGTCAACGTAAAACAGAATATGACTTACCTGCTGGTGTATTGTCTGTCTCTCTTCTGAGACATCAGGTATCCTGGATTGTCTATTCAATTTCTTTTATTAGTTCTGCTCATGGCCAATTGTTTCTGAGTACTTTATATTTCAGAAAATTGCATTGGCTTGGATGCTTCAAAGGGAAACCAAGAGTTTGCATTGCTTGGGGGGGATTTTGGCTGATGACCAGGTCAATGTTTGGTGATAATTTTTTGAAGATACTGCTCTTTACCTTTAATTCTGATTATTGTTATCTGAATACCAAAACCTTGTTCAAACAGGGTCTTGGAAAGACAGTATCAATGATTTCTCTCATTCTGGCATTGAGGTCATTACAAACAAAATCAAAAACAGATGATGTGCACAATCGTAAAACTGAAGCTTTGAATTTGGATGACGAAGATGACAACGGTGGTATAGATGTGGAAAAACATAAAAATAGTGTGGAAGCTGATGAATTGTTTCCTAATAGAGAACCTAGCTGTTCAACACAGGCACCTGGTAGAAAAAGACCAGCTGCTGGTACCCTAGTTGTCTGCCCTGCCAGTGTTATGCGACAGTGGGCCAGGGAACTTGATGAAAAAGTTGGAGATGAAAAACTTTCTGTTTTAGTTTATCATGGGGGCAATAGGACTAAGGATCATGTAGAACTTGCAAAATTTGATGTGGTTCTAACAACATACTCTATTGTGACTAATGAAGTGCCTAAGCAACCATTAGTTGGGGATGATGATATTGAGGACAAAAATGGGGAAAGATTTGGGTTATCCTCTGAGTTTACTGTTAAAAAAAGGAAAAAACCAATTAATGGAAGTAAGAAGGGTAAAAAAGGTAGAAAAGGAATTGACAGTTCTAGGGAATATGGTTCTGGTCCTCTTGCAAAAGTAGGGTGGTTTCGGGTTATTCTAGATGAGGCTCAAACAATAAAAAATCATAGAACTCAGGTGGCTAGAGCTTGTTGCAGCCTTAGAGCCAAAAGAAGGTGGTGCTTATCTGGAACGCCTATTCAAAATACTATTGATGATTTGTATAGCTACTTTAGATTCTTGAAGTATGATCCTTATGCTGCATATAAATCATTCTACAACACCATAAAGGTTCCTATAGCCCGAGATACCATTCATGGTTACAAGAAACTTCAAGCAGTTTTAAAGGCCATAATGCTACGTCGTACAAAAGGTAAATTTATTATATTCTGATTTGTCATGCACCAATTGATGTTAGATTTGACCTTTTTTCCGGGTGTTATGGGTTTTCTGTGTCCTTGCTAAATTCTCATTGATCTGTGCTTAAATCTAGTTGTTATTTCGATAATGTTAAGTCTAAGCAGGTAGCATTTCAGGTTTGGTTTCTCACGTTTACCTGATAAGGGAACTACTTAATCCTGCATCAAACATGTCACGTTTGGAAAATGTCCATAAACACCACTATGAGAGATGGGCAAACTGGTTATAATACCATCTCATTAGATGTCAAGAAAGGTAGCAACTTTGGTGTTGTGTTGCAAGCCCTTCTATAGCATATAGGATGACTGCCAATGCAGGACCACACAGGGATTTAATCGCAGACCATAACATAATAACAGATCTGCTAGTAGGATATTTTTCCTTCATCGCTGCTGGATTAGTGAATTTAATTTATTTATCGTGAAAGTATAGTCTGTGCATAATATTACATTGTCAGTCTGCTTACTTCTTCTTGGAAAGATTTTTAGATGTTTTTATATGTTGGAATTATTCCTTTTATTTAGGGAACTCATCCCTAATCTCTATTACCATTTCCACTGTGTAGAATGCAATAACTTATTTTTTCTTTATATTTGATTATAAATCTAATTTTATTTGTTAAGGGTGTGTACTGAACGTATTAGCCATCTAGGTTTTCATTTGTGTATTTGAAGTGAGTTTCCCTTTGATTTATAGTCAAATGTGGTATGAGTTCTGTTCTATAACATCAATTTATTGCATTTTTCTAGGAACTTTGCTTGATGGGAAGCCAATAATCAATTTGCCTCCTAAAACAATTGAGCTCAGTAGTGTGGATTTCTCCATTGAGGAACGAGCCTTCTATACTAAGTTGGAATCAGACTCACGCACTCAATTTAAGGTTAGTTCTTCAAATTGGTTTATATTAATACCAAGACACTTTGTAATTAAAGTTTTTTTGTTTCTTTTAAGTGCAACATCTAGAAATGTCCTTTTTTCTAGTGACATTTCAAATTTAGTGATTATAAACTCATTTTGATAGTGATAGAAGTAATTGTCTATTTGGAGGCACAAGAATAGAAACTTCACTAATATTAGCAGCCTTTTAAGATAATATTCAACCTATTAAATTTGTTGAAATGATAGGGTTTTTGGTAAGGAATGAAGACAAAAAATTAAGACTGCTCTCTTATCTATAACTAAATTAAATCTGTGTATCGAGAGTAGTTGTATGTTAGGATTTAAGCACAACAGGAGAGCCGAAACCAAAAGACCAGGCCATTAGGTGGGAGAACCTCTAGGTTTATGTAACACATAAAGTAACTAACCTACTCAATGTGGGACTCTAAACATTGCCATCCACTTTTAAGAGTTGATTTTCATGACGACTTCACTCTATGAAATGGTGGTAGCTATTCTCTCTTTGAGACGACTTCCCTCATTTTTCACTCTGAGACGTAAGGAGCTAATCATATATAATAAAAAATATTTAAATTATATAGGTGGTATTAGGAACACTTTTATTATTTTCGTATCACATCTTTATTATTATTATTATTAGAGAATAAAATCTTTTTTGTTCATTATATTGTTTGTTTCCTCGATATAAATAAGACAGTTGTGCTGTCTCAGAAACGTACGTTCTCATTTCGATTTCCCTTCCCTATAGTTTAACATGATATCAAATCCTTTTCAAAACCATGTTAGCCCAGTAGACCGACTTTCTTCAGGGATTATTTTTTTTTTTTTGCGAACCTTTCTCCAATGTTCACTTCTATTGTCCTCCTCTCCTTAGTATTTTTTGGTGGACTGATGGTGTCCTGAGGATTTTTTGGGAACCTTTTTCCCAGGTCTGCTCTCACTATTCTGATGTGGCGATGTCAAGTGCAGATGTCAAGTGCAGAAGCAAAATACAGGGCAGTGACATTAGTCACTTGTGAGCTCATATGGCTAAAAGAACTCCTCAAACAACTTAAATTTGAAGATTCCCAAACACACCTTGTATATGAAAACCTGGTTGCATCACACGTTGCATCTAATTTTTCTTTCATGAGAGAACGAAATATATTGAGGTGGATTGTCATTGGATTAGATCAAAACTAGAGACCGGAGACATCACCAGATTTGTCAACTCTAATGAACAATTGGTTGACATGTTCACCAAATCTTTCCAAAGGTTGAGTATATTTGGAGCAAGCTACATATGATCTATATGCTCCAACTTGAGGAGTAGTGTTATAATTATAAAATCAAGAATATCTAGATTATATATGTATCATTAGGAACATTTTAATTTATTCCATATCATATATTTGTTATTAGAGGATATCAACTCTTTATTTTTTTTCTCTCAATATAAATATGGCACTTTGTGCTGTCTTAGAAACACGTTTCATCTCAATGTTTCCCTCTTCTGTGGAGTTTAACAAAATCGATAACAGATTATTACTTATAGATATTCTTAAATAACATTAAGATATTCCAATACAATTGGTATTTTGGGTGTATGTATATGTGTGTGTATATGTATGTATGTATGTGGGTGTGTGTGTATTCTCGAAATTCTAACAAACTAATAGAACAAATCAAGTCCATCACACATTCTATTTAGAAACTACAACATAAAACAAATACCTTCTATATCACACATCACATAACTGTTCGATCATATGGTTTAGAGCACTCGGGTATAGGATATTTCTGATGGTAAAATTTTAAATTAATGTAGCTGTTGAGTCTTTTGATGACTAGTTCTGAAGTGCATATGGTTTTATGCTATCAATATAATTTCATTGATGATTTTCTTAAATCTTGCATAATTACTAAATTGTTTCTTACTTCCATAAACATACAGAAGCTTCAATTTTGAACTTATTAAAAGCCTGATAAGTGCATTTCTGTCCGATTCCCACTTTGTTGCCTGGGTGAATCAGTTATGGGTTGTCATATACTTAATATATAAGAAGTGCCGGGGTGGTGGAGTTTTTAAACTTCCCATCTCACTCTCTGTATCTAATTTATTAAAGTCTAGCATACACTTTTGTGAATTATAGAATTTTTTTGTTCATTTGATCTTTTTATATCTGAAGTATTGTGGATCTGACTTTAAGAGCTCATTCTTTGCAGGCATATGCTGCTGCTGGGACAGTGAACCAAAACTATGCTAATATTCTTTTAATGCTCTTACGTCTCCGACAGGCTTGTGATCACCCACGTCTTGTTAAAGATTTTGATTCTGATCCTGTTGGGAAGGATTCTGTTGAAATGGCAAAAACTCTTCCAAGGGAATTGCTGATTAATCTGTTTACTTGTTTGGACGCAACCGTTACTATCTGTCATGTTTGCAATGTGAGTTAAATTCAGATGCTATATTTTTTGGTACTCTAGATCCTTTTGGTTATGTCTTGTATAAGTTATGGTGTTTTCTTCCTATATTGTGCAATTTTTTTAACATTTGGAAGTGGACTTCGTGGTTTGAAAAGTAAGGAACGGACTTTTAACTGCAATTTGTATGGGTATTCTTTTAGGAGTATTATGTATTTACACTCCCCATGGACGTTGTTTGTTTACTAAATTGGGTTAAGTTGAACACCTGTGTTCTATTTAAGTAATGGGAATTTAGTTGAGTTTAACAATAAGTTGCTGGTTTTTCAAAAATAGACATGTTTATCCCAAAATAATAAGAAATAGTTTTAGGGGACTGCTTTTCTATTTAAAGAGGTTTTAGTAGTGTAGGAAAATATTTACAACGGCTGATTGCATCTCGATGCATTTCACACCTAATTGTTTTTAGTTTAATCTTAAGTTTATGGTTGTTATCCGTGTCTTAATATAATCTTTTCACGGAACTGATATTTTTGTTGATAAAAGAAAAGTTTATTGAGATGAAGAGATAGTATAAAGGACATTATCCTCTTTTTAATGGTACTATATTTTATTGATTGATTGTTGTATCTCTGTGACATTTATCATAATTGCTTAATTGAATTTTGTTGGTAGTAGCGAATTATTAGGATAAAAATACCTTGAATATTTCCATATTGATTAGGATAAAAAGTCTCTAGAATATTCTTATTCATTTAAGCTTATTTGTGTTTCCTTAGTTTAAGTTTGGTTGTTACAAATAAAGGTGATGAAAATGTAATTTGTGCCAAACGTGTTTCTCTCTGAATTGGAATATCATAGAACTTTGAATGGGTTGTGTGTGGATTGAACTAAATCATTAGCACAAAAATTTGAGGATATGAAAAATAGATACCACCGTACATGCTGAAACCGTGAGGTAAAATCTTTAAATTCCTAAATGTATTGTTAGGATAAAAATATCATCGTCTCCATATTGATTAGGAAAAAATATCTTCAAAATATGTATTTGTTTCAGCATATTTGTATTTCTTTTTTTCAGATAGTTTAATAATTTCAAATAGAGATGATGAGAATGTAATTTGTGTGATTGTTATCAATAACATAATTCTTTATTTCCCTACGAACTTCAAGTGATTTTTAGATTTTGATTTCTCATTTAATCTGTTATAATGGGTGGTAAGTAATTATTTGATGTCAATAATGGCTCAGGCTGATATGCACTATATTTCAACAGGATCCCCCTCATGACCCTGTTATTACAATGTGCGGCCATGTCTTCTGTTATGAATGTGTACAGGAATATTTGTCTGGTGATGATAATATGTGCCCTGCTGTTAATTGTAAAGAAACAATCGGTGATGACCTTGTTTACTCCAAAGTTACTTTGAAGAGTTGTATCTCTGATGATGGCAGCACTTCTAGTTCTTCAAATTCACATCTTAGTGATTATTCTCTAGTGCAACGGGATGATTACATTTCATCTAAAATCAAAGCTGTTCTTGAGGTTTTGCAGTCAAATTGTCACATGAAAATATCCAATTCTGACTTACCGAACTCTGGATGTTGTGGAGATTCGCCATCTTCTACTGATCTAGAGTTTGATGACAGTGATTCAGAGGCTAGGGTTGCAAAACACACAAGAAAGTATTCAGAGTCCACAACTGAAGGACCGATAAAGACTATAGTTTTTTCCCAGTGGACTAGTATGTTGGATTTAGTTGAGACATCATTGTGTCAATTTGGTATACTGTACAGGAGACTTGATGGTAGGATGACTCTGGGTGCAAGGGACAAAGCTGTTAGGGATTTCAATACTGAACCTGAGGTTTGGCCCTTCCCGACATTGTTATAGCTGTAACTTTTATATGCGAATCAATAAATGGCACAAAGCAATGAGAAACTATTCTTAGTAGACTAAGTGATATAAAATTTAAGCCTCTTAATGGCTATATCAATAATATTGTTGCAATTTTAATCGGTATATTTTGCTTCTACTTGGACTTCAATTATCTACTGTGTTTTAAGTGTCTCAATTGCCTGATTAAATTGAAATATGTTTCAGATAACTGTTATGCTGATGTCACTAAAGGCAGGAAATCTTGGATTGAATATGGTTGCTGCTTGTCATGTTATTCTTTTGGATCTGTGGTGGAATCCAACAACTGAAGATCAAGCTATTGATCGAGCCCATAGAATTGGACAAACTCGTCCTGTTACTGTGACAAGGATTACTATAAAAGATACCGTTGAAGATAGGATACTGTCTCTTCAGGTACAATATCCGCCAGTTTAATTTTCTTGTATGTGCCAAAATGAGTTCATACATGGTGGTCATTTCGGGTTTAGGTGAGCAGGTGTGAGTGAGGCTTAACAACTAATAGGACTTTACAAGTTCTTAATTGTTTTCTTTCACCTTTAACCTCTCCTTTTTAATATTGCTTACTCTTGTAATTCATTAAACAAAATTGGACTTGCAAAATTAACAGAAGTTCTATTATGGTTCAAGGAGAAAAGTCAAAATTAGCACACGAAGTGATATATTTTTAAAAAGGTTATTTATTTAGTAGGCTTTGATATATATATATGGGAGGGGAGAGTTTGTGTGATTGAGATGAAGATAGATTGTATCTGTCAAATAAATTCTCATTATGTTCTTGTGTTGTAACCATTTGGCAGGAGGATAAGAGAGAAATGGTTGCATCTGCTTTTGGGGAAGACCATGCTGGTAGGTCTGGAACTCGCCTTACAGTGGATGATCTGAAATATCTCTTCATGGTCTAGACTCAAGACCTCTCCTTGCTTCTTCTTCTCATATGATGGATGGATAATTTGAAGTTTTGTTTTGTTTTGAGCGATTTGGCATGGAGTTGGAATGGTTGTTCTGAAGGAGGGGTATGACTTTTTCTGGTAGGAGAGGCTTGGTTGATCCAAGTGGTAATGTGATCTGTTTTGAGCCCACAAGGGCAATTTTGTCCTCCATGCTTTTATATAGGTTAAGGCAGTCTGTAAATATTCTTATCAAATTATAATATGGTTTATGAAAATATGACCTTGTGCAACAGCCCTTCCTTTTGTTGCAGTGTACAGTTTTCGTGCTAGTTACTGTGGGTCTAGCTGGTACCCTCCATGCTGTGGCCCCCTCTCCGGTGTAGATTGACCAAACTCGATGTGGACTCTTATTTTATAACAAATTCAAAAGTTTGAGTGCATATCCTTACTATTTGCAATTTTGAATTTTTATTAAACACCATTATTGTCTATGCTTGAAAATAACTTCACTATTCATTGACTGTGCAGAAATTTTATAGAAGTAATTTTGTTTGATTATTGCTGTGTAGAATTTGATTTTGCTTCAAAATTTTGGTTTGATTATTGCTGTAGGTGCATTTATATCAAGTTTTACCGCAAGCTTGTGTTTAAGGTAAAACATTTTAATACAAGTATGTAGATACATAAATATACCTTCATTCGACGTAGAGGTTTTTTCTTTCTTTCAATCTTTCTCTTTTTGGTGTATATCAGGTATTGATAAATATTTTGAATGTCCATAAATTATTTTCCTTTTAATATTCACTTTTGCCAGTCTTTATTAATATGAAGACACAACGATATTTTGTACACTTGTTGAATGACTATCGAAATTCCTAACGAATTATTTTTTTCTTTTGAAAATTGTCAGTAGTCCTCTGATTTGATCCAACGAAAGTATAATGTATGTGAAATGTACTGATTATTTGTTTTTGTGTTGAACATAGAAAAAAATGAACTGAAGGTAGTAATCTTTGATTTGTGAAGAAGAGTTAAAAAAACTCTCTTTGCTACAAGCAAAATGATTCATTACGAATGCAACGCGTTCATTGAGCTAACTGGATTTGTGATCATATTAATGTCAATGCCATATCGTAAATTAGAGCAAATTCAATTTTTATTGTTATTAATAGGGTCAATGCTGAGACATAATAGCATTGACGTAACAACGAGGGTATAAAAACTAAAGATTTTTTTAAGGTTTTTTTTTATGCGGCTGTAGAGATGTAAGATCCAGTAAGAAAGAAAAAAGAGAATGCAAAGTATATCCTATATGGTCTTATTCTCTAATCAAAGGGTAGATTAATTGATTCCTTTCCTTTCACCATTTTTCACCAACAGATTGCCACTTTATGGTGGGCCTATAAAGTGCTTACAAAGCTGAAGGACTGGACAGGAAAAATATCACTTTCACTGGTAAAATTATCAAACACATTGATGCATTGACGTGAATGGAACATGTAAGGCTGAATTTGGTGGTAATAATGAAGCACATTAGGGAATAAAAAGAAATGGAGAAGGGTGATTTATCTTAATCTTAGATCCTTGAAAAGAGAAAAAGCAAAGCAGAAATGGCTTGGCTTTGCAAAAGTGAGTGGTGAAATGCACTCGAAGCAGAGGTCCCAACAAAAGGCAGAGCAGAGAGTCCCTATTGATGGTTTTCACATGTCCATAATGGTGGTGGCTCCCCTTCTTCCCTCATCATTCAATTGCACTACCAGCTTTCACACTGAGGAATCTCTATATGTGAAAGAAAGAAAGAAAAAAGAAAAAAAGAAAAAGATGTCAGAGCAATGTCCACCCATCAGTAGTGAAGCTAAATCATTTCCTACCTTCAAATTAATTAAAAGTGTTCTCTTGGATCCTCCTCGGTATCACACTCCACACCATAAACATCACCCATATCAACTTTTCTATCATTCTTTTGACTGTTCTCTCAGTTACTCTACCAATCTTTGACCACCCATTTATCACAATTTTCCACTTACTTTTAGCATCTCAAAATCAAAACCCAAACACCTTAATAATAATAATAATAATAATAATTTATTATTATTATTATCTATTATAATTAATGAGCACATGCAGGAGGAGGTGCACTAAAACTAGCAAAATTCATATGGTTGTTGATATACATGAGTATTACTTAACAGACATTGGGTCCGAATCCGACAAACCCATTAGCTCCATCAACAGAGATCTGAATGCCCTCTTGCTGAATGTTGCCAATGATCGAAAGGGCAGAAGAAGAAGGAGCAAAGGCAAAACAAAAGGTTCCCACATCATCCACTGGGATCAGAAAGTTCCTAGCTGGCAGGGTCAAAATAGGCCCACCCGAAAAGTAAAACGAAACGGTTGGAACCCGAACCGATACAAACCCAAACAGGTCATAACACGTGTCAAAAATCGACGCTCCGGAAGCCCGTGGCAGGTTGGTGGTTTGGGCTATAAACCCATCTCGGAAAGCCTCGTAAGCCGCCGTTGGCAGCCGCGTCACAGCGGTGCCGGTGTCCATAACCACTCCGCCATCACCCATTTCGGATAATTTGAAAACATCTTCGGGTATGGGTATCCGTAAGCCCCCAACTCCCAGACCCAAAAGCCCAACATAGTAAAAACTTTGGGCCCGCGGGTTGTGGATCAGGGGAACCCACGCTGCTCCCACGGGCATTGCTTCACGTCCGAACTCGAGTAATCCGGGGGATTGGGTTCCCCTGCTAACTAAACAATAACTAAAGGCCTCGCCAGTTTGCCCACCGAGCTGGCCCACGAAGGACATGGGCCCACCTCCGAGGCCCAAAAGTCCAGCGGCGCCAACGAACATTCCCTGGTTGCGGTGCCCGCACCCGATTGCGACGTTTCGGATCAAGGTTCGTCCGAAGGTGAGTGTTTCAAGCGCTAGTGTTCCTTTAGTGTAGGACCCGTCTCCGTAGGAGACTTCGTACCGGCAGCGTCCCTCGTGGCAGCCAGCGTTGTCCACGTGGCTGCACACAGTGGACTCGCAGGAGACGCCGGCGTAGGAGGAGGAATCGGCTGGGTTGAAAACCGGGTCAGATTGGTGGTAGCATTGGGTGCAGGGTTCGCATTGGACCCATATAATGTCGCTGCCTGAGTCTATGACCACGTATTGGTTCCGAGGCGGGCTTCCAACTCCGATTCTGACAAAGTACTCTCCGCTTCCCTGTTCCATACCCGAGACGACATCCGACCCGAATGCCTCCGAGTCCAAGGTGGGTTTTCCGGAGGCCAGGCGGCGGAGGAGGGCGGCGACCCTTCTGGAGTCTCGCTTTATTCGGGCGTTAAACCGGGTCTGGTGGTCGTGGGAAGTGTTAAAGGTGGGAACTTTGTCTCTGTGGACTAGTTTTAGTTTCCCTTTTGTGGATGATGAATCAGTGACAGTGTTGGGTGTTTGGTGGTGGTTGGACGGTTGTTTTGAGGTTGAGGTTGGAATGAGTTTGGTTTGTGCGAGGGTTTGTTTTACGTCGAGTTGTTGAAAATGAGGGTATGATAGGTTGTGAGAAGAGGAGGTGCTTAGAAGGAATGAGAGGAGAAGCAGAACTGTGAACATGGTGGTGTGCTATTGATGTTTTAGTTGTTGGTGTGATACGGATGCGTGTGTGTGTGTTGTGTTGTGTTGAGTTGCGTTGTGTTGTGTGCAGAGCGAGGAGGAATTTATTTGGTTGGGTTTTTGGGTGTGTAGAGGGAAAAGGGGTTTACTGTGGAAATAATTGTATGGAAGAGAAGTTTCTGTTTTTGTAGTTTAGTGTTTGGAATGATTTATACGAGTTTTAGAGGTGAGTGGAAAGTTGTATGCATCTTTGAGAGTGGTGCATTGAGGAAGGAGTGGAGCGATGTGGTGGTAGGTTACAGCAAGATGGAAAGGTAGTTGGTGGTGGTGGTGATGGCACATAGTATTTTTGTTAAGGGATTTGACAGTGTAAAACATCTTATTAACTATTGATTTTGTATTGATTGTGCATTTTTGTCTTTACCTGCTACTGCAATTGTGTGTACTAGAAGTGCTCAATGGCCAAATGACCAACCGATAGTGTGCTGGTTTAGCATTTTTTTTACTTTTATTAGAATGTTGCCTTTCATTTACTGATGATGTTATTGTTGTCACTTTATTAGTACTAAAATTAACTTGTGGGGAGGAGTGACATGGTTTTGAAGAAAAGGATGGCCCCTTGAAGGGAAAAAAGGGGCGACCAGACGTGTTTGTCTGTGACCCTTTTTTTGGGTCACGCCAACATGATCTGTTTAATAGGAAGAGAAAGAAGGATTGGTATTACTGTTGTGTGGGGAAGAAAGTGATGATGGAAGGACATTGACATTTGGTAAAGCTGCAACAAATTTCCTAGTTACACCAGAAAAATTAGAAATGAATAGTAGGTACACTCTAACTAATTTGGTTGCACAGAAATATTATCTAGCAATTAAGCCTTCAAGTTAACATCTCAGATGAAATGGAAATCAAGTATATCTCTAATGATACTGTGCTATTCAATCTATTGGCAAAAGGGAGAACAGAGTTACACATGTAACAACTGCGTGACAACAAGGAACACCAGTTTCTCTATTTCTCCATTAAATTTAGTTGTGTGTACAGTGTAATGTGTTTATTTTAATTGCAGTATTTGGTGAAAGAATTGATAGTCATGCTGGTTGAAAGTGTTGTTGATGATGGATAATAGAAGAAAGAAATAGGAATTATTAGTTGTGGAATAGAGGCTTAACCTTTCCATCAATGATTGCAAAAGAAAAAATGTGTGGATTCCTAGCATTAATTCATTCGTTGGGCTCTCTGCATTATGCATGTGTTACTTTTGAATGCATTCATGCAAAATCACTGTTGTTTTCCCTGGTTTGGGTTTACAAAGAAGGAATTTTAAGGGAATTTGATCACTTTATTGAGTAGGATATGCGCCAGCTTTGCAGGTTTGCCTTCACCTTAATTAAAGATTAATTCCTCTCTTCCTTTCTCTCTCTGTCTCTTTCAATCCCTAATCCAAATATCCAATGAGTTTCTTGAATAGCGTGAAGCTTCAAAAGTGGAAGACTTCTAATTTCTTTTAAAAGAGAATACTGTCATTGAAGTATCCATTTTATAATGCTAGCCTTTTTAGTGGAAAACTTTCAATGGGCTCTTTGGACACAATCGATAAAGAAAAAGAACACCAACAACCTACTACTAAAATAATACATTTTTTTTCTCATCACACAATAATTGTCTCATTAATTGCTTTATTATTTTTGCAACACTTAATACTCTTGTATTTTCATCAAGTATATCCCAAATATAATAATTAATGATATTAAATTTTCTACATAGACTAATGTGATATCGTTATGGATATATTTCAAATAATAATAATAGAATAATAATGTAACACTTCATCCTAACTAATAATAATAATAATGTAACCCTTCATCCTAACTAATAATAATAATAATGTAACACTTCATCCTAACTAATAATAATAATAATTTTGAAATATAATTATACTGATAAAATTTATAATAATTATGGTTAATATTTTATAATGTATTCGACAGGATAGGTATATTAATGATTTGAGTTGAGAAAATATTGATGACGTTGGGAAAAGCACAATATATTTGTATAGAGGACACAAAGAAGAGTGTATAATGCACATGTCTGTTCTCCAATCATATGTATGACCATGTCCATATATGCATCAAACAATACAATAATTCAACAACATACATGTCTATGACACTTTATTCTACATGTTACTGGCCTGTTAACAAAGTTTAGTCAAATCAATAAACAACAAAACTACGAAAGAAGAAAAAAAAATGTTGTAAATGTTTCCGTAAGGGTGGAGTAGCTTTTTTTTTCATAAATTTGTGAATTTTGTAAATGATCATTATTAATAATAATAATAATAATAATAATAATAATAACTACTTTGTTTTCTTAAAAAAAGTTTTGCTTTAATTTTTGTTTCAATTGTTTATTTTATCTGTTAGATAATTTATGCTATTACAACTCCTTATGTACTCTAATTTTAAACTAATTAAAACCCATGAATCTCTTCGATCATGAAGGATTGTTCTTTATTTAAAGCTAAAATGGCTTAATTGATCATAAACATGAAAAAAAAACAATTTTAGTGCTATAAATAATCCAATCAATCGATAAATAGGAGAAAATTCACTCTGAGAACAACCTATATCTTTCATAACATTCACCAACAAGACCTTGTGGTGGACTTTTTTATTTTTAATTTTAATGTTTCTTTGCTATTATTTGCATGATAATGACTCGTTATTTTGCATAATGTTGTATCGTGTCCTATGAAAAAGTGATTCTTCTTTTGTAGCCCAAACCGTTCTTCTATTGTGATTAATAATAAAATAGAGATTAAAATTGTATTAAAGTTGATATCACTTTTATTTTCTCTCGATTAGTGGGTTGCTATAGTTTAAAAGTATAGTGTTTCCTTTATTACGTTTTATATTATTAAAAAAACTCCAAAATGACGGCTGAGCTCATCCTTTGCATGGCAATATTTGACAGCTAATATTGATTAGAGTGATAGGAAATCTAGGTTAGGAAACCTTTTCTTCTTCTTCTTCTTCTTTTCTTTATTTTATTTTATTTTTCTTGGTATATATGGGTTAGGATTAGTGAAACATAAAGTAAGTAATATTTAAAATGTTCTTCCACACGTGTATCATGAATTTTGAAAATTTAGGTTTGGAGTCTTTAAATTGTATCTTAGAGAATGATTACATACATATATTATAATTATCTATGATAACAATTTGTTTAAATGCTCGAAATTAATATAAATCACTCATATTATGAATTTTCAATTAATTTTATTTATTGGATAATCAATTTCTTTTTGTATATTTTAGGTTTTTATATTAATTCTTTTGCTAAGGTAATGATGTGACACTTAGATTTTTTAATCGTTATTATTTTTTGTGTTTTTAAAATACATCAGTTTTTTTAAAATATAAAATCTAGTGTAAACTAGGGTTTAACATAGGACTAACACATAACATACAAATTTTTCATTTATTTTTTTATATGTTCTATGTATTTGTTCATTAAAAAATGTAATATTTTATTATTAATATAAAATGATATTAAGTAAAAGAGTATCATTTTTCGTTTTTATTCAAATATAACAAGGAATCCAATTAACGGAAAAAAAATTGCAAGCATTCAATTAAAAAACATAAAAAATTTCAGTACTAAACCAAACAAATTTAATATAAACTAGATTAAAATTACTGAAACATATTAAAGATTTGAAACTTAATGAAGTTATATTTTGAACACACAAATAAAACGTAATATACCTTCATTAATATCTACTATCAACATGATTATTTATTTATTATGAAAAAAATACACGCGATAATTAGCATTTTATGGTAATTCATATTGGATTAAGACATAAAGTCTATAAAAAAAACATATAGTAATGTTTGCACTACTGAAAATTAAAATTTAAAAGATTTGGTGTCGTGATATGGTGAAGAAAGCATAGGAATGAAGAGAGACAAGATACGAAGGATATTGAAATGTAGCAATGGTTATTGATACGACAAGACCAACCAAGAAAGATATTATTGTTAAATGTAAGATAATAGTGGGATTGTCACAAACACAATACAAAATTAATATTTGAGTTATAGAAAATGTACATGACTTCTCAATAATTGAGACATTATTACTACCTAAAAGTTCCTCTTATATTTTAAAACTTTCCTTCTCCTTTTTTCCACCCATAATCGTCTATTTCATATCTAAATCGCGATAGTTGGAGAAGTTCTCTTGGTGCATGCTTACGTAGAACCAATGGAAGACACTTATATTTTATTTTATTTTTTATTTTAATTTTTTTTAAAAACAGACGATAATAAAAAGAATATTAATTTTGTTCAAGTATAAATAACCAGTTCGTAAAAAAATTATACGAATAAACAAATTAAAGTTTTACAATATAAGGTTGATTTCTGTTCTTGCTTTAATATTAAGGATGGAGGTGACAAAATTATGTTTTGATTGTTTCCATCATCGGAAAAGATCTTCTTATTGTTGAGAGAAAATATCCATCATCATTCTTGAATTTTGATCATGTACATGTTTACGAGAGGATAAATATTAAAAAAAAATATTAATTATATTTATAAGATTATCAAATTGTGTAATAAACAATAATAAAATAATAAATAATAACAAATACATTAAACTATTAAGATTTAGTTATAATATTTAAACATGACTCAAATATTTTTGATAAATTTATTTATTGAATGGTTTTTTTTAATATTCTATTAGATCTCAGATAATTTTTTTTAAACATATTATATATAATTAGAATAATATCAATTTTTTTTAAGATATCACGACAATCTTCTTTAAATTGTGAATAAATATTTTTTATTTTCAACTTTGATATAATTCTTTCAAAATTGTTGTTATTCATGATTTTTATAAGAATATTTACAAGTTCTCGTTAAAAAAAATGATATCAAACCATTATCAAATTTCTCTTTAATAAAATGTTTATTCACTTTAATATAATTTGTTTTATCATATTTTATTGAACTGTGACTATGTTAATCTTATAATTTTGTTACAATATTCTATTTTATCTTCAAATCTTTCAATATAATTTTATATTATATGACTATTTTATCTTACAAAAGTTACTTTCGTGTTGTCAGTTCAAAATTTTTTAAAAACAATCTTTCCATAGTAGGATTTTTGGAACAAGATTTCTGAAATATATAAAATGAATTTTTCAAAATGAGTTTTTTTTCATGTTTTCTCTTTCTTCTTCTTCCTCTGTCAATGGCGATGACAATCACAGCAGTAACAGACAGTGATAAGAGTGCAATTAGTAAAATGAGGTGTTGCAAGCAAAAGCCTCGATGACTCTTCCTGCCAAAGTAATTGCCATATATGATTGAAAAATGATAATCGAAGAGTAATGAAAAACAATTCCTGATAAAAAAAAATCTGCAAATATATGATTGAAAAATAAATTCTGATTCATATTTGAAAACCTAATTATTTATCAACTATATCGACTTTATTCATAATATAAGTGCGTATAATTTTCTAATAAACTCGCATCAATCTGACTCAATAATAGTTATGCTACTAATTTTCTATTCTTTTAAAATCTATACAATACATATCATAAAAAATCCCAATAATACAATATTTTTCTTTTTTATATTTATCATCTGTGAATGACTGCATTCAAATATTTACAAACTAAACATAATGTTAGTTTTAATATCTAATTTGAACACTAAATTTTGTTTTTATGTTTTTTTATTATGAAATTTGGTTGATGTTTTATTTTTAAAGGTTAAATATGTTTTTAGTCCCTATACTTTTGGTCGATTTTGGTTTTAGTCCATTTTCAAACTAAGGTACAATTTAATCCTTCAACTTTAGAAAACTCTGGTTTTAGTCATTTTTATCAATTTTTTTTAACTTTATTTGCTGTTTCAAACTGGTAAAAATGACTAAAACCAGAGTTTTCTAAAATTGAAGGACTAAATTATACCTTAATTTAAAAATGGACTAAAACCAAAATCGTTCAAAAATATAACGACTAAAAACATATTTAACCCTATTTTTAATTAGGATAACAAGTCATATATAAACAATATTTATCTATTATTTAATTTATAATATTTTTTTTCGTTACTGCGTTACCAGTTATATACTTTTTAAAAATTTATTTTAAAATTAATAAATATTCATAGACACTCACGAATATTTAAAAATATATACTTTATAAATTTTTAAAATAAAATTATAAAAAAATATAAAATATTATATAAATAAAAATTTAATATTAATTATATTTAACTTAATAAAATATAAATTTGATTTGGTTTTAGTTAAATTTAACTTAATAAAAAAATAAATTAAAACTTTATTTAATTTTTTTAAATAATAATAGCACGAATACAGATAATACGATACTTCCAATTAACCCATTTATAAGAATGTTAAAATAATTGTTATCTCTTATTTAAGATAATAAATATCTACCATATTAATGATTCGCTTTTTAATGATGAGTTTGACATGGAGTTACTATTTAAGATAGTGCTTTTAGTGAGGGTTTTTAACAGTCAATATCTAAAGTGTGTTTGGACAAATTCTTCTTTATACTTTATGTGTAATTCTGCATCCAATTAAACTTTTGATTTTCGTTTGGCGCTAAACTGTTTTACCAAATGCCGTGTTCTCCAGTGTTTTGAGTTTGAATTTGAAAGAATTAACCAGGTGAGAATGATTTGTTTCGTTCCTGCTTTATTGTAGTTAAATAGTCTATATTTTGAGGGTTTGAACTGTGATTTTGCTGTTTTTGAGTGATTTAATGGTTCTCAACGCATCATTTGCATTCATATATCCATTCAATTCAATCATGTCCATATCAGTTCCATTGCATAACTTTGAGTCTTCTTGCATAATTTTGACTCTTCATTCTCACATGCATTTCATCAAGCAGTTGGTGCATTCAGGGGTTTCACTTAGGCATTTCGTCAAACAGTTTTGGTATTCACATTTCCAGATAGCTTTTTCTCGTTCTAACTCATGTTTCCATGCATAATTCATGACATTCTATACGTGCATCGGTCATTCCTAATCACTCTGGATTAGTTTCATGCTAGATTTGCATTTTTCTCATTCATATTATCATACATTCTGTACAGCAGCATTGTATATTTAGTCCATTGCATCATATCCATTTCATTCTTTAGACTAATAGTTGTTGTATCCATATTTGTTTATAGTTCTACATTGTAACCCCAATTTTGTGACATTAATCATGATTAAGCTCTTACAAGCTAGCTACTAAAATTAGAGTTCCTAGGATTGACTCAGGTTTCCCCTATACATTAGAGGGGGAATTTGATTTTTGACTAGAGTTATATGCAACTATGGGCTCTAGCAGAAGAAGCTGTGGGATAGGATGGAAAACATGACAAATGTTAGTCTCCTTGGAATATTTTTTGAGCAATTGTTATATGACAAACATTTATTGATTGAAGTAATGTTACTTCTATTATTACAGGCATTGAGTAAAAACAATTATGGTTCTAAACCTTTGTTTCGTAATCGTGCTCTTTCTATCTTTTCTGGCTTTATTGAAGTAGAAATTCGACTTTTGCAAACTCCTAAGGAAGATTATTATTTAATTATGCCAGTACTTTGTAATTTTTATCCTGCAATGTCAATCTTATTTATTTTTATTTTTCTGTCTCTGGTTATAGCTTCGTTTGTTGCTGCTGTCATCAATGTTTTGTTCAATTTGGAATTGCGTTCAGTTGTAGATCAGAGAGGTGGAAGACTTCAATCCAGGACATGGGAGGTGGAACTTCAATAATAAGGTATTTAATTCAACTTTTGATCTACAGTCTTATGTTCTTAGCTGAATTATGTTTTGGTTGTAGTGAATAACTTATCGTTTATGAAGAAATCCACTTATATGACCGAGTACATGTACTATTTATTTACGTTGTTGTTTTCTTATTGATTCCTTCTATGGTATTTTAAGACAATTATACACATTTGCATTAAGTATATGATTGAGGAGTTTGTTGTGTTTTTGCTATATATTGAATAGAATGAAACATGATATTCAAAAACTTTTTGCATTGTAAAAAAAATATTACAAAATCACATTAAATAAAAAAGTAATGACATAAGCACATTATTTAACTTTTTTTTTCTTATGGTCCTTATATTCTTATATTTGTGTGTAAATCTCAGTTTGATTCTCAAGTTTTGAACTGTCTCAATTGAGTCATAATTTTTGTAAAAATGCACACATTTTATTTTTTATTTTAGGCTTAATCCCTCCATTGGTCCTTATGTTTGTGTGAAAATCTCAGTTTGGTCCTCAAGTTTTTCCTCAAGTCCTTATGAAATGCAAACATTTTACAACATTTTACCCCAACCGTTAAGTGTATTGAGACAACGTTAACTTTGAACTAAGCTGTAATTTTTTTTTTATGTTTTAAAATCATTAAATTTATGTGGCTATGGTCTTTCTTTTTTCACAGTTCACTCATTCCTCCACCCTCAAACCCTCAAATCCCCCGACTCATACCTTTTCTTCCTCTCAAACTAAAAAATGCCGCCGTTGTTGACAGTTCAAAAATTATGATCCAATTGAGACAATTCAAAACTTGAGGACCGAACTGAGATTTTCACACAAACATAAGGACCAAGGGAGGGATTAAGCCTAAAATAAAAAAATTCATCTGAGTGTCAATTAACGCCGTTTGAGACAACTTAACGGTTAGGGTAAAATATGTGCATTTTTACAAAAATTATGACCCAATTAAAACAGTTCAAAACTTGAGGACCAAACTGAGATTTGCACACAGATACAAGGACCAATAGAAGGTTTAAGGCTTTTTTTTAACAGTGAAAACATATTCGCTCACCATAAATAAAGAGAATCCAATTATATTTCATTCAAATATTATATATTTCAATTTTTCATTGAAATTTCTCAAGTTTGAACACACGGTCAGACTATAACCACACAGTCAGATTATAACCACAATTCCATTACCTCTTTTGAGTTGTTTATTCTACTGTTCTGTAACTTATTGCTGCCTGCGCCATTGAAGATGTATCAATAGTTTCCCATAATCGGGAAGGTTTTCTTTGATGACAGGAGCTTGTTTGAAGTTTTGTGTCCACGCATGCAACCGAGGAAATTTGTTGGGTTCAATTAATTTCATCCCAACAATTTCCTCCAAGCCTTCCAACCAATGGCTTAGGCATCCATATGCTATGTCCACCATTCCAATGTTGTTGCCTCCAAAGAATTTCTTCTCCCCTAGACCTTGCTCTTCGATTACTGATATAGTTTCTTGTGCTCTTTTCCATGCACTTGCTCTTTCTTGTTCATCTTTGTGAGGTCGGAGAAACAGATCAGTGATAGAGGCGATCTAGAAAATCAAACTCACACCAGCTGTTAGAGAATATTACGGAAAAAAAGTTGTGTACAGTAATAGAGATGAAATAAAAATACCGAATCTTCTCCAAATTTAATCCAAAAGCGAGCCAAGGCTTTCTGATGGTTGTCTTTTGGCAGCAATGGGTTGTGTGGCCATGTGTCTTCGATGTATTCAAGGATGACCATAGACTCTGGAATGGCTCTGCCTCCATGAATGAGCACTGGGACTTTCTTGTAAACTGGATTGGATTGCAGAAGTAGCTCACCTTTGTTGTGTCTGTCAATCTCTATGTACTCATAACTAATGCCCTTCAACTTCAGAGCCCATATCACCCTATGAACGAAAGGGCTAGACCAAAACCCAAGCACTTTAATCTCTCCCATTGTTGCTTATTTTCAGTTTCAGTGCAACATGGAACCTTATAATAACAATAACATTCGTCTTATTATCTTATCTTAGACTAAGTCAAGGAGCTTATTCCAATTCGTCTTATCTTTCCTCTTTGGATATCTCGTCTTTTATTCTATCGAATTATTCTTCAGTCACGTATTAAAATCAAACTCTGATAGTTTTTGTTTGTTTCAGATATCGAATTTGCTTGGGAAGTCTGATGGAAAGAGACGTATTCCTAACAAAAGCAAGAAAAGAGGCAATTTTCAAACTGTGGTAGGGAAACTGATTTTTTTCTTTTAAAAGTAACCAAGTACATGGCCTATTCTTAAAGTTTCAGAACCGTGTCCAAAGAATGTCCAAATTAAAAATAGTACTAATAACCAGATTACAATTTCGGAAAAAAACCGAATAAACTCTGATTTTTTTCAACGATGTCAATAAAATTAGAACCTAAAGTACTGTATGTTATATAGTTTTCAACCAATCTTACTAAATTTTGTAATCAGTTTTTTATTAGAGTTAACTGCCAATGAATAGTATGTATTTAATTATGCTTTGAAACATAATAATCGTATGAATAATTACCAGATCAAAACAAATCCTCCGAACAATTACTAATAATCATGTATAATAAAAAAAATCAGTTTAATCAATAAACAGGTATTAATTAAAACAACTAAACTCTGATTTTCCTAACTAGAAAAAGGTGAGACTTGTTTCAGAAACTAAGCAAATGAGAAGAATATATCCTTAGAAAGAGAAGGTGATTAGAAAGGTGCAGAAAAAAAAAATCAGAAACATAGATCTCATGTAATATTTATAATAGTTGTTTTCTCATTTATTCGATATGGGCTTGGAATAATGTCTTGAAAGTACATTTTTTAGTGTTTTAAGACATCGTACATAAATTCTCAATTCTAATTTTAAAAGTGAAATAATATTGTATTATTTTGGTAACTAAAATGCATAATCAGATATAAAAAAAACGACTATAATAAAAGTGCCACGTATTCAAGTCTCATGTGAATTATTAATTGAAGAATATGAGGGTGGTTTCGACAATGATTTCTTAATTAACATATATTGTCAAAATGTTAAAAAAAGTTATTAACATGATAAAATATAAAAATAAAATTTAAAAATGATATTATTTATTATAATGTATATTATTATATCATCATAATAATAAGGTTCTCATTCAAAATATTATCACTCATAATAAAATTGTATAAAAAATATTTTATTATAAACTAAATCTTCATGCTAGCTATATCTAAAAGGACTTCACTTTGCCCATAAGGGTACATTGTTGTGGAAGCATTTTACGTACACCTTCTCCATCAAAAAGTACTAGCAATTTGTTTCTCTACACACACGTACATGCATGCATCAATTTACATGCACGTAGCTCTGCTCAGTAGATGATGATAAACATAGTTGAGATGAAGAATGTGCCAAAGCACTCTGAATTCTTCTAACTATTCTGATCCAGCAGAAGGTACGTCATTCTGAGCTATATCCGTCTTTGGTTTCTCACAAGTCACAACAATCTTATCAGCATTTTCAACGTCTTCGAACTCTCTAAAATATGCCATTCTGCCCAGATCTTCAACTTCATCCATGACGCGATCAAGTTTGGCCACCATCTCCACAAGCAAAGAAGTGAAAGCTGCAAAGGGTAAAGCTTCTGAGAACTCAAGGCTTACTATCGCAGCCTTACTCAGTTGTGTCCTTAAAACCTTCTTTGTAAGCTCCCGAGAGTGCTCTCTAGATCTACATCCAAGCCGAGAAGAAGAACCAATATTCTTAACACTTGGTAATGATGTTCTGGTGTCTTCTTCAAGCTTTTGGTCATGGTGTTGAACTGCTTGAATTAGGGTGTTTGTGGCTCGACCATTCTTGGAACCTAGTACAAGTTGTGGTTGTGATTTCAAGGCACTGTTGAGGTCTTGTAATGCTGCTTTGAGATTGTTGGAGAGCATTTCAGGGGAGAACTGACGATTGTTCCTTATGCTGTTGGCCAGTTCCCTTAATACTTTCGAAACTTCCTCTCCAAGTCTGATGCAAGAGTCTTTGTAGAGTGCACGAATTGATTTTGGTGTCTGATGAAGGAAGTGTTAATAGATAAATAATAAGATTATGGTAACAAGCATCAAACGAGAAATTAGTTTTTCTTAGAAACTAAGATCTGATATAAGTTTTTCTTAGAAGTTTCATAGCCCTCTAAAATGTCATGATGCTTGGAACAACAGGGTTAAGGATACTTTCAAGATATGCTTACGTTTTTGAAAGAGTAATGATCTTTTGATTTACATTTATCTTTTGGATTGAAAGTTCAGTCGATGGAAAAACTCGCTTTCTTAAGTGTTTTTGTTTCTAGATGATTTGATCAGTACCTGAATTTCAGATTGCAGACATCCATGTAGTGCAACAACAGTGTAACTAAAATAGCGAAGTGCAGCTCCAACTTTTGCATATTGATGCCATGGGATTCTGTGAAAATATCTTAAGTATCTTGGTTCCCAGCTTGCTTGTAATGCCTGTTTTCCACATAACAATTCAAACATGAACTTGTATCACAAATCACTATTTTCTGACATGTTTCACATAGGAGGAAAGAGGCATTAATTACCAGTGTTTCATCGGTTGTTTTGGAATCTAAAACAGCCTTGTAACCTTTGTAAATAGGATCCTCAGATGAATCATCTTGACATGTTGATTCTTCGGAATCATTAAAATATTCCCTGACACAGACTGCGTGATTGTTTTAGCCATCAATGATAATCTCCAACAGTTATTTGTTTTGACAAACTTTCAGTGTATGTGTTCAAGGTAAGTAATTAAGTAAGTAGTATCTTAATGTTCATTTTAATTACCTTGTATGCAGTTGGCCAAGCCTTCAAGCCTTGATATGGTGTTGTTGTGGAGGTCTTCCCCTGACCAGTTTGGAAACACCAATATGCTCATCACAAGGCATATGGCACAACCTATGGCAATGGTGGTAATACGATCTTCTGCAATGCTCCAAACATCATCAATGCGATAGCTTGATACAGTTATCAAATTAAAGGTCAGGAGAAAGATCAGAACACCATAGTCATAATTCTTCTTGATGTAGGGGATAAACCTCACATAACTTGTCATTGTTCCTGCCAACCAAAAGCAAAACGATGACTCCAAAAACATATTTGGTAACTCCATACACAAGACAGAAAACCAGGTTATTACAAGTTATTTGCTTTATAGATACTGAAAACGACAAACATAGGCCAAGAACTTGAACGATAACTTAATCTTAAGTGTTTGTACTTTGTATGATTGTGTCTAGCTATACAAATCAATTAAGTTCCTCTAAAATTTTCAACTAATACACACTTCTATGGCATGCCAACAGCAAAATTAATTCACCAGATCTCTATTTTGGTAACTCTCCAAAGGCCTTTCATGTCATAGTAGTAAATGGTTACCTATAATGAAAACTGCAATAGCAATGAAAACCGCTCGAAAAATCCGACCAGGGGCATCTGCAATATATTCGGTGAGAAATGCCAATGATGCTGCTAGCAGAGTTCCCAATCCTCTATTCAGTCCTTTGGATAATGTTGCCCCTACAATCAGAGAAAAACCAAAAGGATGAAAACAAAAAGGGATGCTTCAATACCTATTGAATGACCTTGCTGAGATTCAGAAACAAAACAATGTGACTGAGATAACCTTACCTACAGTAAACTCCATCACCACAACCACTGTCATGACAGCCCACATAGCATTTTGCCCTATCCCATTGAACAATGGCTCCATCAGATACAGCAAAGAAACTAGTGTTAAAGCTATGCCAACTTTGAAAGCATGAATCACCCTTCTCGGATCCTCCTTGCCAACCTTCCATGTTTCTCTCCCGGCCAAACCAGGAAACCTTTTCACCTTATCAGCAAAGCAATGGACATACCCCATTTGCTCAGAGCATCTGTTACTCCTAACATCGTTTTCAGCCATAGAAACCTTCAAACCCTTCACCTCTTATTTCTGAGCACAAAGATCGTTAACGTGTTTCCGTTACGATCAAGGGTATGTTATGCTTTGCTTAAAAGCTTTCACAAAGTGACAAGGAACATGCAACGAAGACAGAGGGAAAACGTTTCCCTCTTAATGATGAACACCGATTATATATTGGATGCAGACAGTTCCAGCCGTTTTGATGGTGTTTATAACACAGAAATATATTCAAGTTCGTTGCATTCGTAGGTACTTAATGTCAATGTTCAGTGGATAGTTATCATTTTGGTGACCAGAATCTTATATAACAATTAAATTCCCCCAACCAACTTTTATACCAGAAAATGTTAACATGTTTCATTACCATTATTAACTATGTTTTGTATATAGAAAAATACAGATAGATGTGCACTAGAATTAGCAAGGATTTAATATATATATTTTTAAAATACTTGTTAAGAATCTTCCATAATTATATGTTTTAGATGTATTTACTGTTCATTGTAAAATACAACTGTGTGGACTAACGTTGACCGTACACATGGCACAACATTCTTGGTTTGGAAATTTGAGTACAGCTTTAATCTGCTTTTTTAGTTGCAGGAACAGGTTGATCTATACATGTGACTATTAGTGTTCTAAAATAATCTTAGTTGTCTTTTCTTTTGAAAAATAATAAAATAGGTTGTTGGTTGTAGTCATTTTCTGTCTCGGTTATCAAAAGTAGAGCAGACCTGCTTATATTTGTTGGTTGCAGTATTGTCGCAAAGTTTTAGTACAACACGTCTCTTAATTAGAAATGCTCACATGTAATGGCGATAAAGTTAGATTTTTCTGCATAGAAAATAGAATACGATGAAGACAATGAAAAGAAAAGGTAAAGGTAATCAATATCATGACAAAAATAATTATAAATAGTGAAAAATTGTTCCACAGGGACAGAAATTAACGTAAGAAATTACAGTTTCAGGCGATTGTCCGACAAAATTATATATGGTTTCTTATTTTGTCTTTACTTATTGTTTCTTAGGAGCTTAATCTTAGTCATCCCCTGATATTGATTTTGTTGGTTGCCACTGTAACTCACCTACTCTGATTTTTATCTTAAATGATACTCTTTATACATGTTTATTTTATTGAATAAAAAAAGGTGGGAAGGAAGTTGATTGAGAGAAAAAAGTATCTATCAAGATATAACAACCGACTTAAATGTTTTAAATAGTTGATTTTTTTGTTATTTTTTTAATAAAAAGTGAAATATATTAAAAGTTTATTAATGAGAATTTCATTAACTCATATAAAAAAACATATTAAAATATCTTTGAGTAACTTATTAATCAATATTATCTTGAAAAACATGTAATATATAAGGCTATAAATAATATTTTACACTTTTATTATATAATATTATTATCAGTTTATCATATTATTTTCTGAACAGTTATATATATATATATATATATATATATATATATATATATATATATATATATTTTCTAATGTTTCATAAAAAAATAAAATCCAAGGCACAACAATTCAAAGTCAACTTCTTCCAGCACTCCCATATTTTCTTCTTGTACTCCATACTTTCTAAATTTTAATTATACCACACTTTGTTAAAATTAATAGAAAAGGATTGTGTATATTTTTTTTTGTGTTTTAACTATATTTTCGAATTGTATAATTTGTAGATATTCTTTAATAAAAATTTAAATTTCAAATTTTAAAATTAGTAATTTAAATTTAAATGATAATAAAAATTAAATTTTAGATTGTATAATTTATAATATAATTTTATATTTCAGATTATATAATTTGTAATACAATTTTACAATATAATTCATAATCTAAAATACATTTCAAACCGTAAAATTTGTAATATAAATTTATATTTCAGATTGTAGACCTCGTAATCCAAGTTTAGAAGAGAACATAAGATTCAAAATTTTAATAAGGGATAACTAAGTCATTTTGCTAAGATTATGACGATGCAGAAAGAAAACATGGGGGTGCACGAAGAAACCCCCAATACAAAATTGCAAGAAAGAAACCATTATAAGGCCCAACCCAGTTTGTGGTGGGATCTATGAAACGCACAAGAGAAAGCAGTGAGACGAAAGGAGAAGACAATCTACACCCAGAAATTGTTACCCAGGTGTGTTCTGCATAAATCGTGACCTAGAAACACGTAGATTCAGTGAATTTGTGTAGTGAAAAACGATTCTAGGTTTGGAGAGTGAAATGAGCAAGTATGGTTTGAACCTTAGGCCACCTAAGGCGAAGAAACAGGCACCAAGGCCCTCCCTTGCCACCCCTTTTGGATTTAATGATGATGATGATAATGACGTTGAGAGGGAAATTGCTCTTCAGGCTAGCAAGAATAAACTTCTCAAGGAAGTAAGTTGATCTTTCTGTGATAGTTTCCTTGGTGTTTCATAATTTGCGTTCATTGTTTATCATCGTGCTTGTTGTATTTTGCTTCTTTGTATTATTATCTTGCTTTCATTTTCCTAGGTTGAGGAGCAGCAGAAGAAAGCCTTGGAGGAAGATCCATCCGTATTTGATTATGATGGAGTCTATGACAAAATGAAAGCGAAGGAAACTCGTCCATTGACGCAAGATCGTGAAGAGAGAAAGGTAGCTTGCAGTTCTAGTGATCTTCTCTTACTTACACTTAAACCGCCACTTTGTTATGTTTATAAACTATATAGAATCGTATGGTCAGAACTGAGAATATCTGCCAACTTGCATTTACGTAATAATTAGGTTAATGACTCAGGTGATTAGCAGCGTGAAGATATGCATCTTTCACTTCTTTTTGTTTTTGGATTTAAATATCCTTTCATTTATTTAAATTTTTAAAATTGGCTTTGTGCTAAGATACCACTGAAGTCATTTTGCTATGCTGTGGATTGTCTTGAATCTATAATAAGTAATCTTTATTTATAAAAGAAATTTCCAAATCATCTTTATTGTACCCTTTCGTTGTTTCGGTAGGGTGGTTCGCATTACATAGGACACAGGACATAGTGGACGATGCAATGTCGCAGAAAAATGCTAGATGTAAGGAGGCTTATATACAGATGATAGATAATTAGATTATCTGGTAGCATAGGAACATATTTTCCTGATGTGTTAAAGTAACTTTATATAAAATTAAGATTGTGAGATTTTAAGATTTAATATTTTTCAAAATTCCAAGATTACCTAATAAAGGTGTTAGTGTCAATCCGGGAATTGGTGTTTGACATGTATGAACACAACACAACTCATTCTCAAGGTTAGGAAGTTTCATTGTCAAGGCCCTGTTTGAATAGTGAAAATGGTCGTCTGGTGTGGGTTGCTGGGTTTCGAATAGGCTATGTGAGTATTCCCTTTTAATTTTTTGTTTAAATTTCTTTCTTGTTTTACTTTTGAGAGCTAGTGTTTAAATTTGTTAATTTTGGGTCATTTGCTAAATGACTTCTTTACTCATCATCAACCTGTAATCTTTGTGATGCAGCCAAAATATATCGAAAATCTAATGAAAAAGGCAAAAGAGCGAGAGCAGTATCGTGAGATTGTTTATGAGAAAAAGATTGCCAAAGAGAGAAGCAAAGACGACCATATCTATGCTGACAAAGACAAATTTGTTACAGAAGCATATAGAAAGAAGCTTGCCGAACGAGAGAGACAAATGGAGCTAGAGCGTTTGCGTGAACTTCAAGAAGAAAGAGATGATGTAAGTTCCTGTCATTTAAATTTCTCATAGTTTTTTTTACCATGTTTTCGTATCTTTTCTGTTGTCAACCTAGATTCGCAATGGATTTAAGATGTTCTAGTGTTTCCTTTATTTTCTCCCTCATTTTAGTGTATATATTTTTTCTTTAATTAAACTGGCATGGTCTTTTATGGTCTTATTCCTATCTCTCTGTTCTTATTATTGACATTTTTTGTATTTTAATATTTGCATAGGTTACCAAGAAGAAGGATTTTTTGCTTGATTTTTATTCAAACCTTGACAAAAATGTTGCTTATGGAGCAAAAGATGCCCAAGCGAGGAAACGTGAGAAGCAGGCTGAGAGTAGAGTTGCAGAGAGCCACGAGGGAGAGAGCCACGCACCAAATGACCATGAACAGCGTAATGGGGATGAAGTGCAGCATTCATTGGACAACCCAAGTTCACTAGTGGAGTCTCCTACAGAAAAGATTGGGGAACAGGGTGAGGCTTCTATTCCATTGGACACGAAACCAAATCCTGAGGCTTCTTCTGTGGAAGCAAAGAGTTCAGCTGAAGAGCCATCAGCTTCTCAACCAAAGCCCGATCATCATAAAAGAAGTCTGGATGCTCTGGCTGCAGCAAAAGAGCGCTTTCTGGCGCGTAAGAAAGCAAAGGATCAATGAAAATTTCCCTGCCTTTGTTCACATGCTGGTGACTCATTTGGTCTTCAGTATTTCGTGCCTGATTTAATATCCATGATATCTGTTTTTCTGTAAACCTTAATGCCAAAGAGGATATCTGTGAAAGAGTCATAGAACATGATCTGGTATACATGGTTAGTGTATGATATTTAACTTTTGGGTCAATTCATGATTTACTTCATATGATCATGAACTTTTCCAAATGTTAACTTAATTTCATTCTGTTACTGTTGTGAATAGAATTGGGAACCATTTTATTTTCCAAAAATCTAACAAATAGAATTCTTAATTCCAATGAAAATGATCACTATTGATGGCTCCTGCTTTAGACTCTTGCAAACTATAACTCTTTAGAATGGTTATTATCTTATCTTTACGATATGGGACCTTGGCGTCAATGCCTTACCCACTTTGGTTGTACATTTATTGGATTGTATCTTAATGAGGCATGCTAGGGTGACATTCAGGGGCTTTAACTGAATAAGAATTCATCTTATTTAGTAATTCTTTCTACTAAAAATTATGATGTCAAGGTATTAGCTGAAAACTTTTATTGAAAAATTTGAATTAGTTGTGAGATTTTAATATTATTTTAAGAAAATATTATTAGGTGGTAGTGTTATAACAATTCTCACTAATTTTAACATGATTTATAATTTAGTGTTGTCAATTTTTCTTGTAGATTAAAAAATTTGAATGTATATTATGTAAAGAATAGTGAAAGCTATAGATAAGTAATAATTCAAACTATGATAATCACCATATTAAGAGTTTCTTTGAACCATTTAGTATTTGTTAAATTTCCTATTATTTTCTTTATCCCTCAATCAAAGTCACAACCCTAGATGATAAAAAAATGTCTAGATACACAAGGTTAGAAAGATCATCATAAGTTGATTGGATGATGAAAAGTTTTGCATTGTATTAATGTTTAACTCAAAACCTGAGTTAGAATACAACTCAAAACCTTTCTAAATACCTCTCATTTCAGAGGTGTGTATTCTTCTTCACTTACAAGGGAGTGCGTGATTTTTCTTTCTTTATATTTAATCAAAGATTGTAATTTCTTCACTTAATGTTTCTCTAATTTTACACAGTTTTTCCGTATCAAGTGTAATTTGTGTTTGAAGATATTGCATATAAATTCTTAATTTTCTTACTTCTAATTTTAAATGTGAAGTAATATTTTGTTACTTTGATAACCAACAAGCATCCTAACTCTTAAAACATAACTAGAGATAGACCAACCTATTCATAAAAAACTATTATAATAAAAGAAAGTGTTACTTATTAAAATCCCATGAATTATTAATTGAAGGGATAAGGGGTGATTTCAACAATTATTTCTTAACAGACACACTGTTATCTTTCTTATCTTGCAATTAAACATCTGTTAACAGAGTTGTTCATTTCTTTATTACATGTTTTCTATCAGAAGACTTAAAACTACATTACTGTTCTCCCCACATATGCCTCATTAATACTCCCTAGTTAATCAAATGCATAAGAGGGCAAGTCATTGTGAACTATCTTTGGTTTCTCACAACTCACAACAATCTCATCTTCATCTCTGAACTCCCTAAAGCGTGACAATTTGGCTAAGTCATCAACTGCATCTATAACATGATCCAACTTTGCAACCATCTCCACAAGCATAGAAGTAAAAGCTGCAAAAGGCAGTGCTTCTGAAAACTCAAGGCTTGTCATCACAATCTTACTCATCAGTGGCTTCAAAACCTTCTTGTGTCCCTCCACTGACATTTCACCAGAAAGTTCTCTGGATTTGTACTCAAACATGGAAGAACAGTCACTCCTAACACTTGAGAATGAGACTCTAGTGTCTTCTTCAGCATGTGTGCTTCCACCAAAATTCTTTGAGCCTAGAAATAGTTGTGGTTGGGATTTCAACTCATCGTTCAGATTTTGTAGAGCTTCATTGATACTGTCAGACAGTGCTTGAGGGGAGAATTGACGTTTATTTCTTATGCTATTAGCTAGCTCCCTCAGTGCTCTAGACACTTCTTCTGCAAGTCTGATGCAAGAGTCTTTGTATAGAGCTCGAATTGATCCTGGGGTCTTAATTCATAATTGAGGCATGTATTAATAAATCATAAACATAACAAAACAATAACAATATTTTTATACCAGGAGTTTATCCAACCAACTACTGCAAACATGCTAGCCAAGAGAATAATGTTGTTGACCTCTTCATGTTTACTGATACACCTAACTCTCAAGAAACTGTTGCATATCATAGCTAATTTCTATGACAGATTATTAAATCTTTTTCACAAACTGAAAAATATAATTACACACTGCCGAAGTAGGTTAAGACTATGGTTTTAGACCATACAGTAGTTTCTGTATCACTATGTCATTTGCTACATCTAGAAAATCATAAGAGTAGAAAGTAGAAACATATTTTTCTAGCTACAATAGTCTCTTTTGGTACCTATGCGTATCATCTGTAACCTTTTGTATGAGTAATATTTATTTTCTGAATTATTTGATTGAGATATATAGTACCTGAATTTCAGACAGCAGACACCCATGTAGTGCAACAACAGCGTAACTAAAATGGAGAAGAGCAACCCCCACTACTTTATATTGCCGCCATGGAATTCTGTGCCAATAAGTTGACCATCTTGGCTCCCAACTTGCTTGCAGTGCCTGTTTAATTTCAATCTTATAAGATCTGCTGCCACAAACAACATTAATTTTGGAAATGTTCAACTTCACTATCAGGAAAAAAAGGTCACAAGAGTTACCAGTGTTTCGTCTTTAGATTTAGAATCTAAGACAGCCTTGTAACCTTTGTAAATCAGATCATCAGAAGCATCTTCTTGTCTTTCTTGATTTTCAGAATCATTAAAGTATCTCACAACACAAGCTGCATGATTATTTGGACCATCAATGATATATATGTATATTGTATATAGTGAATAAGACAATAAAACTATACATGACATAGTAAGTTGTTTTTGTCTAGAATTGAACTTTAATTCTAACTCAATCTCATAAAATTTAGTACAATAAATCTAACAAATAATAAATCTACTTGGAATAAGATTTAACTCGTAATTATGAATAAATTTTAAGTTTAACTCAATCTTATAAAAATTGATTTGAAATTTACTTTATACTGTAAAATCACCTTAACTCTGATTGATACGATATCTTCAGTATTTGTGAGTGGTTTTGTTTAACTAGAATAGAATACCTTGAACAGAGTTGGCTAGGCCTTCGAGCTTTGCTATGGTGGAGTTATGGAGGTCTTCCCCTGACCAGTTTGGGAAAATCAAAAGGCTCATTACAAGGCAGAGGCCACCACCAATGGCTATGGTGGCTATACGATCTTTTGCAATTGCCCAGACATTATCAACTCTGTAACTTGATACAGTTATCAAATTGAAAGTCAAGAGAAATATCATAACACCATAGTCATAGTTCTTCTTGATATGGGGGATGAACCTCACATAGGTAGTTACAACTCCTGCAAATAAAACAATTCAAATGTTGTGGTTTGATCTGCAATTATAAGTTTATATGCAATCTCTCAAGTAAACATAACTTTTTTTTTGTTTAGTCACTATATCAAAACATCTAGAAACAGCTATCTATATATAAAGTTACCCTTCTTTTATGTAAAAACATATTTAATAGTTTTGTGATATTTTGTCACTCTATAATTTGAATGTTAGTAAATTCTTATTTTTAAAACCAAATTTGGTGGGCATGAGTAGCAATAATTTGTATCTCCAAATAAAGTTGTCTAAGTCGAAGAAAAAAATAAAATAAAAGATAATATAATAAGAAACTTTGGAAAAAAAAACTTAATCAAGTGTAAATAATTTGTGCTGAAATCAGAGTGTCTTTTATTATTTATTCATAATAAAATTTCATATATAGTAAACTTGCTTATCTTTAGAATAATTATGTTAGAAGATGTATCAGCAGGTTTTTTTTTTTTTTTTTTTATCAATTGATAATGTAAAATAATTACTTTTAAAAACTAAGCTCACTTTTATCTGTGATTGTGATTAATGTCTAATGAATTATAAAGAAACTCTATATTTTTTTCCCACAGTGCTAGCAGTCTTTTTTGTAAATAAATTCAGCACCCTTTATATATATATATATATATATATATATATATATATATATAAGAAAAGTAAGTGGGAACACCATGTAGTGAAATCTTACGAGGTCAACAGATGTTGTTCAAACCAAACGTCAGGATTATTTTAATAATACAATATGTTAATTATATTTTATATGTAAATTCTCTTCTAATTTTAAAATATTTATTAAAGTGAAGTTAAAAAATATTTAATCATTTCCTATAAAAGAAATTTTTATTAATCTATAAATGAACTAAATAATTAAAAAATTGAATTATAAATAAAACAAAACCCAAAGTTTAAGAAAATCAAACTCAATGTTTCATTTAGATTTAGTTAAATAAATGAATCCAGTTGCATAGCTCAATCTTAAAATTCTAAATGTTGCTTCCGACTATATACTCAATCTTATACAATTGATTTTATCCTTAAAAATGTCTCAAAAGAGAAAAGATATATTTAAATTATTTTTGATTTTGATTTTAAAGAATGAGATTATGAACGTGATAATATAATTGTATTTACTTATATATCATAAATTAGTTTTATATTAAGACAAGAAGAGCTGAGAGCTAGAAGCAAAAATTCAGTAATGTTATAAGTGATCATACTTACCTAAAATAAAAACAGCAGAACCAATGAAAACAGCTTGAAAAATCCGACCAGGGATGTCTGCAACATACTCCACAAGAAATGCCAATGATCCTGCCAAAAGAGTCCCCAACCCTCTATTCAGTCCTTTGCCTAATGTTGCTCCTGCATCGTAAAAAGATTGAATGATACGAACTATACGATCTATAAACATGATTACCAAGATGAGTTGATCATACTTTTGATCAAGTTTACTAGTTGTGATTTGAGTTTAATATATAGTACTTAAAAAAACACGATAATGTGACTGAGAATATTAGCTTGGCTTACCTACTGTGAATTCCATGACGACAACCACAGTGAGAACAGCTGACATGGCATTTTGTCCAATCCCTTGGAACAAAGGCTTAATGAGATACAGCAAAGAAACCAGTGTCAAAGCCAACCCCACTTTCAAAGAGTGGACCACCCTTCTTGGATCCTCTTTCCCTACTTTCACTGCTGTTCTCCATGCCAAACCTGAACATCTTCTCACTCTCTCACCAACACTCTTCACATACTTCCAAATCCAATCACTTCTCATGCTTCTGTTGCTTGCATAGTAATTCGTTTCTTCCATGGAATCTCAATCAGAAAATGCCTATGTTAACGTTTAGCTTCAAAGCATGCAGGAAGAGAATATGTGGAGAAAACCAGCCTCAAAACAACTGTTTGTTCATGAAGTAACCAGAAGCATAGATATATAATAAAGGGTATTTTGTCTTTGGTTACGTAGCATCGACAATATGTAGCACCACTTGTTATCTTTTGCATGACTTGTTTATTGTCAGATAGAATTATTTAGACCTCCGTGTGTGGTTTTTAATTCTGACACATCATACCAGGTTTAATGCTAATGTTAAATCTGAAGTTGACAATTGCTGCTATCTACACATTTCGTAATTGTAACTCGGTTGTGAAAGAGAGTAAGTGAGAAAAAGAAAAGAAAGGAAGAGAGATTGTTCATATGTTGAGAGTGAAAAACAGTGACAATGTCGCTTTGAACACCTTACAGAAAGCATTTGAAACGGAGCCAACCTTTCTTTCTTCATTATTCCCTTCAACTTAGCTCAAACATACCACATTAATCCTCTCTAATATTTGCATTTCCTTCCATTCTAACATTATTATACTCGAAACCAAACGAAAAGAACTAAGATATAGGACTGTCATAAGCTATATTTTAGGTTTATTTTCAAGTAAAATTATTGTTTGCTAGCAATGTGGTGAGGTTATTTCTTGTGTATGTATCTAAGGAAGCGTGTGATGTTCCCATTTGCAACAGTAACTTACTGGTTTCTTATCTTCAATTTTTAGTTGAGTGACGTTACTTTTGGATACAAGCAGTACAAATGTCTCATTGACACACCTATTTCTCTCTATTTTCACTCATACATCGTATCATAAGCAAAAACATGGTACATTTTTTTTTCAAAGTTACCGAGCAGATTTTAAAAATATTATGAAAATGACAATACATTAAAATCGTGCTAAGCTAACACGATACCAAACTGACATAACTTATGTATCTTTGTATTTTTTTCTTAAAATCTATTTGGTAAATTTTTTTTTTAAAAAAATTGCACCATCAGTGTTTTGCCACACTTTGTGTCGCTTTCTTTGAGAGTAGATTAACATTTTGGTGTCTATATCCAGATATTACTTTTGTTTTAATATATTATTGACATGCGATACATCTAGTCTCTTGGCTTATATTAGTTTAAAATTAATTCTTTAAAAAATCCCATTAATATTATTAAGGATGAAGTTTAACCAAGAGACACAAACAATAATAAAATCTAAGCCCAACCAAATAAAAATTTAATAATATTTTTTATCCAAAACTTTAAGACAATTAATTAATGAATCTTTTATCTTACTTTTATATACTGTTTGATTTCTATTCAACGTGAGACTTACTCACATTTAGATTCTCAAAATCTGCTTGAGTCAATCATCAAATAGAATCACCTGCACCTGTTGGGTCAAGTTCCAGACACCAGCCGCAGTACCCTCATTCTACTTAAGGCTATTTAGTTTATTATAAAGCTTGTCTTTCAAATTTTAAGCTTGTGTATTTTTACTTTTCCTGTTTTAATTTTTTCCATGTCATTTTTAAAGTTTTTATAATGAAACCTACATGTTTCAAGATTTTGATTAGAAAAACTTTGCAGTTATGAAATTTGTTAGAAATATTTACTTTTAAATATTTCTTTTCCCTATTCTAAAAAGAAGGCACAATAATTAATTTATCCAATCCTTGAAACTCTTGACAACACTTTTATAATCTACAGAAAATGTCATTCAAACCCTAAGCTTTGAGATGTCAAACTAATGAGGACTTGTGATACCAAATTGAATAAAGTGAAAGGGAGTTTTACTCTGTTAACCGAATCTTTTATTTCCAAAATCCGAAAATGTTGATTTTCTCATTAACGTTTTGGTAAACATTATATAACTGCTACTTGAGTCCAAAAAAATTCTAACACTGGTACATGTATATTGCCCATTGAGAATTGAGATGTTCTACTTAATTAATGATAGCCGAACTAGTGATTTGAAAATTTGTATATTATTCTACAAATTTTACAATGTAGTTGAGATCCTATCATCCTCCAACCGATCCCAGGTGTGACTCAACGATAAGTCACGGTGGATCCCATTAGCAAATAAGAACTCGCAGATAATATGAATGGAAAGAAGCAATAAATGTTGCCATTGCACAAAAAGCCCACCAGGATAGAGACTAAGGACCTCATAGGGCCTGAAACATCAAAATTCTGTCATGTCATTGTCTTCAAATACTGATTCTTTGCCACTAGAATTATGCCAAACTTTTCTGCGTATCCTACATTAGACGATCATAAAACATTTTATTCACTAAATGTTCGTAAAAATAAACAGGGAACAATGGTAAAATTAAAAGGGGGAGTAAGGAGCTGCCTTTACCTAACATTAATTTACCGGAACTCATCGTGGTAATCACCGTCATCATCTTCATCATCGTTGAAAATAGCACTATAAAATACATATGGGTTTTCAATCATCTCAGTCAAAGTAAGACGCCCATCCTTGTCCTCATCTGCCTGTCATAACATTATTTCAGGACTTAATATAATGGTCACTGATGAAATAAATGTATGATGTTATGCAACAGGTGTTGGTAGTGAGTATTGAGCTATCTCTGTCAGTATTAACTGCTTTCCATAACATTATTATTACAATGTTTAATGAGATGTAACCCAACAGGTGAAGAAGTGCATATTGAAGCCATCGTTAAGAAAATTTAATCCAATAGTAGTATCTAGTTGAATGATCTGTCATGTAAATCATGCTCCACAGATATAACTCCGGAAAAAGAAAAAAGCGCAAAGAATGGTTTACATATAATATTCAGAATACAGATTGATAAATACAAGGAATGCAATGCAACTCAGTTCTCCCAACAAAGAAAAGAAAACCATCCCCTTTCTCCTTCTTAAAATATTATAAAAGGGGCAAGGTTATTAAATTAACATATTTCTTCACATTGTCAAATAGCAGATAAGCCCCCCCAGCTCCACAAAAGTATTAAAAATGTTCGTTCCCTTATCTTAAAACTCTGCCTATCTACTAAAACAAGTTTTCTCAGCAGCATGGAGTGGAGATAAATCTTGCTGTAGTGATCTAAGCAGTTAATATATCAAAATTGAGACATTATTGATGACCATGAGCAAAAACAAAATGTGCATTTTCAACAACTAAAACTGGAAATTAGAGAGGAAAAATGGATTACAAAATTAATTTACTTGATAAAGAAGTTCTCCAACAAGCTATAATAATAATACTGAATACAAGCAGACAACAAATTTCAATTATTCTCATCCAGAAAGAATGGGAACTCATTATGAATGATTTAGATTTTAAAGAGATCAATCAGAAAGTACAATAATCAGTTACGACCTAAAAAATTTCAAAAAATAAGGAATCTTTAGTGATTAAGAGGCCAAGTCATTATGCTATCACCAATAAATACCATATAAATTGGTTACAGTCAAAGACATTATTGATCAATCAAAGATAGAACCATCAAGCTACAGAAAACTGATCAAATTTATGATAAACATCAAAACAAGTGGGAAACACACTCTTTAAAAGGGAAAAATCATATTAAATACCCCACTAAGAATTCCATACTGCTGGATGTGAGGCTTAAAAACCTCGTCCCAAGTCATTGTCACAGCACCGCCCCTGAGAACTGGTTCACTCTACAGCCAACTATGATAACAATTGATAAACACTTCAGGAACCTGCCTCTAAAAGCTAGATGTTAAGAGAGGAAAATCAAATGCTAAAATACTCCTCCCCACTCCTCAATGTGGGACTTAGAGACCTCAGCATACCTTCTATTTTTTTATAATCTAATACCTGGGTTTCTATCAAAGCAAAAAGCCATTTACTCATAAAAAGGAATGTATGCGATAAGTACCCAAACAAATGGGGGAATCCATCTTCAAAAAAGGGGTATTAAGAGGAGAGGAACAAACACTTCAGTACTACTTAACAGAACCATTTACTGAATGTATGTGATAAGTACTCAAACTAATGGGGGAATCCATCTTCAAAAAAGGGGTATTGAGATGGGAGAAACAAACACAAGAGTAGTACTCAACAGAACCTCTGTTCAAATTAACTCTGAAACCAATTGATAGGTACACAACAAGCACTAGAGGAACCAACCTTCTAAAGCCAGCTATTGACAAGGATAATCAAACACTTAGATACTCCACCAAGCATCCCATACTACTTGATATGGGACTTGGGCATCCTCTAATATCTCCGTTCCTATTGGTATGTAATCCATGTTAAGCCAATATCAATTGAATAAATAGTCTTTTGCATGATCGGATGACTTTAAAAGAAAGAATCCGCACCTTAGCCAACAAGAAGACTATAATTACTGTAAAGTAAAATGGAGTACCTGTGAAATAATGTAATCGGCTTGTTGCTTTGCATAATAATGCTCAGATGGATGGAGTTTCTCAATTATGGGCAGTAGTTCAGCATCTGACAAGTATCTGCAAAGATTGAGATGATAACCCAAAATAAAAAGATAGTATACAGTTAGGAGACTATTACAACAATTCAAAGAAAGTAGACTAATGATTGTAATAGAAAGGTGAATACCCGTCCCCATCCTTGTCAAGCTGACCAAATAACACTCTGGCTGGAGCATCCATTGAATTATCAGAATGATTCGAGTAATTATGACTTTCATCATCATAGTTTCTCACCAAATCAAACAACCCATGGAAAAATTCTTTAAAGTTGACCTTTCCATCTCTGTCTGTATCTCTTTCCCTGTAAAAAGAAATGGGTAAATTAAACAATAGTAAGCCAAGACAATCATATAAATAAGCTTATTGCATATAAACTGAAGATGGAGTTATTGAAAGTCACATATCATATTCCTTTTTATCAGGTACACAAAATCCAAATTTACTTGTTTAAGGTTAAGAAGATGGAGTTATTGAAAGTCTAAATACAACTTATACAATCAAAAGCCTAGAGACATAATCAATAAAGGATACATACGTAGATAACACAACTAAGATATGTATCACAAAATATTGTTTTAGACCAGAATACCATAAAATATCTTCTGTCAACAGCAAGCATGTACATAGTGGAGATATATGTGTATAATCCAATATTTTGGAAAAAAAGAAAGAAAAGAAAATTATCTAAAGACTAAACACTGTCAGTCTCACCCTTCATAGGTAGAAAGCTGAATACGATACCCAGACATGCAAAAATTTATGGTTAAAAAGAACAAGCGTCCATGTATCAATTAGAGAATTCTATTTACTTATCTTTAATGTGTATAAATATATATCCTGCAGGGTTTTTTTCATCCAAGCAATTCATCAAAATATTCAGTCTTCATCTAAGACATATGATTCTTAGTCTCCTTTGATAAAAAAAAAAAAAAAAAGAAGCAAAAGATCCAAAACCAAAACCAATTCTTTCATTTTGATTTTGTTTGTTTACAGGATTGGTGCTAGAATCCAATTTTCAATCTGTGGTCCTCAGTTTTGTTTCCCTGTGGTTTGACAAGAGACTGGGAATTCTCTCATTTGGGTACATAAATCTTTCTCTTATAGGAATGTTTCCCTATCGAAGATTTTGAAGGAATGAAAGACTTGAGGTCCTTGTTTAATTCTAAGCCGTGTTTATCAGTCCCATGTGTGGCCGCTTGAGACTGAAATAGCTTATAGTTATCCACTGTCGTAATATCTTGGTCATTCTTATGTCAAATGCAATTATTATAAGAATAAATATACAGTTATATTAATAATTTTTTTTTATCAAATTATCTTAATTTTCAAATGCTTAATGATTAAATAAATAAATCTATGATATGCAGTATTACTAACAGAAATCACATAGTATGAAAAAACTGATTGTTACAATATACGAAGAAGATATTCATTAGTATCTTGATTATATTATCTTAACTAATTAGTTTTTATATTTTCTTATAAGATTAATTTTTATCCACTGCTAGTATAAGAGTTTACATTGCCAACCTATTAGAAATTATGTTTAGGATAACTTTAGTTATAATAAAAGTCAGCCAAAATACAATACAAGACAATGTCTAATTGTTGATAGTGCAAAAACCATTCACATTGTCAATAAATGCATACTATTCACTCTTTTCTTATTATCTCCTAGGAATGCTTTCTGTATTTCTTTATTATCTCGTTATACTTTTTTTTTTGTAATGCTGTTTTCCTGCACTTAGGTCATCCCCAGGACAGCTGTCATCTATTGCGCATGATGCTGCATCCGAAAGACTTTCTTGTTAATTATTCATGTGCCATGCTTGTCTCACTGTTCTCTTTTAGATCTGCGATATTTGGAGTTTGAACCTCTATTTGGAGGCGTCAATTTAGGTCTGTAAATTGGAATGTCGTTGTTTATCACCTTCTCTTACTATGTCTAGCCCTTTTTCACCTTTGTTCACCACCTTTTTAATGCAATTTGGCCTTATCATTTTTGGTTACTGTTTGACTCGTTTGCAATTTACATAGCTAGCATAGCCTTGAAATGGAGAACGTTGGAAGGTATCAAGTGGCAGACACAGGTCCTGCCTTTGGTCCTAGATGTGGTCTAGCCCTGCCAGTTTTTGTCCTAAATGCAATTTGGCTCCAACTTTTGTACTGTTGTTAAATAGCCATTATAGTGATGCTCACAATAGCATTGAAAAAATCCTACAATCAGCTATTGTAACTCCACCGTTGCGCAACTTCCCCAAAAAATTATGCTAATGCAAGGAAGTGATGGTTTTGAGACTGAGAAGTGGGGTCATGGTTTAGATATGGGACTACCCGTGGCTTTTTCCCCAGTACCAATAATGTCCCACTTACATCTTACGGAAACATTCTTCATGCAAGGAAGGACTTCTATACTCCTCGATTAATGTTTTTCACCTCCTGCATCCTTCTATCACCTCTGGAAAATAGAGTAGTCTTCAATGAGTTAGCAACTGAAGTTGAAGATGTTGCAACCTCATTATAGATTTTGAGGACTAAGAAGAAGAAGAAATAGAAGGATATGCCTCACTATCTAACAATAAGAATGAAGATTATTCGGAGGAAGAGGAAGAGGAACAGGCAAAGTAAAATTAACATATATTTTATCTTAACATTTAACTTCTTTTTAATGTTTCCATGAACAATTAACTTTTGATTCAATATTATACTAACTATTGTGCAACGTTTCATTCGCATGCAACTTATTTTTTTTATACTCTGTTAATTGATTTATTTCAACTCCTATATGACTTCCACTTCTTTTTTTCCTGAAATTATTTGATATATGATGTAGAAAATTTTTGGCTTTCCACTATACACTATCAATAACACAGTTTTTGTTCCAAAAGCGACCTAGCCCCCACCTGTCTTCTATCCAGAATGCCTTCGCCTTGTCTCCAACCAATGTGGTCATGGTGTTCGTTTTTCCATTGACATTTATTTCGGTGACTTATTTTCTCCAACGAGACATACAATGATAAGCTAGTAAGGTATTGACTGTGATTCATGTGAGCCTCTTTTGTTATCCTCATCGATGGTGATTTCTCGTATTCCACTAATAAGACATGTGGTGATGAATTCATTCCTTCCTTGGTAGTGCAACACTCCAATATCTCAAGCATCCTTCATTTGCCTTTTCGTTTGGTGGAGCGCAATTTACATATTCTCTTTTCCTTGAAGGGGGATTTTTATAGCATAATGAACTAAATCTTGACAAGGAGAATTAGAACAATATTCAGCACAGATCATCTTGATTGTGCATTAGAATGATCAAGTAAATTTTAGAGGATTGGTTTATAAGTTTCTTTATCATCCCATGATTTCTTTCTTTATTTAGTTAGGATTACGATCTAGTACTAGTATAAATAATTATTGTTAACACATCACGAATTCACAACACAAAAATATGACCCAAAGTTTCTATTCTCTCTCTCTACCTAAGATATAACTGATAACCCTGCAATTTCAAGACTGATATATTGAGCCTTCATATAGATTTTTTCTGATATTTGAGTTACCTGACTTCCTCCTTGCACAGCCACTGATGAAGCTTAGGGTTTTTGCTGTCCGCCGGATGCAGGAAGCTAGGAAAACCAAAAAGCAAAATAAGGAAAAGTGGAACGGATCATCATGGGTTTAAAACAAACAGCTTCCTAGCAAGTAGTAGAGGCCTCACTCATTGAATTCGGTCAAGTTTAGAACACCATCTCCGTCAGCATCCGATGCATTAAAATGCTCTTCTTTCCACCAACCGATATCATAACCGAAAGACTCGTTATCTGGTAAAAAAAAAAACACAACATTCAATACACAGTCCCAATGATTAATCATCGCTATCTAAACGCACGGCGATCTCAAGTTCAAATCCATAGCACGCAACTACATTAGTCGATTATAGTAGTGTTACTCGGATCTAAAAGCTGGAAAAGGGGACAGGCCTGCATTTTGAGCCCAACTGGGAGGATCGTACTCGGAGAACGAAACAAAGCCATCGTGATTCTTGTCGTGAAGCTCCATCTCCCTCTGGGTGCGATGCAGGACCTCGCGCTGTGCCTGGTGGAGGTTCCACTGAGTCAACTCGTGCTCGGTGACGAACCAATCGGCGGGGTCCACGTCGATCTTGGGGAACAATAGTATCAACCTGTTGGTGACATTAAACTTGTCCTCGTCATTAAGGTAATCCTCGGCGTCCATGAAGTCCTCCCACTCGGGCTGGGACTCGTGAGCCGGGGCCGGGTCCGGGTCCGGGTCCTGGTCCGTCTCCAGCTCCGGGTGTTTCTGGTGTATTACCTGCTTTTCCCACTCCTTGTCCTCCCGGTGCCGCTCCAGCTCCGCCACCAAGGGGTCGAAGGCCACGGCGTGGTGGCGCGACGGTGCCAGGGTGAAGTTGGAGCGGAGCTTGAGGCGGCGGTGGCGGTGGCCGGAGAACTTCTTGGGTGAATGAGAGAGGAACAAGAGCAGCACCGCGGCGACGACTATGTAGACGAATATCAACGTTTTGGCCATCGCTAAGGGACAGCCACCAGATCTGATTCTGCAGTTTCCAATTCAATTCAACACGATTCTCCCCGCTTTTATCCCTTTTTTAAATCTCATTTCAACCTAATTACCATTTACGCAACTTTTTAACTGCGCTCTCTGATTTTCGTTTTACCTTTCAGACTCTTCCTTTCTGCTCCCAATTATGCTTTTTCTGTTTTTCTCTTTCTCTTTCTATTCCCATCCACCATTAACGATTTCTTTCTTTCCTCTCAAAGATACACTTAATCACTTCGTTAATTCTTAATTAATTATTAAATAAAATTCTAACAACTTAACAAAAACTGTAATCCGGTAGGATTATTCTGCATCTCGTTTTTTAAATTATTATTATCGTAAGCAATACCTTTTTTACAATTAATTAATTTAATATTCGTACAGGGTCTTAATACAGTACTTAATGTACAATTTTAATTAACTCAAATTTATAATTATTGCAAAGACTGATAACTTTATTTACCTTCGTATTTTATATATGTTTTACTAATAATTGCGTGATTCGTAAAGTGTCAAGGGAGGGACCACTAGCTCATCATGACCTAACTAAGTCAAACTTGACATTTGACTAGGTTTCATCTTTTTGATAGGTACGGTTAAATGTAACAAGAATCGTAATTATACACATTCAAAATAAACCGTGAAAACAATACACAAAAAATTAAAACTTATATGTACAAACCAATATCTAACAACTACTAGTTTATGTGTGTATATATAAATTGTTTTGAAAAAAATAAGGCATGTGATATATATAAAATAAAATAAATTTAATAAATTTCAATTAAAAAACCAATTTATATGTATATATATATTAAAAAGTAAAATGTTTATAATTTGTGGAAAAATTAAATATATTTTTAACCATTAAATTTTAATGTAAAACTGAATTCTAATCTTATCTAAAACTTTGAGTTATTTTTATTTTTAAATATTATTAATTTATAAGTCTAATCATTGTTACTAAATAACTAAAAAAATATTGATTTGATTAACAACATTGTCACGTATGCTTCCGTATTATATATAACATGTGTGTTTATATGTCTGACATGGACATACATGACAACAAAATGTTTGCCATAGCAGTAATCTTTAACATTGTTAATGACAATGACTATATTCTTTGTTTTTAATTATTAAAGACTGAATAATATAAAAAAATTTAGATAAAAATAAAATCTAATTTCATTCCATACACTAAAAAAATATGTAATCTAATGAAAGAAAAAAAAAAGAAAACACCATGTAATTGAGAAATAGATCTACCAAAATAGAAAACACAGTGTTTCAGGTATAAAGTTGTGTTGAGATCATTTGCTCAAAACATCTCATGTTGAATCGAAGACACGATGGACGTAGCTTGAAACGCTCCAGGTTGAAGACCACCGGACGGGCTAGTGAAGACTGGGCGTTTACCTGTTGAAGGCTGAACGGTTACCTATAGCAAGTAGAGCATACATTATGCAACTTGTCCAAAAATCATACTTGAACCTTTATTTATAATGAGCTTTTACCTTTTGTGGGCCTGATGACGTCTAATTATACCTTAATGTCAATTAGGGATTTTAATGAGCCGTTTATCATTAATAACTTAACTATGTGGTCGGCCAGGTTGGTTGGTTCGGCTGATAGGCCTGGGTGGCCATCCTGGACATCCGGTATGGTTGTGTGTAGGAGACCGTTCGACACCCTAGACATTATATGACTGATGGTTGATTAGTTCGGCTGGTAGACTTGACTGGTTGTCCTAGACGGTCGGCATGGTTGTGTACAGGAGACCATTCGACACCATAAATACTATATGGTACACATAGACTAGCAACAATTGCTTTGAGAACTTTTATTATGTTATGTTGATGTGGCTAAAGCTAGAGAGAGGAGAAGACAAACGATGAAGAGAGAGAGATTTGGCCATAATGTGAAGAGAAGTCCAAGAAATATATTTTTGAATCCAAACATGGAATGCGTATTTTAATATATATATTAGAATATATTTTTGAATATACATTTTAAATATATTTCGAAATATATATTCTGAAAGATTTTTCTAGATCTGTAAACGGAATGTATTAAAAAATAAGGTGCAGAGGTAATTTTTAACTTTTTATTGTAATTTTAATGGAAAATAATTTTGGATTTATATATTGTATTGGGGTGTAGGAAGAAAAAAGTAAAGTAGACGAAGAAACAATCCTATCTGATGAACTTATAAATTGTAAATTTAGCCCAGCCCATCTATAATGGATGAATTCAATGGTTGAGTAATCTAAAACAAAATTTTAAAAAAGTTTTAAAGTTGCAGAATACACAACTGAGAACATCACATGTGTTTTTTTTTTCTCTTCAGGTGTATGAAACATGTATAGTAATTAAGAGAAATGAGTTAATGTATTATTACTTTTTTTAACAAAATGTTTAAACTTTTAATACGCATTACCAACCTTTATCCCAAATGATTAATTTCTCAGTGTTTAGGGTCAGTTTTTGTTTATACTTGAAGTAGATTTGATTTATCAATCAATTTAATTTATATCTTTGAATTCCAAAATATTTTGGCAATTCTATATTAAAGAAAACAAGCACTTAAATTCATCAATTAGTACATTTTTCAATACAGTGAAATAAGTTGCTTATTGTAATCAGTGTTCTATTGTTGAAACAATCCTAATCTTTATAAGCTAATTACGATTTATTTAGAAATAAAATATCTTGAAGTGATTCTACAGACTTGAACTTAGCAATGGCTCAAGTCCCACACGGATTGGAACAAAACTTGAAACTGACAGAAGCTACATTAAAATGAGTTTGCCGTTGTCTAAGCAAAGCATCTTTGCGCTTGGGGCAATGACGCAGCTAGTGAGGTTCTAACCGAGGCGCGGCTATTGCTGGTTGAAAACTATTTCCAAACCCCCTCTTAGGCCTGGGTTCAGCTTAGGCTGATTTGAAGCTATATTTGAATTAGATTTTATTGAATTAGTTTGGTTTACTTTGTTCTTTGATATCCCCATGAAACTGTACAACTACCACACAGTGATGAAGAATTTGCCAATCTTCTTTTCCACAAATCATTAATTATATTAAACACTCATCTTTACCACTATCAAACACTCATCTTTACCACTATCACCACGTGACTTCTCAGCAAGCTTACTTTATGACATGATATTACATGTTATTATACTCTAGATCCAGAAAAAAAGCACTAAGATTCAACTGAGATGATGTAATGCAGCTAATCAGGGTGCTCCATCTTTTATTTATTTTCTGGTTTAATCTCCAAAACAATATGTTTGGGTGACAATTTTGCAATATATTAACATACGATTTGTTTCCTTCCATCTGCCACTGTGGAATCCTGTTTCCGAAGATATAAAAACATTTGTCTGGACCTCTAAAATCTGACTGATATTGTTTTTTTAAGAGGAAAAAACAATCAAACAGTCCAGAATATTATCTTAACTAACTGTCGGTCAGGTTATCCTGTCAGGACCTTTTACCAATCAAGGTTGCTGATGATCCGAGGTTGAGTCATCCCACAAAATCATCAGCTTCAAAAGTCAGTTAACATATACTTTGTCTGATCCTACCACTCAATGTAACTACTCAACCACAACTTCAATGCAAAGTAAAAATTTCTTTTCATTTCCTGACAAAGATCTAATTTTCAATACTATAAGGGACATAGTCTTTCACAAGGAGTCCAAAAACATCGTCAGTATCCTTGTAAGTCTAAGACATCTTTCCATGTGAAGGATTTATGAAAACCCGTGCCTGATTTTCATTCAAGGACTGTGGTTTTTTGAGAGTGCAAGTATATTTCTCCTTCCTTCAGTTTATCAGTTGAACTGGCTTTACTTGATGAAATTGCAGTGAGACTGGGGCATAGTGGAGAGAGTGTTTAAGCACTTTTTCAGTGAGATGGAGAGAGGCTATTGAAAGCTTCCAAGTGTTATCTGTCCAATATATTTTATCAAGAGTATGAACCAAGGCCTGAAAATTTTGACTTTTGGTTTATAGGTACCCTGAAATATCCAAAAGCTTTGAAATATCTTCAGCAGACTTTCTTCTGGGTTAAGTGGTAACAACCACTGTTTGAGGTTGAAATACCAGAGCTGCTAAAAAACATGATAAATGACAGTTACTATTGAAGATATTGGACTGTCTTTGATAAAACCAACTTCATCGTTTTATCCATTATGTTGGATGCATCAAATTAGTCTGTGACAGCAAATGGAGGTGCCATTTTAATTGTAGAATTGGTTCTAGCATATTGTGGACTCCAGTTGCGAAGACAAAAGTTCATCATTGGTGTTTCTTTATTGCGGAAGACAACATGACTGGCTTTTAATGCTAACTAGTTAAGGATCAACTTTAGAACATTTTTTGTTCAATCATTTCTAAATTGATCATGTAAATATTTTCAGAACCTCTTTACAAAATTGCACTAGAGTTTTTATTCTTTTAATCCAGTTCATAAGTCAAATTTGAACTTAATTATTTTACTGTGAATTTGTTTTAAGTGTTTTTGTTTCTCATGCTGCTTATTTCATTTGTTTTGGATAAGTTGGTCCAAATCATGCAGTCGACAGATTTGGTCTTGTTTTGGGACTGAATCGTGACAACGTGACCTCCTGACTAAGAAGAATTTGTTAACTTCTTCCATATGTGAACAGATACACAAAAGAATGTCCATTCTCTAAAAATAGAAATATTTAAAACAGACTTAAATAAGTTATCCTAATATCTACAATATTGAAGACGTAAAACTCCTTAAACTTAAAGAATACTACAATCGAACTCTCAAGAAAAAAGACAATTCTCCATTCTTTTGTGCAATTTTCAGTGGAGTCAATTTTTCTCAAGCAAAAGGAAGTAAACTCTAGAACATGGTCGATTCTCTGCAATTTCTTATACATGTAAACCATTTGTAGGTACCCATTTGACAACGCCAGCAACTGAAACTGGAAAGTACTAGATAATGGTGCAAAGATAATATATGTATATCAATTCATTGAATTTGATCATTCCTTCCAAATTTCAAAGCACAAAACTTTAATTCCTCTTTAGCAAGTGTAATAGAAACAGTTGAAGAAGATGATTTTGGCCATTCGCTTTTCCACAAAGCTTTGAAGTATGTCGAACATTCTTCTCTCTTTCCTTACTGTTCCTAAGCACATGACTTTCAAAGCCAACATGCGGCTGCAGATTACTTTCCATTTCTGTCATAAACAATTCCACGTTCCCTTGTTATGTTCTTTTACATTATTTATCCCTAACCATAATCACATCCCTGTCAGCAAGCTCACTTTGTGATATATGCACCTGACCCAACAAGAAAAGCTGATTGCTTCGTAAATGACTGTCTGAGATTTAGTTTGGTCTCAAACCACGTGAGAGCATGGGCACAATGCTTTTAGTTGCTGATGATATCAATTTCTTCAATGATGAGTCAATCACTCAAAAACAAGATAAAGGGATATAACTATATACAGAGAATGGTCCCCTTTTTCCCTTGGGAAAAAGCAACAAAGATTCTGCTGATTCTGTTGTCTCCCACATCACATGTCGGCACATGTCCAATCACCTTGCCTAATGCTTACTGTTGAAGGGTGTACGTGAATCTTAAACGCCATGCAATTACCATCTTGAAATTCCACAAGAAGTCTTAAACAACATTTTAGCATTGAGATTTCATGAATTTAGTTCAATCTTGACCTTTGTTAGACAAAGGAATATGTTAATTAAGTGTATCTGTTAACTGCAATAGATGGTATAAATTAGGTAGTTCAACCGATAAACTTCATCATCTCTTTACTTTTTTCCTCACAAGAGAATATGCCGTCAGAAAGTTCAAATGCCAACTCATAAAGCTCTGGTGACACATCCTCACATGAGGTGTGTATTCATCATTTACCTTTTCTTGCTTAATTTCCAAACATGTTTCCAAAACAGTGCAGTTATAGATTGGTTTGTGTGATAACATTTGGCAACATGCTATAAGCAGGAATGCATTTATTTCCTTACTTGGATCAATCACCATGGAACCTTGCTCTTGAAGGTATACAAACCTTTCTCTAAGCCTCTTAGAATTAATCTTTAAGACTCCTTTTTTAATTTTGAAAAGGTTGACTGGCTGTGCTACTTTTTCCTAAAAGCAGCCAAACAATCCATGCATCAAAATATTGTCTTGAATAACTTTCCCTTTAAGTTGTCATGCCAATGCCTTTACATCGATCAATTGGTGATCTAAGGTTGAGTCATCCCCCCAAAGGTGAGATTCACCTCCTAGTTTTCATCTCCTTAAATACCTCTTCAGAATAAGAGGGAACCATCAACCCAAGTGAACATATCTTCCTTACAAATCTACTACAGCTTCTTTCACCCTGGTTTCTCTGATACAGCAGAAACTGCTATCACTTCGGAAACTGTTAGGCCAAATCTGGTAACAACGCTAATCACCAAACATGCAAACCACACTTCTTCATAACCTAGTTGTTGGAACTCCAGCCATCTCAGCAACTTATGATCAAATTCAAAAACCGGTTAACAGATACTTGCCTGGTCCTGCTACTCAATGCCAACGTTCAACCAAAACATCAAAACAAAGTAAATTTTTCTTCTTTACTGACAAACATCTTTGTTAAGACTTATTTACATATACCTGAAATTGTTTAGCTTGGTGGATGGAACTGATTCTGTTTATGTTACTCTGATATTGCAGTGAGATTGAGGACAGATATATCAGAAACTGTTATGAGAAAGTTAAGCCTAGGGGCTCGCATTCTTCGAGTGGGGGGAGTGGAAAACGTGTATAAGCAGTTTTTTAGCGTGAGAGAAGGAGAGAGGCTTTTGAAAGCTTCAGAGTGTTATCTGTCCACCACTTCTGGTCCTTTAGCAGGTTTTCTTTTCATATCCACAGACAAAGTTGCATTCTGCAGTGAGAGATCAATGAAAGTCTTTACTCAGACAGGCCATATGTTGAGGATCCGTTATAAGGTTAGTGACGAACTTCAAAGCAATCTTTTGCACTTTAACCTTCTGTTGGTAGTTCTCTGACTAACTTCTTCGAAGTAAAAATGCACAAGTTGATTTTTTGACTTACAAAAGATTTATTCATTTTACCTCCTGATTTCTTCTCCTTGAAGAACTTTATCATAGCCATCTTCAAATTTCTCTGTTCCTCCTTATCCAAGATTTGTTGAAGTTCTGAAGTATATTTGGAAATGTGCAGGTTGCCATTCCACTGAAGAAGATAAAGTGTGTGAATCAAAGTAAAAATGTTCAGAAGCCAACCCAGAAGTACATAGAGATTGTCACAGAAGACAACTTTGATTTCTGGTTTATGGGTGTCTTAAAATATCAGAAAACCTTCAAATATCTTGAGCAGGCCCTTTCACAAGCTTAGTGAGCTGAGTAGCAAAATCCACTGTTTAAAGTCGAAGATTCATGCTGAGAGGACAAACAGACACAAAAGATGAAAGCTAGAATTTGAATGCTGTCACTGAAAATGTTGTGCTTTGGTAAAAGGGATTTCACTTCATTGTAAATAGGAATGGATGCAGACTTGGATGTCAACAAATCTCATTGTGAATCCAAGAATTCACCATTTGGAACATCATTTGTTGCGGAAGGGACAAACTTTTCGTAGAGTTGAAGGAAAAACAGAGAGAAATTTGAGGCTCAATTAAACATTGATTTATAAGCTTTTAGTCAAATTTATGTATAACTATTCAGGAGTTTAATGATTATGTACAGTGATTGTAAAAAATCTTACATTGTCAACCAATAAATTAATTCTATTAGTATAACTATGCACGTTCTGACTTCAAATACTATAAATTCCCAAGAAGAACAACAGTCATGTGAACTTCACTTGGATTGTGCATGAATCAATTACAACATAATAAATTTGGTATCTTCATTCAACCTTCGACACCGAGATAGCAAAAAACAATATATTTTAGGATAAGAATGGCAAGTATTGGTCATTTTTTATAGACTTTTTTTTTACTTTGTCCAACTTTATCTTATGATCTAGGGTTGAGTCATCACACCAAAGGGTCAGGAGGATTCATTTTCCAGTTTCCATTCCTTCAATAAAATCCAGGTAGTTGAACTTCTTTATCAATGTATTTATTCAAAACATTAATGCAATGAGGTTTTTAATTTTTTTTTTAATTTAATATTTAACTTGTTCTTACTTTGTTACATTTTCATGAAATTGGGTTCCACATAGAAGAGAAATGTAAATTTTAAACAATATATAATTAGAAAAAACCATAGTTGTTATAGCCCTAAGATTTTGAGAAGAGGTGACTCTATTTAAATTGAGTCTGACAGACTAGTGTAAGTCCAAACTATAGAAAAGATTATATTTTATAATTGTTTTTGTATTTATATTTTATAATTGAAATATTACCATCTTATTTAAAAGATAATAGGTGCCATTTTAATTATAAATAAAAAACACATATTAACTTAGCTGTTTTACTGGAACAGTATGTATGAAAAATAACTTTCCTCTTTCCTGTAAAATTTCAAATATTTTAAATATATTTTTGGCTTGGTGTTAAATAAATGTTCCAAAATAACATTAACAAGACCTGTAGCAGCAAGTTACTCATATTTATTCTTTTCTTTAAGGCAAGACTTTTCATATCCAAACTTTAATAAGTATTATAAAGAGCATTCCTTTCTTCTATTACTAAAAGAATCCAAAACTTAATTTAATATTTCTTCTGACCTTTTCAGCATTCATTTTTATTACATATTGTTCTCATAGAAATGGAGACTTTTGAAATTTTAAATATTCTATTTTTTCTTAAAATAAATAATAATGTAATATTATCAAATATAATAAAACTTATTGAATATATATATATATATATATATATATATATATCAAAAACTCTATATATAGTACATACATATCATCTTTACACATTAAACAATTTGTGCAAATGTTTTTCATTAAAACTGTGAGGATGTCAAAAACTCTTCTGATGCAAGACTTTCAAAGCCAACGTGCTGGCTGTTACATATGCTTTTCATTTCTGACTTAAACATGAAACAATTTAACATTCCATATAGATTTACCATTTTTTTCTCTTAATCATCCCTTCACTCATAGCCCTGTCAGCATTCTCACTTTATGCATGGATATATTTTTGACTCAACAAAAAGCACTGATGGCTTCGTTAATGACTGCCTCAGTTTGAAGTTTAGATTCAAACCCTCAAAGGCATCAGAACGAGGTTTTAGAATAATGACATCAATTTCTTCAATGGTAAGTCAATCACTGAAAATAGATAAAGCATAATCTATATTTGGGGAATGGAATGATCCCTTTCCCCTTTAAAAAGAAAGATTTTTGTGTTGTCTCCATGTCAGCATATATGTCAGCTTGCCTATCTAGTGCCTACTTTGTGGACATCATATGCACCCTATGCAATACCCAACTTGGAACTTTTCATAAAGTCTTAACATTATTTTAGCATTATTCTTTCATGAATCTAGTATCTCATTCAACCTCCTGTTAGAGACAGGAAAATATGATATTTTACATTAATTTTGCAAAAAGTTCACATAGACAATGAGATAGACTTAAGAACTTATTCCAATAATCAAGGTAAGGAATGTTGAAAATAATCTAAATATAAATCTAAATCTTGTATTAATAGAAGTGTGACAAAATTAAACATCATATAAATGTTTTGAGGTTTTAAGTTGACGTTATTCATATTACATACATATAATATCTGCATAATGCATCCTTCAGAACATTTCCTTTGAATGTAACTCTGAGTTTCAAAGCAGACATTATCTCAAATGTAATCCTGTAAGTGGGATGAAAATGAGGTTTCAAGTTGAGGTAAGAACAGCATCAAAAGGCAAGCTGAAATGGCCTTGGTGATGCAAGTTGGTGTAACTAAAAGTATTGCAACTAGTTGGTGTATTTCATCAAACCACCTTTTACAGTTTAATTGCTTTAAGTGCATGGCTCCAATGGTTTATATGACTCTTATTTATTTACTTCCATCAATCACCATGCAGCCTTGCTCCTGAAGATACATGATGGCATCCTCTTAAAACAACCTTTCAAGGATTTTTTAGTTTTGAAAAAGCTAATTTGAATGCTGATGTACAATCTTCTTACTTTCTAAAAGTAGCCAAACAATCCATGACGTCAAAATATTATCTTTAAGAACTTTCTTCCATGCCACTGTGTCAGTGCGTTGATATCAATCAGAAACGTGGTTGATGATCTAAGGTTGAGTCATCCTTCCAAAAGGAAAATATTCAAGTTTTCATCCTTTTAAATAGCTCTTTGCAACACAAGAAAATCATCAAAACCAAGTGAACCTAATTTCCATAGCAACCTATAGAAGTTCAACCATTTTTCTTCACCTTCTGCTGCTGATTCTTTCAATTAAACAACAGAAACCTTAATTATCAGTCATCAAGCATGCAGACTTCATCACTTCTGCGTCAGCTAGTTGTTGGAACTTCAGTAACACATGGTCAGCTTCAAAAGCCAGTTAACAGAGTAACTGGTCCAGCAGCTCAATGTCAATGTTCAACTTCAACATCAAAGCAAAGTAAGTTTTTTCTTTTCCAAATGTATTTTTTATATAAATATCTCAAATTGTTTAGCATGGTGAACCGAACTAATTCTGTTTATCACTGAAACTGCAGTGAGACTGAGGACAAATATATCTGAAACTGTGAAGAGAAAGATAAGCTTAGGGGCTCGCATTCTTCGAGTTGGAGGAGTCGAAAAAGTGTTTCAGCAATTTTTTACTATGGAAGAAGGAGAAAAGCTTTTGAAAGTTTCTCAGTGTTATCTGTCTACCACATCTGGCCCTCTAGCAGGTTTTCTATTCATCTCCACCTACAAGGTTGCCTTTTGCAGTGAGAGAACAGTGAAGGTTTTTACTCAGAATGGTAACATGCTGAGGATCCGTTATAAGGTTGTTATTCCATTGAAAAAGATCAAATCCATGAACCAAACTGAAAATATGCAGAAGCCAAGACAGAAGTACATTGAGATTGTCACAGAAGACAACTTTGAATTCTGGTTGATGGGTGTCTTAAAGTATCACAAGACTTTCCAATATCTTCAGGAGGCAGTTTCTCAGGCTTAACTATACTGGCTAGCAAAATCCAGAATCTGAACTCAAAGAAACAAACAAAAGTTTGGCAGTTATGATCGAAGATGCTGAGGTTTATCTCTGATAAAAGAGATTTCACTTCATTGTAAATATCCCTCTTACATTTTACCTGCAATCACAGTGAATGGATTTGGTATGTTAGAAACCAGTGAACCAAGAAATTAAAGAGAAAACACATTGAAAAAGATGGAACAAAACTGTTAGCTGCCAAATTGTATGAATTTCAGACTCAATTAGACATTGATTTAGTTTTAACTTCTTTGTTACATTTTAAAGAAACGATTCATGTATATACTGATTGTGCAATTTCTTCTGAAGTTGTAAAAGAACTTGGATGAATGAAAAGTTGTGCTCGAATCAACAATTTCTATTTTGAAGTTGTAATTTCAAATATTACCTACACACAAAAGTACCTTTTCTTTTAAGAATCTACTCATTTTGATAATTATTATAAAAATTTTCACTTTATTTGTAAATTTCCCTGGATTACTTGATGTATTAGAAATAATTTTTGAAAAGAAAAAATTCATTATAGGCCTATTTTTTATGGTACATATCATAACCTCTAAGTAAGTTAAACAAATGAAATTCTCAAATAGTGGACAAGATTTTGTTCAATTTAATTCTTTAATGTTGCTTATATCTTATCTTTTAATTTTGGTAGTTTTGGTAACCTTGGTTCTTGTACAGAAGGACTTGTTGCACACAATTTGACAAATTTTCAGAAACCATGATTTTGTTAATTTTATCTTGCCATGCTTAATTTTGTTCATTTGTTTTAGGACGATGCTTAAAGATAAAATATGTCCATTTTGTATATTGAAGTTTGCAAATATTATAAATTCTGTATAACTTCTATAAATGTTGACATACCAAATTTTAGAAAATGTTTTTATTAGCTAAATAAATATTCGTTTTAGTAATTAAGTTAACTAAGTAATTAAATTACAGAGTAATTATATTTTAACAGAATGATTTGGAACTTCCATACTAATAAAGTTATCTAAGTTTCCCATTTTGTTTGTCCATTATTCCCTTTACCTAACTTTTTGGATTGTAGCTTACTTAATAAGCATGCTATAGTGTGATATTCCAATGGCTTTAGCTTAAAATAAGAATCCATATTATATTTAGACTTTTTCTAATAAAAATTATGATGTAGCCTTCTAAACTTAAAAACACTTAATACTTTTATTTATAAATATTATAGAAAAATTTTATAGAAAAATTTAGAATTATTGGTGAAGTTTAAATTTTTAATATTTTTTTTTGGTTTTCTCTTAATTAAAAGAGTCAATCCTAAAATTAAAAGTTAATTATTCTTACCACGTGCAATAATATAACATTATTTAAGAATCAAAATTTAAAACAGTTAAAATATTTCTTTCTCTTTTAAAATTTATGACAGATGAAATACTCCTTAAATTTAGGACAATTGAAATACCTTATATTAAATAATGCATAAAATTGTAATCCAAAAAATAGAATTTGAAATATAAATATTTCTACATCCTCTAAGGTCATGTGTAACAAGTGGATCAAATCAAGGCATGCATTGGATTGTTCTACAAATTGTTACTGAAAAGGGTATGTTAGGTGCAAAAGTTAATTTTGTGGGCACATGATAAGGGTCTTACAGTATCAATGATAACTTCTTATACCTGTAAACCATTAGTTGGTACCCACTTCACAGCTATGCTGTTCTTTCTCAGTCACACCACTTGACAACATGCACAAACTTTACACACACAATGTCATAAATCATAACCACATCAATTTAAACCACATTCTGGTATAATAAACTGAATCTTTTTCCTCAAATTTCAGGACCACAACACAACATTAGTACCTCTTATTAGGTAACAAGAAATGATGTTCTTCTCCTTTTCAAAATACAAAATATTAAGTGATGACAGAAGGAACTTGCAGACTGAGCTTTCCGTGTGGGACATGGGGTGATGTGGGAATGATTTGGCCATAATATCCTTTTCCACAAAACATTGAAGTATGTCTTCTCCAGTTGTTTCTAGCATATGATGTCCATCTCTAACCTTAGTCACTCTTACTTTTCCTTAATGTTTGAAAATAATATAAATGTAAGTCTATGTTTAGGTATTAGATAAAAATGATAAGTTAAACACCACACCATGTAAACATAAACTTAAATGTTTTAAAGTTTTAAATTGTTTTAAGTTTTTGGTTAAAAGTGATATATATATATATAATTTGTTTTTAATTGACTTAAAAAAACAACACATCAATTCATATATCTGACCTAAATGATTTATCTATGTCATGTACCATTGTTTTTCTTTTAGAACTTAACATGGCAGTGACATCTAGCTAACTCACTTTATGATAGTCTTTTCACCCACTGATAAAGCACAGTAGCCACTTTCATTACTGAATAGTGCTTATGTATTTTATCAGTTAAACTTCACTAACTCAAAAATGATTTTTCATCCTCTTGAAGGATGCTCCTCTTTTCATATGCATATATGATATGACTTGAAAAGTTAGAGGAAGCCATCTAATTTTGATAGTTGAGATCTTCATTCCAGAATTCCTCAAACCTTGCTGAGATTAGTTTTCAATACCAGCTTCATCTCAGACATAAAATACTCACCTTAAATTGATGTAGGTTCTCACGTTTACGACTTAAAAATAAATATATTTAAATACAATGTGGGAAGTGCAAAGTTTTCTTCTCTTTACTTTATCTAATAATAGTAAAACTTAGAGAGGTCTGCCATCAGAAAGGTGAAATTCCAGCTCAGAAAGCTTAAATGACACCTTTCCATTTGCATTTTTGAATAAACTAAAGTGGCAATTGACGTGTTTTGTCATCATGCACGTGGCACTGTCTCAGCAGACCAAAATATTTTATTTTCCTCCACCCATTTTCAAAAGGGTCGCATTTTCTAAAGGCTAAACAGTTGGTAGTTATATTATTATTATTATTTTAGTTTCGAACCTTATAATTTCTTTTTATGGGGTAAATGGATTTTTCTCTTATTCTCTTTCACCATTTTCATGCACAAAACTTCCAGCCAGAAATAGTAAACGTGACAACATTATTTGTGTAGACATATGAAACAAGAACAACAAGTTCTGTCTATAAACCTTTGAAAAATCACAGGTGTAGTTTGAAATATATAGAAATGATGCAAACCAATGACCAACCTAGATTGATTAATATCCAAATGCGCTAAAAGCCAATTATTCAAGTCTAATCACGTTTCAAGTTTTTATATATTCAGAGATCTTACATTGACATTCAACAGAATCAATACAGAGGGATACTTTGAACATCACAAAGTTTCCTTTAATTCTTTAATAAAAATAAACATATCTTTCTTTTTTTCTGGGGGCAACCGAACATGCAAATCTTCAAATTTTGAATTACTTTTTTCCTTTTAGTCTTCATGATGATCCATATCTGACTCATCCAGCAAAAAGTTAGGAGTCAACTTGTTTCCTTTTGGCCATTTATATACCCTTCTAAAATACAAGGATTCATCAACCAAAGTTGTTAAGAGTTCTTGAATATTATTCACAACCTCAAGAAGAGCATTTAACTCCCAAAAGATAACAACAAAATGAAGGCCACTCTTGTTCATGAGCTTGCTAATGGAATTTCTGTCACCTCCACATACCATGGTGGGAAATCATCAAAAAGATATTATTTGCCTGATGCTCGTGGAAAATACACCAAGTCTATCACTAAATCAAAGCAAAGTAGAACACATCACAAATCTGGATTCTTGCAAAGAGTCCGAGAGCATGGTATGTAATCTTTAAAACCTTATGTTCAATTCTTACTTTTCCTCAACTGCAAAACATAGAACAAGCACTGTTTCATGTTTGGCACAGAACTTTAAGACACAGCAAACATTACTGTCATAATGTTTGGCACAAAACCTTAAGACACAGCAAACATTTCTGTCACAACAAAACAAAGCTCTTATTGATTGCTTAAGCCTGTTGTAATTGTAACAGCTGTGAAGCTTGGACCAAAGATAACAGATACAGTGAAAGGGAAATTGAGTATGGGAGCAAGAATTCTTCAGGTTGGTGGAGTAGAAAAAGTGTTCATGCAACTGTTTAGTGTTGCAGAAGGAGAGAAGCTGTTGAAAGCATCACAATGCTACTTATCAACCACATCTGGTCCTATGGCTGGTCTTCTCTTCATATCCACTGATAAAGTTGCATTTTGCAGTGACAGATCCATCAGGGTCACAACCCCAGATGGAGAAAATATCAGAGTCCGTTATAAGGTGATTTTCTTAATCAATTTTTCTTTGCAGTGTCTGTGCAGATGCTTTCTAGCTATCTCTTCAATCTTTCTTCATACTTTTTGCTGATGTTTTAGTTCAATTTTCTGTCATTTCAGGTCTCCATTCCCCTTAAAAAGATAAAGTCTGTGAACAAAAGTCAGAATGCGGAAAAGCCTTCACAGAAGTACATAGAAATAGTTACAGTAGATGATTTCGATTTCTGGTTCTTGGGTTTCTTTCATTATCAGAAAGCTCTCAAATATCTTCAGCAGGCTGTTTCTCAATCTTAGAGAAAAATACTGCATCAGTAAAATTGTTTGTCCCATCTGCTTCTTCACTTATTCTGTGAAGTTGCAAAGCTTCTCAAGATGTACAAAGATTTTACATAATTTTGTTAATGATATATATGATTAAAAAAAACACTGGTGGTTTTCTAATCTTTTTGTTTGCGTTGTTGAACACAGAAAAGTTGATTCTTTGGTATTTTCTAACATCTAATAAATAAATTTTAAGCCTAAATCAATCAAACACAAAATGTTGTAGAAAACTTATGATTTTCTTGATCAGAGAACTCAATGTCGGTAGTCTTTTCTTCTTCATTTTGATAGTTATTTTTATAATTTAGTACCCTTGTCAGGTTATAATTTTTATGTTAAAATTAAGGTTCATATCTCTCTTTCTCGGTATTGCGTTTATGTTTATTTTCTTAATTGATGATTATTTGATTTTATTTAATTTTATTAGGTTCTGTTATATTATTTGGTGAATTTATTCTATACAACATATTTATTTCTATTTTAATTTATTTTTTAATATTTGTATTATTATATTTCTAATTTATCTCAAGGGATCAATCTTACCCTTAATATATAAGATCTTCATCAATCAATTAGTATGTATTTTCTTGAATTCAATTGATAAGACTTATACAATTTACATCATTTTATGTGTATCCCTTGATTGATTAATTTTATCAAATATTTTCGTTTTCATAAATCAACTCATTGATTTTTTAGTTTTAAGTTTTATTAAGGATTAAACATATTTCTAAATATTAATTTTTTGTTATTTAATAGTGTTTCAAGTTAATATTTAAACGTGTTAGCCTTAAATATTGTTTAATATATATAAAAACTTAAAGCAACTAAATTAAGAAAATTGTATATAAGCATTTTCAAAAATCAAAAACCAAACTATATCAAAATTTGTTTAAGAAAATTATATTTATTTATTTTTAAAAGTTAGATCAAATTATATCAAATTGAAAAAAAAAACAAATTCTAATTTCATATAAAAAAATTAATAACTAAAAAATATTTAACCATTATATTAAATATTTTTAGCTCCATAAGTCAACTCATTCCTTTTTTTAGTTTTTGCTTCTCAACTTTTTAACATATTATTATTAATAAACTTTATAACTAATTATGACTTCCTACAGAAACTAATTATGACAGAACTGAGTCATAACCTGCACTGTTGCTTGGGAAAGGATGGAAGTTGTTTGGCAAAGTGACACTTTATGAAAGTCGCTTTCGTAATTCTTCTTCAAATTCTTTAACGTACAAAATTAAAAATGGTATTAAACAATTTTCATATAAGATGATTGTTATAATATTTACTATGATTGATATAATTTTCTTGATTACACACTATTGATCTTCTATAATTCCTTTAACTCTATTTTTATCTGGGATAAAAATTAAATTAACCCTTCACTCTTAAATATATACCATGAATGCAGCTTCTAATACATAACATTGAGATCAACATAATTTTAATACACTTTTTAATTTTAAATTTTTGATACAGTAAAATTATGAGGTGTAATTCCAAATTGATTTTTGTTAGAATTATACATTTAAAGGGTGATATAAATAGAAGTGGTAGCAGAAATGAGTGGAGGGGACAAGACAAAAGAGTGATGGTAGCAACTATGAGCCATGACAGCAACAATTATCATGTTGCAAAGAGGACCTCAGAATATTCAGGGTGGGAACGCTATCTGGACAAAAAAATAAAGCTGAATCACAAACTAAACAGTAAAGACGATGATGCTGTAAACACCCCCCTGTATATTTTTATTCTAATTATATTAAGGTTTTCAGTTTTTATAACTATCGTTTAACTATGATTCAAAATCGAAAATCAAGCGATTTAAGGTAATCTTAGTTTGAAAAAGATGATTAAACAAATATTCAGCAACAAGAGAGAAAAACAAAATTTGGTTGACCATTTTTGTATTTTGTTTAGCAGAGTCTGGCATCTTTAGTTTCAATGAAAACAAAAATCGACCGTCATCAATTTTTGTCAGGTAAGCTAAATCTAATTCTCTATAGCGTACTATCTATGTGGACACTTTTGGACATTTTTGAACGTTGAGCCACAGAACATTGTCCATAACTATATATCATAAATTTAATAATCTCGTTTCCAGAAGTTGAAGGATATGAAAATGGTGTCGAAGTAGGACTTCTCACAGCCTTAACATCTCCCATCAGAGGCTTATAAAGATTCACAATGACTATCTTTGCCAAAGCTAATGATCATTTTATGTGAACCTATTTAATCAAACACGGTCATTTATTTCATTCGAAAATTTTCCCAAGACAGGAAAGAAAACAAGCATCTCACATAGAGAATAAAATGTAGAAGAAATGGAGCAAAAGGACTAATCAGTCAATGATTTCTCAACTCAACCTAAAACTTATGACTACTGTGAAAATATAAACAAGGTTCATCAGCTTGCACTCACGGAACATTCATCAGTGAAACATGTTTAGACAATTGGCTTACCGAATAGAGATGAACAATGCCTATACATGTCACAGAAGATGACAAAGTAACTATATAGGAGAATCGAAGATAAATTCATTAATCACATCAAACACTGTTGATGAGTCGCAAAGGAACAAGAAGTATGGTAGAAACAGTTTCAAACCTCTCCTTTTCCAAAATGCAGAGACAATATCTGGTCTATCTAGAGAGCTTATCAGAGCCTTGCCTGTTCCCTTTCTAGGTAAAAAGAAAAAGAAAAACTAAAGATACCAGGAGCAACGTCTTTAGATATCGCTCCATCCTATAAAGATGGAAAAATATCCTGAACCACGAAATTCTCCACCAAAGTGGTACAACTTGTTTACAAAATTAATCTCCTGTTTCATATCGTATGTTTTCCTGCCCATTAATGCAGTCATGTTCCAGTTTCTCTCATTCTTTGTTTGAAAAATGGCAGTGCCTTTCTGTTGTTCCTCTCTCTTGGCCACTAGAGTATTTGTGCGACAGACAAGTTTCAAATTAAGATTCTCATTCTAGCTTAATAGAGCAGGGACAATTATGAAATCGGATACTCACAAAATCCATTCTAATCAAATTACTCGAGAAATGAAACGAAAGTGTTAGTTTCATTTTCAAGCCACCAGCTTGATTCACATGAGTAAATCTTTAGAGTTCAATCTTTTCTGATGCCTCCCTTAACGAATAACTGATATTCTTAGCCTCTTTACGTTACTCACACAATGGACATTAGACTGTTACTCTAATGCTTCTCCTATTGCTGAACTGAACAGTGACAGAAAAAAAAGAACTTATGGATGCTACCTTAAGCTCTGTTCTGCACTCTTCCTTTCTTTCCCTCTCCCAAGTCCTAAACAACGTTTCTTCTTCTACGAAATAAAGAATATCAATAATCTCAGGGAAAACCAAAAACAGAAAGGGTTATGTATACTTATTCAACAAACAGAACATATGACATGATTGAGTCGAGCAACCAAAAAGGAATATGCATAACAGGGAGAAAGTACAAATTCGATTGAGGTAGTGTGATCTGATCACATTGATTCAAATGTGCTGCTATATACAAGTATCTTAGCATCCGATAGCTAAGAAGCCAACTACATAATAAAAGCTTCAAATAAATAATAACATGGTGCAAGCTTTGATGAAAATCCACTAACAAAAAAGAAGAAATTCAGAAAGCACGAAATATATTACAGAAATGGCAGGACAGAAGAGAGCAGAGCGGAGCGGAGCAAAACGGAACATACCAAGCGGAATCAAACAATTGTTCTTCCACCTCCACCGGAACTAGAAGCTCCGTTCGAATTCGAAGAAGCAGCATTAACCACTCTCTCTTCCTCATATTCCCTATCATCCGTTGGAAGCTCAAACCTGCAAACAGGGCAAGAATTTCTAGAGCTCAACCAAGGAACAATGCAATCTCCATGATACTGATGCCCGCACGGTAACCTCTTCGCGGCCTCTCCAACACCCAGCAAATCCTTACATACAGCGCACACCACAGTTTCACTCTCCGATGCAATCTTCACCGTCGGCAAGGCTTCCACCGCTGACTTCGACGCCGGCGGCGCACCTCTCCTGCCTCCGCCGTCGGTCTCCGCCAGCGTCTGCAGCAACGCCTCGTACTCCGCCGCGTCGACGTAATCCTCCGGATTCCCGACGTAGCGGTCGGATTCCGGCACCCTGAGGCGGAACTCAATGGAATTGTCCTCCAGGCCCATCAGAATTTCTGCCCAATCCAAGATCCGGTTCCGCATGCTCCTCGTGCGCGTCGCCAAATCCCTAATCCGAAGACGAAGCAGCTCTCGCCTTCTCCTTCTCAGATCCTCGTCATCTCCGTGCGGATCCTCGTTGCCGGAGCGATCCTCCGCCTCCTCATGCTCCTCGAACTCCTCGTCGCCGTTCTCGATTTCGTTCTCATCGTCGTTGTCCCAGCCGCCCAGCTCGATCCTGAGGAAATCGTTCTCCGGAGAACGACTCGGCGGCGGCGGCGGCGACGCGTCATCGTCACGTGCAGATTGCGCGATGAGGCGAAGCACCTGGAGAAACTGCGAGCCAAAGTAGGGGTCATCGGAGGAGGCGGAGGGGCTGCGCGAGCGCGACGGCGTGGGGATGGTTTCGACGAAGCCGTTTTTGCACTCTCCGCAGACGACGTCGGGGAGATTGGCGGGCGTTTCGACGGAAACGCGCTTCTCGCAGTGATAGCACCAGTATGGCGGCGGAGGCGCGTCAGCGGCTTGAGACGGTGTCTGAGACGGTGGTGCTTCCGACATGGTACGGCGGAGATGGAAGGAGCGGTGATAAAAGAAATGGCAGGGTTTGTTTGGAAGGTATAATAAATGGATAATAATGTAATAGTAATCATAATAATGATAATAATATTAAATAAATAATAATAATAATATTAATAAAATAATAGTTGTCTAGTTATAGTCTTTTATTATCCTTGAATTTGGTAAAGGATCTTTCTCATTTTTTGTTATTTTAGTTTTTGTGTTAATTAGTGGGTCTCATCAAACATCTCATTTTGGCCAATAAAGAATTAGAAAAATAGTAACGAAATGTCTTCAAGTTGTGGAAAATTGAACTTTTCTCAACTCATTTCATAACTTCTTACCATGCAATTATAAATGTCTTCATCACGGAAACCCTAAAAACTACATTTTACTTGTTAAGAACCTTACGTTAGGGAATTTTTTTCATAAATAAACTAGTAAAAAATCTAACAAAAACATTCAAGTGGAATAAAGTTAATCCTTCTAATAATCTGGCGAAGGAACCGTAAGTTCTAACCAACCCATTTAAATGATCAAATTATAACTATTTTAACCTACTTTAATTAATAAAATATATTTTAACCTGACCATAAGTTTTTTTATTATTAAAAAAAAAATACTCAAAACCACTTCTTTATTAAACTAACTCATAAACAAGTCAATATCTACCTTTTTAACGAGCATTGTTTAATAACTGAGTCTAATTAATGAAAGACACAGGTGCCTTAAACAAATACTCATAAAAAATGCAAGTTTTCACTCAAAGACCTTCGCCTCATTAGTGAATATGTAAGAGAGTCCTGAAACATTGGTTAGCTTGTACCCTTCTCATCTTGCAATAGTATAAATTCTAAGTGCACCCTCCTAATTGTTAAAGTGATCTTTTACATTTTCTAAAATTTAGTTTCAGATTATTTGTTCTGGAAGAGTTAAGAAAAGTTTTCTAAAATTTTCAGTACGGCATTTCTAAAAAAAATAAATAAATAAAGGAAAAATTCAAAACATAAAATGAATTTTTAGATGAACTTTTCATAATAATTTTTTTGAAATAAAGCTTTCAAAACGTATATGACATTGATTAAAATTTGTTTTCCAAAATAAAATTTTAAAATATATGAAATATGTTCTGGAACATAATATTTAGAATAAGATTAATCTATAATAAGGTTTTTAGAAGATATGAAATATTAGAATGAATTGTTGTTCTTCTTCTTCCTTCACTCACTGAAAAAGTGCAGTAGAATGGATAATGGAGTTAGAGGCAGCAGCAGAAATGTTGGCAGTGACAGCAATAAGGTAACATTCACTAAGAAGAAATGTCTCCCCCTTTTCACTATCAAACTATCTCTGCAAATGATTTCACACGACCATCCTTCATCTTTCCACCACTAATTAAAGGACTCTTCTTCACTTGAAACACCATTTTCTCTGATGCTGATTGCATAATCTTTTACTCCCATTAATCAAATCAACCAAAAACAAGTTATCAAGAGTTAGATTACAGATACTTAAAAAGTAGTACATTACAGATACTACCAGAATCCCCAACTCTTCAGATTTAGAGCACCAGTATCATACATTTAGTACAGTAATTTCTAATACGTGTCTGCAACACTGCTAAAACTCTGACTGATAAACCTATAAAGCATTGAAATTACTTACTAAACGCATTCAAAAAGTTTGAATCAGTTCACAATTTTACTTCACCCAGGAGTCTGCAGAACGCCAGCCATTACACTAAATCTAACTCCCAATAATACTTCCGTCGAATTGCGTATCCACCAGTAGAAAATTTAGACAGTTTGCGTGAAGGCTTAAAGTTCAAGCTTTACTGTCGCCGGTTTTTTAAAAAAGGACACACTTTTAACTTTTTCTTCTAAATCTCATATAAGGATCGGATTTTACTAATTGTAATACACAAAACGGGGTTTCTATGCTCATATTCAGTGTCAATCATGCGAAAAGAGCAGATTTCTACACGGCAGGAGAGCGGAAAATAAAATAAGACAAAAACAATTGTTCTCTTCAAATTTACAACCGAACTGATTAATAAAATATGATACCTCCGACACCATTTTAGTACACTTACATGATACATGGGTTGCACAAGAGAACTAACATCATCAGAACAGATCACATTCTCATCAAATTTACAAAGGCACGCCTTATCAATAAGTTTACGAATGAAGATCTAACGGTGAAACCAATCCTTTGAAATTATTATGGTATTAAAGAAGTACAGCAGGCTCACTGATGCTACCATCAAAATTAATCTTGCAGGATTCTGGAAAATGGAAACCAGCCCCGTCCAGACCAGCCTTCGTAATGTAAGGGCATGACCTCACGTCCAAGTATTGCAGAGAACTGCATTTACCCGCAAGAATGCCTATACCTGTGACTGTGATCTTTGGACAATTACCAACCTTCAAAATCTTCAAACTCAAGGCAGACTCTTCATTGCTTATGAACTGAAAAGAAGCATCAGTCAACTCTTCACAGCAACCAATGTCCAGTGCCTCAAGGTTTCTGCATTGACTTAAAACACATCTCAATGAGGAATCAGAAATGTTTAGACACCAATCCATCCTTAAGTTTTTAAGGCTGCTTCCGCAAGCAGTAGCCAGCGACTTTATGGCATCGGCAGAGACATCCCTGCAACCTCCAACGATTAAAGTCTCCAGATTACGACAGCATTCGGCCAGGGATAATATGGTTTCATCCCCAATTTTGTAGCAATCTAAGAGTTTCAATGTATTGAGTGAAGATGAACAAGCCCTAGAAATACTAGAAACCCCAACATCACTGACATTACTGCATTTATTGATGTCCAGAAACCTGATCCGATGACACCCACTTGCAAGGTATATCAGTCCATTGTCAGTGATACTTGTGCACCCTTGCAATCCCAACTCCTCTAAGCTACGACAATTTTTGGAGAGAGCTTCTAATACACCATCAGTAACAAATCTACAACCAGCCATGTGTAATATCCGCAAGTCAGAACAGCCTTTGGCAACGGCTGAGAATCCCTTGTCGGTCAGCTTTCTACAGTAAGACACATCCAACGACTCCAATAAGGAAAGACCTTCACCAATAGCTTTCATTCCAGCATCTGTAATTCCTGCATATTACACAACAATAATGCCCTGTTAACCATAAAACTTGAACCCTCCAGATTAGAAAAAATAACTGATTAAACAAAGGACACCCTTTAAAAGTGATGTCAAATCTTTGTTTTTAGTCCTCCGTCCATGGAAGTTAACTTAGGAGAAAAATATAGAAAAACAATCAACAGTCGTAGTAAATCAGAGTAGAGAAAATCAAGATTTGAAAGGCAAATCAGAGAAAACCGAGGAAGAAGAGGGAAAAAAAGGAACCTTTGCAATTGTACAAATTGAGGATCTTCAAGCAAGTGAAGCCATTAGCGATGACGGCGAGGTCGGAATCGGTGACGCCGGGGTAAAAGGAACGAGAAACGGACTGAGCAAGGTCCAATTCGACCAAGCGTGTGAACCTATCGGCCATTTTTCGGAGCATGTGGGGACCGGCACGTGCTGCAAGCTTCTTCCTTTCGGTGCTCTGCAACCGAAGCCATCGCTTGCAGACCAAACCGAAGGTTTCCTTGTCCTTCTCAGTCTCCACCCGCTCCAGAACGGAACGGAGCTCGTCGTCCCTTAGAACGTCGTTTATGCAGAGCTTCGATCCCGATACGCCGTTGCCATGGATCGAATTTGAAGCCATTAACGCAGAGAAAACCCTAACCCAAGGAGTTTGGGAATCAGAAGAAGAGAAGAGAAGAGAGTGTGGTCGAAGCAGTGTTGAATGAATCAAAAAGAAGCAATCATGATGATTCTTCTAAATTACGTTGCCTCATTCCAATTGTAATTATTATTTTTCATCTTGATTTTAATAGATTAAAAATCTTTATAAATATAAGTGAAAGCACAGGTCCTATAAAAGAAAATAAATAATTTTTAAAATTTTATTATAAATAATTTTTAATATATTTTTTATCATAATGTTGATATTTTTAAGAGAGTAAAAATGTGATATGATAATAATTAAAAAAGACATATTATAGATGAATTTTAATCAACACGGCCAAAAGTAATATTAACAACATATAGAAACTGTTACTTATTTTTATTTAAATTAATCACCTATAATCTATTTCAATTTAATTTCTATTAATTTTATTTTATTTTATTTTAATATAATTTAATTATTACTTTTTATTTTAAATAATAATTTTATTTTATTTAACATAATTTATACTAATCATATTTTATTTTAATTTTTGTGCGTTAAAAATTAAATTATAATAATATAATTTTATTAATTAAAATATATTTTTAATCTATAAGACGTATCACACCACTTTCGTAAACTTTCACAGAAAAACTTTCTTTTTTTCATTTCTCAACATCTTTCTTTTAAACAGAAATACGAACAAGAATTCGAATAAGATTCTAGTTTATGAAAATTGTCATGAAATTTACGATGCATGAAAAAAAACATCAAATAAATTTTATTTTAGTACATGTTACCAAAATTAATTGAAATTTATATATATATTTTTTTAATTTACAGCAAAACCATACTATTCTACTAACGCAAGTTCAAATTAAATTTATATTTAAATACGCACCAAATCCCTTATCTAAAAATTCACAACTTGTATTCAGATATCAGTAATGGACATCTTTTGCAATAGTTACCAACATAGTTAACTGAATATCAGCCACTTTTCCACCCACCCAAGGTAAAAGAAACAACTAAAGGAGACAGTTTCAATCTCTTTCATCTGCACTATTCAATATATGAATGAATATGAGGGACCAATTGTGTAATATGTCTTTCATTCACACTATCATATATAACAATGAATGAATCAAATATAATCTATCAGGGAACAATTGTGCAATCCCAATGAGGTTGTTGTTGGCTTTTGATATAGTCCTAACGACCCATTAAAGGAATGGTTGTTTTGAAAAATCAAAAGAAATTAACTATATGGTGTATGAGTATTAGTGAGATTTACAAGGGCTAAGAACACTCTCCTCCAAAAACTGACTGAGTTGAGATGTGTATAATTTTGGGTCATTCCTGAAGTGGTCAACATGGGGTGAGGACACAAAATTGCATGCCCTCACATCATGTCCAGCCCTACGCTGAGCCTCTACAAACGATTCCACAGAATCAGCAGGAATAACCCTGTCAGCAGTGCTATACAAGTATAACTGTGGACACCTTGGTTGTTTTGATGACAACATGCTCATAACATCAGAGAGCCTCCTGCATTTGAACAAAATCATCATAGTTAGGAGCAAAGTTATCATATAGGAATTTAAACAGAATGATTACTATTTAAAGATATCATATATGTAAACAAATATTGAATCTTTTTATCTATTTGATGTCTAGTCATGTCTTGTGAATCAAGACCAGAAAGTCCATATGGAATGTTCTCCTATTCCCAAAAATCACACACATACAACTTTCCAGCAATGAAATTTGTTAAAATCTTGAGTGTATAATGTTAAATTTTAGAAAGGGGATTGTAATTTGCAAGGGATTGTAATTTGCAAGATATCACTTTTTCTAGAGAACCAACCGTAGCAATTCATATTCAAGTTCAACTCCAGAAATTCAACAATATACAATCGTGTACACTCCTGTTTTAGGACATTTGAATCTCTAAATTGTCATCAAATACGATCATATTGCTCAACCATTATATTGTTGTGACAGTTTTTGATCAACAATGGTCGAGTACCCACATAAAAGCCATTTTCAGGAATAAAAACAAGCAAAACTTGGGATGAAAAATATGAACATTTTTTATAAAAACAATCAATTAGAAGAACAATTTGAGTCATTCTTTACCTATTTATCGAAGGAAGATCCAGAATGATCCCAAAAAATTTCTTCAGAATTAGTTGCAAAGCTGCTTCTGTTACCGCAGGTTTGAGTCCTAAATCATCTTCGCTGCCAATGGATACTTTAATGCCAGATTCATCAGAAAACACACGTCTTTTTGTTGCAACACTATTTTTCTTCAGAAATGCTGCAGAGAAACCTGAGGCCCACACCTGTAACGGTAATCAGATATTTAAAATCATATCTCCGAATTTTGCATAAGCCTCAACATTTCTAAAACCAGGTATCAGTTTAGTCATTTTAACGTAAGCCTGAAATATAAAAAGATTCTTAAGGGCTTCAAAATAATTGATATTAGCATAACTTCATTCTTTTCTATTTAATTATCCCCACACCAAGAATAAAGGCGAAATAAAACCAAAAAAAGTCAAAGATCTCAACCAAATGTTGCCTCAATTCCTTAGATGTAAAATAAAGCACAATACCCAAGACCAAGTTCTCGATTGATCAATCTATTGCAACCCAAGAAGGCAACTTAATTGATAATTTTGACAGTGTATAGGATAGCAGTGTACAGACATCGTATCAAATGATAACACGAACCCTGGTGAAGGAAAAGAGAACACACGAAATATACACAACAGCTACGTTCATCAAGTTTCACAAGGGATAAGAATTTACCTGTGGGTCAGGATACGCAACAGGTGCAGAGTCTACAATGCATCCCTTAATCCTTTCCATGACATTTGGATTTTGCTTCTGAAAATGTTCAAGAATAACACCATATCTGCAACAATGAATACCAAACCAATGAACAAACACAACAGTAGAACACTGTAAAATTCGATGCTTGCAAATTACACATTCCACTCACGTTAACCATCCAGTGTTGCTGAAAGTATGAAAGACGAGATTCTTTCCATTTTCCCCTTCCAACCAGTCAGCCAAGTGGTCGACAAGCATTTGAACATTTTCCTCAGCCTTTCCTCCGGGACGATAGCTCAGGATCTCACCCATTGAAAGTGTAAACGTAATGACATGAAACCCCCTTGAAGTGTACCACTCCGCATACCTTTTCAAGTGTTTCTGCCTTGCTCCCAACCATCCCAGCAACACCACCACTGTCCTTGACTTTGTCAATGAACAACTTGAATCACATAAAGCATTCGGGTCGGGCAAATGCCATTTATACATGCCCTCAGAAGTTGAATTGGAGGTACCATCTGAACGTGTAGCAGGCCTCGACACTTTGCGCAAGTCAGCCGAGTGATAATAATTCCGAAGAAGTGGTGACGAGAAAACTGAAGAATGGTGCAAATTTGAAACGCAATCGTGACCCAAACTTGGCACCCGGAACTGAACATTGGGCACAGGCACCGGAATTCGGGTCACAAAAGAGAGGTTAGCAAGTTTTGAATCCGAAATATGAGAAACCCACAATGAATCTGATTCTTGTGCGTTCCTACAAGATGTAGAGGTAGAACCATCAAGTGATGATCCACCGAACGGCAATTTATCAGAGACATCAGCAGAGAAAGAAGCAACAGCAACCGCAGCCGCCGCCACAAGAGGTCTTTGAATGGCACCAGAAAACGAACTCATTGCAGAAACCCAACTCAACTCAACCCAGAGAAAAAGCTTATGAAACCTAAATCATAACGCGAATAAGTAGCGAGCAACCCTGTCTTATCTGCAATCAAAATCGCCGACCCAATGTGATAATTGCGAGTAAATACCGATTTTTAGAGGAAAGAACAATGCTTTAAGGAAAACAAAGAGAAATCAGCAAGGAAGAATAAAAGGGGTTGGTGGGGCTGGCACCCAATTGGCAGGAGAAAGAAAAAACGTGCACCGCAGAAATCACACGTAGAAAATACGCGTGGGAATAATAAGAACACAAAAATACGTGAATAATAGAAAAGAAAAAGGTAGGGTAGGGTATATAGAAAAGGGATATTCTGTTGCAAAAAAGTTTATTCCTTTCGAATTGTACCTGAAAGAAACTGGAAACGTATGAATGAACCGGGCTGTCAACGTCGTCGTTTTGACAGCCCAATTCGATCGGAAGTGTGAACACGCCCACCCAGAAGCTTTCTTTTTGGCGAATTGGGTATCCTACAATTTAATTTCAAACCTCTTTGTAACCTAAAGATTCCATATTTAAAATGAAAATAGCTGTGACCGTGATGACGAATGCATCATCCAGATTAAGCCACGTGGCGGACTGTCACTAGATGAAATCCGCCTCCAAGAAAACCGGGAAAAGGTATTGTTAATGTGAAAGGACTTTTCTGCCCCTATATGTTGTAAATTTAACTGGAATATTGGACCAACTGATATAACGGTTAGTCAAAATAAGTGTCTATTCCTAAGATAAGATTGAAGAAAAATTCAAAATTCAGAATCTGGTTTTAACACAAAAGAGATGTCTGTGCAGAAAGAAATAAAAAAAAGGTAAAGTAAAATTGACTTCAACGAATAACCTTTTTCCCAGTTTTTGATCTTATAATCAAATTTCAAAGCGAGTTTAGCTGTCCAATGCCAAGTCAACAACGGTGCCTTGACATGATTTTTTCATTTTACAAAGGGACAAAATCAAAACTGAAATATCCAAAACATAATAAAAATATGTAAAACATGTTAATCAATACGAACTATAATACTAATACTACTAATGCTAAACTTAGTAATATTCCTGCATATAATATCAGTATTAATAATATTTAGTAATAAAAATATATAGTTGAGTTCTAAAATGGAAAATTATAGTTTTAGAATGATTTCATTTGAAAACCATTTTAATAATATAATAATATGTATTAAAATTTCAAATTAAAAAAATCTTATTAAAATATTAATATTTTAAGTGGTACAGTGTATTACGTCTCCTATTAAATATCAACTTTTATCTATAAATTAAAATCCAAACAATAAAATATTAATAATATGAAAAATCAAATCCATAAAAAATCAGATATCTAATGAGTAATAGAAATATAAACTAAGAGTAAGAACAGTGGACATTGAAGCCAAAAAAACCTGAAACAGTGTTGACATGGATAAATAGAACATCGGCGGAGAGAGAAAAAGTGAAATAAAGAGAAAGACCAAATAACCAATTAAATTTACAGGTGTCACCGGCAGTGGATATTTAAGAAATTTCAATTATACATTCTATTTATATAATATATATATATATAACTTTTTAAAATGTATTAAATTTTAGTTAACAAAATACCTTCATATAAAATTTAGTATATTTTAAGAGATTACACAATGTTTACCAAGACCCATGAAAGTTGAGTAATTGAAATGTACTTAAAGCTATTCCTAACATTCATGGATCCCATAACTAGGAAGCCATGTATAGAGTTATGCTGGTGAAGAAAACTATATGAAGAATAATAGCATTTTCGTATTGTTTGCAATGCAAATTAAACCATCATTGTGTCCACCAGTACTCTCCACTTTTTCCACCAGATTTATGCTTAAGTCTTATATCTGTAATAGCTATATCTTTTGAAGCAGCCTTACACATATCATACACTGTTAAGCCTGCAATAGACACTGCCGTCATCGCTTCCATCTCAACCCCGGTTTTACCTGTTGATGTAGCTTCCCCTTCTATTGTTACACTGAAATCCTCGTGATTTAATCTCAAATCCATTTGCACATGTGAAAGGTTTATGTTATGGCACAAAGGAATAAGATTGCTAGTTTGCTTTGCTGCAATTATGCCGGCAATTTTTGCCACGGTAAGCACATCTCCTTTCCCCATTTGATTGGCCACGACTAAGTCAAACACCTTCTTCCCAAGAATTACCTTGCATACAGCAGTGGCTTTTCTTTTACTACTTTCTTTTGGAGACACGTCTACCATTTGAGCTTCCCCCGATTTACCAGTATGAGTCAATTCAAAAGAACTTTCATTAATGCTTGGAGCTGGCAGTTGGGCTTCATTGTTCAAATTGTTTGCAGAGCTAGCGAGTCCATTTGCAGGAGGATCACCGAATACCGATTCCATTTCCTGAAATAAAATAAGCTATGGATCACATTAACTCCACCAACATTTCTGTGTACTGTTGGAGAAAAACCTTCATACTAGATATTAATTAATTAGTAAAATAGAAATCATAAAAATTTGGTTAGATTTTAATGACTTCACCGCTTCTTAATACAATAATTAACAAGTGAACTTAAACTCTTCGCATTGTGCTAGACTGTTAGGTCAATGAGTGCTCTGTAGTTATTAAGACAACTTATGTAGGTGGTTGTGCCAAAAACAGAAAAGACACTGAATTTAATTCTAGTAGAATGCAGCAAAGAAAAACTTTACCTTGTTGAGTTCCTGAATAGCACTTTCATAGCTATGGTTAACAGAGGAGCTGAACATGCGCCTTGACTGTGGACATGCAGCAACAATTCTTCGAAGCAGCATCTTACACAGATCCTACTACTTACTCTACAGCTGCAAAAAAATAAAATATAAAAATAATTAAAGTATATTTACTAATAGGGATACAAAACAAAGGAAAGTCATCATCATTTATAATTTAGTTGAATTGCTAACAGCCTAGGGTGTGTTCTACTCTAGCACTGACTTTCCTACTTAAGTTGAAGCTTTGGCAATAAGAGAGTACCAATAAAATGATGACAATATAAGCCCATACATAAATTTGGTTGGAAAGGTTCATTCAAATCTTCAAGTTTCAACTTATTAAGGAAGATATCGTGCTTTGGTAATTTCTGCAATGTATTCATGATGCACTACTTATAATTATCTGCTGCAATGGACAAGTCTCCAAAATTCTCGGGACATCAAAATCTCCACACTATTTTTACACTTTGCATTTTTTTAGTGAAGAAAGATATACAGGGTATATTCAAATGTGCTTTTCTTTGTCTAAAAAATTAATGTGTAAGAATGACGTAGGATTTTATGTGTAAATATCATTACTTTTCAAAGTAGTTTTTTTCAATTGCAATCTATTTGTACTAAAGTTGAAATGTCACAAAAGTAAACTTCTCACTTTCGTTGTAGAAAAGCAGAAACAAGTAGAAGTCAAGACTTAACCAAGAATTCAGGCAAAAGAATTCAAAATGAGGGAAGTTCAAATTTCTTCAGATAAAAAGTCTTGTTACAAATCATAGTTTCAGACAAAAAGATCATTAATCTGCCATTGTACTTTTCAATTCCACACACTGAAATTTCTACACTAGATGAAAAATAAAAAATCTGACTTGAGTGATTATACAATATACATACTGTCAACAAAGTGGAAGTTAAAAATTCCAAAAATTTATCACACAATCTGACTAAATACTTTCACGAGTAGAAAACTAGTAACAAGAAAGTAATCCTTCGTTTAAGAAACACAGGTTCAACTACCTCAGAGAGCAAACTTCAACTCCGATTATAGAAAGTAAGAACTCAAAGGAACAACACATTTTACTTGCCTAGTTGCTAAAATATATAGTAGCAATGGAGCAACATACGGGATATAATAGTAATTGTAATGCATCACAAAATATAGAAACGGCTTTGTTAGAAGTTAGCCTGTTTGTTTTGCAAAGAATCAGTGTATGAAAACCACATTAACCTCGTCTCGTAATTCATCCATAGAACGATGCAAAAAACTGCGTTTTGAAAAAAATTGACGATGGGAATGGAAGTGGATGAAAACGAAACCCACCCACGAATGATGTTGATAAATTTAAAACCCAACTAACATGAGGAATTAGTATTTAACCGCAGCTCAATGAAATTGAAATGAAATTAAATTAGAAACGCAGAACCATAATTTGGCCTAATTTACCATGATGATTGTTCAAGAATCTTACGTAATTCCCCAATTTCAAACCCTAGTTCCAAAATTACAACCACATGGAGGAATTATTGACAAACCTGTTGACGACGAAATGAAGACGCCGAGGAGAACGTCCCTAAGGGTTGGGTCTCCACCAACGCTAACGTCACCGCGTTTCACCCACCTCCCAAACTTTGCTCTCAAGAGTCGGAGAAAGCTTAGGGAAATGTGGGTGACGAAGTGAAGGTGAAGGACATCGTGACTATCAGCAAAGGTGGTAGTGGGAACCTTCGCTTCCTTCGCTCTACATCAAACGGGTTCAAGAATATGACCCGGCCCGTCTCTACTTGATTGAGTTCAAGAACATGATAAATAAATACTAACTTAATTAATTATTTATTAAATAAGTGCGCATAAATTGTTTAAAATATTGTATCGAAATTATTTTTACAAACACATATTTATAAATATTTTTTAATACTTACAAAAATAGACGAATTCTTTCAGAAACGGTGTGCAATAACGCATGATAAAAGATTTTTTTTTTGTTGTAAAATAAATTTTAAATAAACTGCAGGTAATTTTTTCCTAGCGTGTTGTAAAATAAATAAGATAACTTTCATCACGAAATTACACGATGAGAGCTAATTTCGTACCGGTGAAATTAAGTAACTTTTCACAAAAATAAAATAAAATTGAAGTATAAAAGTGAAATTAATTTCAGCTTTTAGTTTAGTAATTTGATGTATAAACTCAAATATTTATGTGTTAACAAAATAATATTTTTTATTTATTTTTTAATATAGAAATGGTCAACCTGACTGATTCCATTTCAGCTGAGTTGAATGAATGAGACTAAAATTAACTCGTTTAAAGACTGAAATTGACTTGCTGTAATTTATATCACTATTTTTAGTCTAACACTTTATTTTTATTTTTTGAATTGTTCATACCAGTCTACCTATCTTGTCAGCTCTATTGGTATGAACTTTATCTAATTCAACAAACATTATTATTATTATAATTTATCCAAACATAGTATGATATATTCTCAGTCTGATAAAAAATTTAGCTTCCCTGCTTCTTGTTTTGGGATTGTTTCTCATAGTTCTTAATCCCATGTTTTTCTCAACAACAAAAATATCCAGATTCAAACAACCCTTACAAAACTACTTACATTACTGTGAGGACTCAAACTTCCAACATTTCAAATGCAACTAATTTGAAAGAGAATAGCAACATGATAGTTATCTGACAGACTTATATTTGGGCAAGCACCACGAATCTCCAAAATTAACCCTTAATTTCCTCAAACAAGAGATTGAGCAAAATTAATTGAGTTTTACAGAATCACTTTTGTTTGGAGGCATAATGCAGTGAAGAGGGTGGAAAGGGAGAAAGGTACAGTGTGTATGTATATACCTACTCATACCAGCCTTCTGATTATGCAGTTTCATCTGGGCACTTTGAAGGATGGATAAAAATCATCTCTAATTCAGAAGACTATAAATTTGAATAGAAATAATTTCTAAACTGAATCAGGTGCAGGAATCGCCAAATTCAATATGCAAGAACTGCAAATTTTGAGAACCAAAAATATCACTCAGACCTCCGTAATCTGTTTCTATATGCACAAACTTGCTGTCAATAACTACTCTACACTGCACAACATTTTCCTGATCAAGCAAAAGTGAACACTTCTCATATAAACCTTCCTTTGGTGCTAGATTCAATGTGCATGATCTAGGAGCAGATATCTTATGCTGCTCACTACTGAATCTTTCTTGGTCGGTGGCCATTAGTATGAGACGGTGTGGCCTACCCAAAAGCTCTGATACATAACTCATGTCCCCTACAGCAAAGGCTTCACGAACACGGGTGGATGACACCTGTCCCTTCTCTTTTGAGTTACTGACAAAATTCATGTCTGCAGAACAACGATTCTTGTCCATGACAGATTTGATTATGTAAGCTTCCATTCCATACTCTTCACAAAGTTTTACTAACTCCAAGGCATCACCAGCGGCTTTGTACCCAAACCGGTAGTTCTCACCTACCAGAAGTTCCAGAAGCCAGCACAGAACAAACATCGGTAACAGAATAAACCACGTTAATGTTGATGTTATGTTATAAATGCAGATACAAGTAAATTATGATGCAGTAATGTGAAAGGTGTTTGTAAATGTTGACGGTAAATTATGGAGCTACTTATTTACCAGCAACGACTCCTCGAACCCTAAGCTCTTGCGATAACTTTTCAACAAATTGTCGTGGACTGAGATGTCGTACACTTGAGAATTCAACCTGAAACTCTTCTGGGACTGTGTTACAGCAATAAGGAACCCAAGAAGAAAGAACTCGCTTCCGGTCACATTTAGCAACTATAGGTGCCCTGCTTGGGAACATGAGTTAGAAGTTTATATATTTAATAAAATTATGTCAAGAATTATTTAAACCACCACAGCACACATATAATCACCAAAAAGAACTCAAAAATAAAGAACAAACATACTGTGAATGTTTTTAATTAATAATCATAATTATCTTCCTTAAAGGGAATTGCAAATGCTATGTTCATTTCCAAGTCTCTCTACCAAGTGTGTTGGACACCTCATTTCGACTAAAGATGTAACCAAATTATATTATATATGGATAGATGCAAACCGGTACAAACCTCATCTTATTGAGCCGATTTCAAAAGGTTAAACTTAAATTCCCCTACCTTAATATGGTATTAAAGCTACTAGGATTCTATACTAGTCAAGATTTTGTTGAGTCTACTGTACCACTTGCTACTGGAACCCCACTCCAACTATTATCATGCTGGATGTTCTTGGAGTGATGGATTGTGTTGAAAATCCCACATTGCCAACAAATTATAAGAGGAATAAAACCTCACTTTACTAAACCAGTTTTATGAATGGCAACAGTAAAATGCCAATGCCACAGCACCAGGAATAGCTCAATATCCAGCTTCATCCGAGTTTATAGTCATTTTTCTACCATTCATTATTCAAACAGAGAGAAAGCAGAATGATTACTAATCTGACACCCCAAATAACAAAGGAAGGCCCACAAATCACTCTAATACTATGTCTGTTCATGATTTGTGTGTTATTCCAATCTACGATTCGTATGCAACAATAAAATAAGGTACGCTGAGATGAGTTCGGTAAAGCATGAGCACCGGTTCCATTTCCTAACAGCTTATGCATTAGAGGTAAGGACAACAGGTACCGTTGCTCATGAAGCTCCCACCTAGTTTTGTTGGATAGATGTAAACAGTCTTACCTACCCCCACAATTGAATAGACTTTTTCCATGACTGAACCTGTGACCTCCAAGTCACAGGGTAGGAACCTTAACATTGTAACAAGGATTGTTTGAAGGGTCATCAAAGACAAAGTCCCTCTCATCAAATGGGGCCTTGGGAGGGTAGATGTACACACTCTTACCCCTGTAAGTGGATAGGTTGTTTTCAGGATTCAGACAGTGACCTTTGGGTCCTGAGGTGTCAACCTTACCTTTGTGCCAATGCTAAATTTAAATATACACTTGTAAATTTAATACAAATATTTTTTTAATCAACTAGCAACATGAGATAAGATCACATTATATGAGTGCAAGAGTCAAGCATATTTTGCACCTAAATAAACAAATAAAGTAAAACTTTAAATTGTCTTGATATCAATATGTTATGTCATACCTAGGCTCCCAACCAAGTACTTTATCCATGCCAACAAATGATAAAAGAAATGGAGGTCCAGCCTTTGATGCTTGTATTGCAAGTTCACGATGACCTATGTGCAGAGCATCAAACTTTCCCAATGCTACAACTCCCCCTGTTAATGATTAAGAATCAATAATAGTACATAAACATATATGCCAACTTTCAAAATGAAAACTTTGTTTTCTGTATGTTCTACAACTCAAATCGGCGTAAATATAGCAAGCACATGATGAGAACTACAAACACAAAAATAGTAAAAGAAACATCACTTATTGACCATAAATGGCCTAAAGAATAAAAAATGTACAAAGTTAAGGAAGAAATATGATACTGAGCTAATGGAACTGAGAAGTCCAAAAGACCATACTCCACAACTATAAGAAACTATTGACATGGTTAATCAAAGAACCAATTCCACAATATCATCAATCAATCTTTTTCTTTTTACCTTTTGGAAAAAGCATGTTATTCGCCCCCAAACAATATGGATATTCTAAGAACACAACTTGCACATTACAGAGTTGGCGTGCAAATGAAAAATGGTCAAAGAGGCATCAGGTGGAAGAGATTAAAAACCTGCCACAGGAGATGTTCCATCAGAGAGAATTTCACGTTCATCTTCTTGTTGGCTTCACACGAGAAAAGGAATCAGATTCTTGAATAAAGAAGGATAACAATTAATAGACATAAAAAGCAGTATATCGGTTTATAAGTTGTCTTTTATTTCGACAATTTACAAATGGATATATTTTAACAACTTTCATCTGAATTATTTACAGCCATGCACGAGGAAGCTGTTAGAAACTCTCTCTCTCTCTCTTCCTCTTTCTCTCTCTGTGTAAGATAAAAATATTCAATGAATGATAAACACATGAAACCCAGATATGACTGTATAAATTTCTCAATAAGCATCTAGAGAAGATAAAAAAAAGATGAATTATATTTCCCCCTCGAGTTGAATTTCAAGTAGTTCTATAAAAGTTTCTACATCTGATTTCTCCAAAACCAGAAGTTAAGAAGTTAACTTTAACTTACGAAAGAAGTTCCATGCATTTTGTCTTTTATTTAGTTTATTGAGAAGTTTGTTCAAACACAATCTCAGTAATCTTATCATCAGGCATGCTTCCGGCAACTGATTTCTCCGACATTTTAACGTTTAAATTTGGGGTAAATTAAAGGGTCAACATAGAATACTAACTGAATACCCTACGAATTTTATAATAAAGACATTTAAGTTCAACGCCAAGAGATTTGTTTTGCTCATACCAAACTACCAACCTTTGGAAAATACACCTTGATTTTGCTACTACTACTACTACTACTACTATTATTATTATTATTATTATTATTATTATTATTATTTTCTCTTTAGAGATGAACCAAGTAAGTTTCCATCAAAATACCAACTACCAAGAAGGAAAAAAAACAAAACCCATTTGATAAAATGAAGAATTGAACCTGAAACAATCGAAAAGGAGAGGAATTTCTCCAGGGGGCTTAGATGGGGTGCCAAAACAACGGAAATTTGACGACACTCTGCTGTGCTTCTGAGTAATTGCGGTGTCCGGCAAACAAGGTTTGAGGGGCCGTGGGGACGAAAGGTGGAAAGTTTGAAAAGTACAGTAAGTGAGTGTGAAGTGGAAATGGAAGTCGCAGTCTCGAAAATGGTGGGAAATGGCACGAGAGACGCTACCACCCAACATTGCGCTTTTCCACTGCCAGCAACGTCAGTGGTTGTTTGTTAAGGGGAAGGGATAATGGGTTATGGATCCAATGGGTCGGGTCGGGAACTTGGCTCGTATTACGACCCGAATTTCTTCAGAAAACAATACCATGTTTACTCTTTTAAACATATTCCAGTTTTCTAGAAATAGAAAACGAAAAAAAAATGTTCACCTATTATGAATTGAAATGTATTCACGTACATTTTCGAAAACCTAATACGAGAAAAAAATGTTTAATTATATTTTGAATGCTCGTAAATTTATGAATATTTAATTGAGTTCTCATTCAATTCTTTGTAATCTATTAAATCTTTAAAATTTTAGAACTTTTTAATTGACTCCACGGTTAAATGTTTCTATTAAAAAATTTGAAATTTTAATTAAATACCTTCGTAACTCCAGATTTTGATAATACTATGTTTCCAGAGCATCTTCTGACTAACCAACCACGGATAACTGCACAAGCCGTTTAAACAAATGAAAATTTGTCTAATAACACTTAAAGACAGTTGTCCAAGCATCTTTTTTTGCCTTTAATTTATCCTTTAACACTACTTAAAGAAAAGGTGTAACTTATATCTATGCCTTTTGAGAGCATAAAACTCTTACATGATTGTATGACAACCGCAGCTTCGTTAATACTTTTCATTCTGTTCCTTGCAAATACTGTTTTCATCCGCTTCTGTATAATAACAGCAGCCTTATGTCTGTGAAGCAAACTTGCATATTCCTTTCTGCTTTTCTCTCCTCTAATAACTGCATGAAGAGATCTCCGTCAGTTACACTTCTCAAGGAATGTGAAAGGCTGAAACAAATAGGTTGGGAAAAGAAATACATGATTGGAGAATGGTAATTCCTCTCCAAAGTTCCTTGCGGTAACAACGAGCTCGGTGACCCCTGAAGCAACTTTGCACACGTAAAATTCCATGCAGAGTACGATTTCTGGTATCCTCAAGTACTCCAATCTGCAATCGCGGCCAAGGCAGCGTTTAATACAAAAGTATATAAAATTTAAAATTAGGCTTTGGTTATAAAATCTATTTCACCAGTTTAAATGCATAATGCAAAAGTATATTGAACACAAGGACCAACTTGAACACGGAACAGTGTATCATGCAAAATAAAGAGCAAAATTATGCCAAAACAATTCCAAGCACGTACCTCGAGCCTAAGACATAAAATACGGGTAATAAAGTTTGATGTCAAGCTCTGATGATTAAACAAATTATTGACAAGTACAGGTATAATTGACAAAGAAATTATTAACATAAATTTAAAAAATCCGATAGTGTCACAAAAAATTGACTAGTCCCACAAATGAAAGTTTCCATTAAGTATTTTAACAAGATAGTAAAAAAGCTTTACATAGAGTAATCTAGTCAAGATACGTAATGGAAATTATTTCTGTTAATAAAATTACAAAGAAGAGTGGGGTGGGAGTATCAAAATGAGGTCGTAAATATCATGAGCCCAATTTTATCACACGCGATACATACTTCCATGTCTTAAAAGAAAAAACACAATTCTTAAAGGAAACAACTGATTAAAACATGTAGAAACCTATTTCACTCAGATCCCAAATTCCTAAAGCTTATTAAGTAAAAATTAGTTGTTGAACACAATTTCTAAAAGTAAATGATGATAATACTTCCCTCACTAATTCATTCTTAAATTTATGTTAACAAAATAGTTAAAGCCATATAAATTAATGATGCTATAAAGTCAATAAAATCGCATTCATTGCCACCGCAAAAATTTATATATGAGAACAATTTGTGGAAAAGATCTTATAAACATCTATTTACCTGCCCTGTTCGGAAGAATAGCTTTGTGTAGCCAACTTGAAACATCTCAGGCAAAATGTTGAACTGATGAAGAATAGCAACTGAGACACTGAGTGGATCCTGAGAGGCAACATTTTCAAGGAGAAGAAAACCATATCTGATTTACGGCGCCCAAGTCAATAACAGAAAGGTTAGAAACTTGTAAAAACACGGGGCTAGGGGAAGGAGCTAATTTGAAAGCATATTAATCGCCATCGTTTCTTTCTTTCTGATATTATACCTTCTGGCAAACTTTTGGTGAGATACTCTAGTTGGAAAGCCCGATCTTGATATTCGAACCACTTCCAGAACTCCACAACATCTCAACTGCTGAAGTACAAGGCTTTGCTCATATGATCCAGGTGATTGGAGGTTATTGGGCTTAATGCAGCGTATAAAATGTGGTGTGGTACTCTCTAGACGTTGCATCAATTGGAACAATTGTCCCTGGGTACCAATAGAAATAACCTCTAAATCAATTGAAGCATGATAAATATCCCAACCAATTTTAAAAACCTCTGAATATTTAAGGTGTGTTTGGTAAGAATAGAATGGGTCAGGGAGAGAGTTGATAAAATAATTTTAAAAATGAATGGCATTGATTTCACTCAACTACACCTCATTACTTCCATTTTCACTTTTACAAACCGCAATAGTAGAGTCAGTATGAGTACGATCCTGCTTTTGATCACTTAAACCAATTCATATTAAAATATGAAATAAATTGATGGTTTGTAACAATTTCAAGGCTATGTCATAATCATCATTAGGATCATTAATATATTAGATGAGGCTGACCTTTTTCAAGCCTTAGACGTACTTTGAATGAAAACCATTTAATAGCATTGAAAACATATTAGGCTAGGAAAGCAACATTACTTTACCAAAGTAATAGAACATTCCAAGATATGCCTTTTGATAAAGCCATAATTAAGATTACGTACCTTGAATTTTGTGGCAACACTTAGCTTTTGGGAATCTGCTCCCCCTGACTTATGTAAGGGACCTACAACAGGCTTCTCAGACTGAGTAAGCATATGGGATGCAAATAACTTAGGAAGATGGCATTTGCTTGAAGATAGAAGTTGGATAGAATCTAAGTGCAATAGGTCCCTGTTCTTTTCCAAGAATCCAGATGTATCATAAGTGACCTGGCGAAGAACAAGTAATACTATCAAACAGTCAGGTAAGATGAGCAAACTGAAATTAGTGAGAAATAACCTTTTGTTTTTAAGAAAAATGATAGTATGTGGGAAGAACAAAAATATTGACAAGGGAAGTTATTCAAAATCATGGTTAGTAGAGTTAGTAAATAATGCATGGATTCAAATATAGTGCAATTGTGTGTCTTTCTATTCACAATATAAAACCCACACCATAATGTCAAAATGGATGTCATTACAATGTGAAACTTACACATTCATCTTACGGACCATACAGGCACTTTGGATAAACAGGTAGAACCAATAGAGTATTGCATGAAAATGACCAGATTAATACCTCCCCTGCATAATGACGCACAGTAAAGGCTTTTTCTCGTTCTCCTTTGAAGCAAGAATTGGAATTCAAATGCTGCTTAAGCTTGTTAGCAAACGTTAAATCCGTGCCATTAGGGAAAGTTGACTCTTCATCTAACAGGGATAGTAGTCCCAATGGTTTCTGCAAATGTCAGAAGCTAAGTTTAAGACAACAAAGCATTACAGATTAACCATGTAGTACTACAAATGACATTAATAGCTGGACTTGATCAACATTCAAATAATTTAAATATCAGTTAAGTTAATCTGAATTAACATAATTCACTCCAAAATCCCAATGGTTTCGCTTCAGTTTTATGAGGAGAAAAAAGACAAAAATGCCATCTTGGCCCCAACAAAGCTACAGCAGAACATCTGTGACAAAATCATACCCCGAAAAAAATTGGAACGTATAAGCACTGCATATGGCCCACTGAAGAAGCATATTAGCTAAGTTTTTCTATTTCCTTTCCCTTTATATTTTGATAATAAACATACTAAAGATTACACAGAAAAGATCAAAGTGGGGAACGGAAACACTGTACCTTTTCAAACAGATTAAGGCAATCTTGGTTGTCTTCAAATTCCACTTTAGCCCAATCAATGCCATCTTGGATATATTCCTGGCACAAAATTGTAAACAAGGCATGAGTAAATGTTTAATTATAAGAGGCAACATAGCTTCTTTATTCATTTTATAAGGCATGTGGCATGTTCAACTTTCATTCTATGGCAATCAACTTAAATGGGGACTTGTTTAAACATCAGATTTCCAAAACTACATCAATATATGAATAAATTTATATTGGTATCCATCAATTTCTACCACCACAAATGGAAAACAGTAGTAGCTTAGTTGAGTTACGTGGTCCTGAAAAATGAGATATGAAGGGACTTTGCTGACATGAGCCCGTTAAGTAATCAGGGGAAGATTGATATCCAACTATTTTCCACCACCAAAGGGAAATAGTAGTAGTAGTAGCCTAGTTGGTTGTGTCAGAGTGTGCGGTTCTATTAGATCAGTATGAAGTGCGGACTCAGACTCAATTAGTGTAAATGATCAGGGAACAATTATGAGAGAGCTAAGAGTTCAAAATAAAAATGTCATGGATTTTATATTCACATTTTAATGGGGACCTTGCAGATTTGAAAGAGATTTTTCCATTTGCTTGATAAAATGCTATGCACCTATTCTTCATCCATTGTCAAGCAACAGTCAGTTTATATATGGCGCATACCTCCTGTTCCAGCTTGAACAAATGACGATTGAAATGTTGCTGTAATCTTTCATTTGCATAATTTATGCAAAACTGCTCAAAACTGTTCCTCTGCATGCATAAAATCCACATCATTGAACGGAGCAAACATTACAAAACAAAAATTAAAAAGGATAAGGATCGTGAAATGGATATATTATATAAAAAAGTTGTCATATAATATAACATACATTGAATGACTCAAAGCCATAAATATCAAGAATACTGATTGATCTGCCAGTTCGTCTTTTGCCAACTGCAAGGGATTTATTTATTTGCTCAACCAACCAATCAAACAAACATGCATATATTGACTTCGCCAAAGCATCTCTCGCATCAATAGCCTACATGAGAAAAGCAACAATCATTCATATGTTCATCACCAACCAACGTATCTTGAACATTCCCTTGCAATAACAAACTAAATAAATTGCATGGGCTGATTATGAAATTCAATTTAAATCTATATACCCAACATCTTCCCCTTGAGAAGTTGCACTTTTTCCAACCATACTTATAGACAAAGGTAAATGTTAGCACCGTAGTCATTTACCTGAGAGAGCGTCAACTTCTGGACAATATTATCATTACCAACTTTCATTTTGCGAGTTGAAAAAGTCAACTTCAGGTCTTCAATTTCACATCCAATCAACTTGGCAACGGTGAACAAACCTACAAGAAGTCGGGAAACATAATTCATTTTTAATTGAGGTATTAATTTATATAATGCATATCATCTAAATAAGGTAAAAACTTATATGCATCAGAAGTTAGGTATCAACAATACACTGTAAACAGTTATTATACGCAAATGAAAATATTTTGAAGCTACAACATAGTTGTTAAATTATATAAGTGCAGCAAATCAACAAATAAACTCAAAACACATTTTTCTTCTCAGCTTACTAGGGCCTTTTCACAAAAAATAAATAAATAAATATAATGCCAACTGCTCCACTCTACAATATACCAGTGAAGCCAAAAGTTTTAGAGACACCCCAAACCCAAAATCTTGCGCCAGTCAGAAACTATTTGACAACCAGTAAGTTTTATATTGAACATACTATTCAAAAAAGAAGTTCTGGAATTGTGGCAGCTAATACATGTTAAGACCAATGCATTTGCAAAACCTTGATAGGGAGAAGTACGCAATATGATTTCGAAAGGTATGTCATAATAGATATACTATTTATAACCAAATCATTTAGTTATTATCCGTATTAAGAAGGGCAGCCTTAAGCTGCAAAGCTCCCACTGTGCAGCAGGTCTAGAGAAGAGTCAGCCCACATAGGGGATCCATAACATTCAGCCGGTACTGGTATTTGTAAGAGGCCGGCTGGAACCTGTGATCTCAGGGACACATTGCACCAAAGCTCTCCCTTTTATTTCTCTTCAATATAAAATTGAAATTTAATATGATTTTGTTTATCTATATTTGTACGAGACTCAATTAAGCAAATATAATGTTATATTAATGCAAAATCGATGCAAAGTTTCTAAGGAGTGAACAAGGAAGGCATCCCTCTGTAAACTGCAACCTATCAAGCACAAAAATTCTATTCCTTAAATTCAATTAGAAGAGATTCTGGAAAATGCTTACCCTCATCCTCAACAGCTTCAACATGATTTTCATTATCAACCACAGTAAATGATATGTTTCCTAACCATAATACTGCAGCAAGCATTGCAAATACATTCTCCTGGTCTCCCTTGCTAATGTGGACAATATCCAGAGCTTCCTGAAAGTTGACAATACCATAAAAAAACTCATGTATGCCAAGCTATTATTTCATACTTTGACCACAAGTCAAGATGGAAACTGTAAAAAATATGTTTACCTTGACTATGCGAAATTCTTCAGCATCATCTATGCCGCTAATTGAATAACAATTGCTCTGCCTCAGATATTTATATTCTTCCGCACTTAGTAGATTTAGCTTTTCTGAGTTATAAATAAAACATCAAAGCCATTATTTAAAGAGAAATTCCACATTCTTCAAGGCCACCCTCAAATAAGAATTGTAACAATAACCCATCTACGTAACAAATATATTAGCAGAAGCAAAAATAATTCACTTACCCCTAAGAGATGAGGGTGCTCCAGCACATAGCTGATAAAATATATGATATGACCTTTCCCCTTCATTGCATTGGACTACTCTGGACTGTTTACACAATAAAACAAGGGTCAACAACATAAAATGGACGAATTAGAATGAAAACTAGCTCAAAAGAGTGAATACCTTTTCCAGCAAAACTGTTTATGGTATGGTCAATGGGCCAAGCCAGAAGCATCACATTGATTCAATACAGAGTTGCAGATGTTAACATAATAGTTAGATACTTGAAAGAGGAAGAAAAGACAAACTTTCAATTACATCCTGTGTAAACATACATGTTTGAATATTTGCACCAGATATTTTTCCAGTTTCACTGAAATGAATCTCAATGAGCTTTCCCTGTGACATTCAATCAAATTAAGAGGTTTCAGCACCAAATTTTAGAGGATCAGAAACCTAATGAATCAACCAAAAGAATTAATATAATAAATTGGAAATCTTACAAAACGACTCGAGTTGTCATTTCTTAATGTTTTTCCATTACCAAAGGCTTCTAGTATTGGATTAGTCTTTAATATCTCGTTCTCTATTCCACTGCCGCCACCAAGGGCAGCCAAATATTGCATTGCTATTTTTGCTGTCTCAGTCTTTCCGGCTCCACTCTCACCACTGAATATGTAGATAAAAGGAGTTATTACAAGTTTTAATTCAAAGTCAACTAAGGACACACGAGGTTTAGGAAACCAAGTTGATCACCACATGCTGAAAACATTGGGCAAAAAGTAGAAACATTTCCAATCAATGTTAACGTGTCAAGGATGATAGACTGACAAGGAATAACTAAAAAGAATACCACGAAGAACTACAGGGAAAACCTGATACCAAATAAAATCACAAAGCAAGCAATTAAACAGCAAAACAAATTCATACATCTAGACACTTGAAAGATGAAATTTTTAAGAAAACACACAAGAGTTTCTCTTTAGTCTATACGAAATTAATATCAAACCAAATTCACGAACAATATGGAATATGCATTTCTCGTTGGTCTTTCATTTATGTAGAGAACGAGAGCAACTCTAATATTATTTCACTTGGTTAGATAAATTTTTCAGGGAGCTAAACAGAAAAATGAACCAATGATAAAAAATATTTCCAGCTTAAGAAATAAGAACATTTGACAACTAAAGTTGCTACTAATCCTTTGAACACAAGAGTTTCCCTTTAGTCTATATGAAATTAATATCAAACCAAATTCACGAACAATATGGAATATGCATTTCTCTTTGGTCTTTCATTTATGTAGAGAACGAGAGCAACTCTAATATTATTTCACTTGGTTAGATAAATTTTTCAGGGAGCTAAACAGAAAAATGAACCAATGATAAAAAATATTTCCAGCTTAAGAAATAAGAACATTTGACAACTAAAGTTGCTACTAATCCTTTGAACACCTTCAACAAGCCAAATGGTTATTGGTTAATCATTCATATACTGAATATTTCTACCAATAACTCCTCTTTAATAGTTTTTTCCTAAATTTATTTTAGTCCTGATCCAGCACTTGATCACAAGCGCCACATGAAACAAAATACTCATCTCTATCCAATGAGATTCTGTGTAACTCATACAATGAAAATACTAACTAAGATTATCGGAAACAAAGTGTAGAAAATAACAAATGCCGTAGAAAATACTGAGTAAAGGGCCCCACATGTGAGCCTTGTACACTGTACCATCTTTAAACTCAAGTGGAGAGCGAAAAACTGAAGACTAATATTCAAGCAATACATGCAAAGGTTGAAACTGAAATTAAAACTTAGATTGAAGCATCTGTTAAAGAAGCTATGAACACCAAATAGTTTTCGATAACTAGTCACTCGGAAAAATAGAATTAATCAAGAAATACTGACCTTATAATTATGGATTGATTCACTTCATCTGTAAGCAAAGCAATACAAAGTTATAGCTTAAAACGAATGGAAACAGCTTAACTTTTTGAAACTTCATCCAAATATGAAAAATAAGGAAAAAGTTACCTCGTATCATTTCTCGGATGGCTGTGTCGGTAATTGCATAAACATGAGGGCTTTCAATTGCCTTACACTTGTAAGCTTCAATATAGTCATTACCATACAAAGGAACTTTCTTAAAGGGATTTACAGCAACCAAAACGGGACCAGCTTTCGTCTGAATTAAATAGTTATTCACTTAAAGATGTTATGATTTGGAAAATAAATGAAGAGAAAAAATTAGGAGATATAAGCTTACATAGATCATATCTTGGTTGTATCTATATTGCAGGTTGAATAAAACTGCTGGTTCATTTAAATAACTAAGTTGCATGAGGTCATCCACTCCATCAAGAATGTCGGGATTAGCTGGAACCAAATTATCCTCTTTTACCTTTAAAACCTATGATAGGGTGGAGTGTACAATTAATCAGACCAAAAAGAATTTAACAGTCTAAAAAAACAATGTTGCGTATCTTACTTTCCCATCCGGCAGTGAAATGACAGATTCATCTCCGGAAGTTGTTATTATCTTTACCAGCTCCCAATCCCCATTTGGTAGTTGAAGCCATGACTGAAGCTTCTGAAATAATGAACTTCAAAAGTAAGAAAAAGAAGCAAAAAAATTTAAATTTTCCATTAATGGGATCAATCAAACTCAATAGAGAAAAGACTGATTCGCTATAATATTAAATTATCTTCGTTTGAAATTTTCGAACATATTGTCAAAGCAACGAGGAATGCATTGTATTCCCAGCTGAGTATATCCACAATCATCCACATTAAATTGAAAGAAAATGAATCAATTCCTTTAACATTCTTCCAGAAAAATCAAGCTATTTGTCCAACTGAATAACTAAGTAACATGTACTATGATAAACTGATTTCAAAACACGGCAGCAGAAAAAAACTGAAATCCAAGGCCAACATTACCTTTTTTGAACCATAAGAATTTGTATCATTCCACCTGTTTTCCCTAGAGGATGTCAAAGTTGACGGCAGGGGCAAAGTAACGGATGCTGAGTCTTCATCTGCATTAGATGGTCGGTCTTTTAATGATCTACCTTTTCCACCATACGGCGAATCCTCATCAAAAAGATCCATGCCACCAGCTCGGCCTCGAACTTCCTTAGAAACCTCCCCTACTAGTGCACCATTCTCAAAACCATTTGGTCCAATCGGATTGGTGCGTCTAAATTTAACATCTCTGTGTTTTTCCACAAGCAGAGGGTTTGGATTGTTGGCAAACTTGAACTCAGACGGCAATGGCTTGATGGAGTGGAAGGCAGGCAGGACACTGGATGTCTGAGACATCTTCCCTTATAGACTTCTGCCATGAACAAAAAAGGTTACCATCGGCAATTGCAAATTGCGAAAAAGCAAAAAGTGATAACATTTTTTCAAAAACAAAAAAGCTAACTTTCCATACAAATGGGCCTTTCAAACTTTAAACAAGGCCCCCAATGAATGACTTAATCAGGATAACATAATGGAGGGGACCCTAGCTCCACATAGACACTCTACTCTCCACTCCCTCAATCCATTGCTCCAGGCTTTAAAGTCCTCATTGAATCGACACGATCAACCGCATTCCAAGCTGTAAAATTCAAAATCATGAACCTAACACATCCACGCCCCCACTCGGCTAATTCAATGGACCCAAGCTTAATCAACTTCCCTCAAGGTTGAAAAGGTCTTCCACCTTCAATCTTGCCTTTCTTTTTCTTTTTCTTTTTTAAATTACTACAACATCCACACACAAACAGATCTTATGTTATACACTTCCAGTTCAAACATAAATATCTGAGAAAGTAAAAAATAAAAAATAAAATCAACACTGAAAATCTAAAAATCAAAAGATGAACATCAACTAACTCGAAATGCCTCATTTAGAAACTAAAATTCAAGATGACGACAACAAAAGAATTTCAAACAACAATCCTCATTTTCTTCGGTTATCCTCGTATTACGTGCCGCGAAACAGAAACAGAGTCAAAGAACGGTGAAAACAGAAACACGCACAAAATCACCAACTCGTTGAGATGTTCGTGAAGCGGATCCACTAACCTGAGAGAACTTTAGGAGAAGACTGAGTGAGATGAAGATCTTGCAAAAGAGAGATAATGTCAGAAGAATCGTTGAGCATTGAACGATTCAGAACTCAGAAAGACTGAGAGAAGAAGAAAAAGAAGAGAAATGGCAATGTGTTCGCGGAAGAGTCTCAGCCTCACAAGACCGCGTTTGGTTTGGTTTGGTTCCTCGCGCAAAGAACGTATGGAGAAGAAGAGAAGATGAATTTGAAAGAAACAGCTTTTTTGGCTTTGCTTTTTCGAACTCCCTACTTAGCATAATAATCACACAAATTTTTAAAACCATTAAAAAAAAGGAGGGAGTTTTTTTTAAACCTTTTATTTTATTTTATTTTATTTTATGCTATTTAATTCTTTTCGGTTTCTCTCACAACACTTTAAATTTTAAATTTAAATTTAAACTATTTGTTGCCCCTGCGCGTTTTTCCTTGCCAACCGAGTTTGAAGAGAAATTTCTGACAGTACAATTGGAGTTTGTGAATTGACGAAACTAGCCTTTCAACTGACGGCTTCAAAATTAATTATTAGGAAAAAGTATTTTTACTTAATTATCAATTTAAGAATTAAAAAACACGATGCATGTTAAAAAAAAATATTTTTTAACCAGTGTATTTAAAATTTTATATTTTTAAATAAGCATTTTCTGTTTAATTTTTTACTAATAAAATTATATAGCTGTGTTCATGTTATATCATCTTAATTACTTATTTTCATTGAATTACGATCTTCATATTATTACTCATAATTATATAAAACTATAACCATCATATTTAATGTTTTTAACAAAAAAATATATTTATTTTTATACATTAATCATAATATTATCTTGTATTGATTATATAATCTTACATTTTTACATCAAACAAAATGACAAATAAAATTACACTAACTCTACTCAAATAATACAACATATACTTAATTGTAAGATATAAAAATGTTGAATTTTAAACAATAAAATATGAACTCATAAAGGACTAATTTAAAATACCAAATTCATGAGCACTTCAACATTAGTTAAGTCTTTCTTTCCTTTTTTTTCATATTAAAAATTTTAGATCTGTAAAAAAAACAAAAAATAATAAAAGTTGGTAGATTTTTTTATATTAAAATTAATCCATAAATTGTTTGTTGCTGAGTCTTACATCATTAATTTTTTTCCTTTAAGGTAGGTTGTTTGGTGGCTAAACAATTTATTTCCACGTTGCTATCAATTATGAATAAAGTAATTAGAGAATAGATAGATCAGAAAAATGACTTAGATGATAAGCCACATGAAAATTATTTTGCTAAGTGTGATATAAACTTTGATATATACATGTTAAAATCTTCATGCTTTCTCCAACAAGCCATAACTCATGTTCAAATACAATGTGTGATGACAATGCATTATCTTCATGGATGCTACTTTGAAATGTGCAGTGTACATGGCCTTTATTTGAATAGTTATTATTTGCAAAGGCACCACCACTTTACATTTATAATATTTAGGTGTATGAGTTCTCACATCACATGACAACATTAAAATATTATCTTAAATCTTTTTAAATATGAGATAAAATAAATACAACATTAATGTACGTGCAAAAACAACTATATCAAGGCTAGATGTTTCACATTCTCATTCTATTATATTGCGTGTAAAGTGACACAAATGAATTTAATTTAGTATAGAATAAACAATTTTGAGTTCTAAGAATTGAAGATGAATTTAATTAAATTTTAGTAAAAAAATGTTAATATTGTTTCAATGTTAAGTTCATTGAATAATATGTTAAAGTATGTCGATTTTGTCTTTCTTACAAGATAAAACAAGAAATAGGTATATTTAAATTGGGATTTGCTAATTTACATAAGATTTTTTTAATTGGTACATTTTGGTAAAGTGTATCAAGTTTTAATGGACAAAAAGATCCCACTCAAAAAAAATAATTTAAACTCAATGATATTTTAATAATTTTAAATTTTAATTTAAAATAAATAAAAATAAAAAGTCCATGATTAGTGTCACATTATCCATGATTGTTGTCATATTGATTGTCACGTGTATTAATAGTTATTAGTAATTTTTTTATTTTAAATAAAAAAATAAAAAGTAGTTTTTAAAATAAAAAATAAAATAAAAGGTAATAACTACATGATAAATAATTACCTTTTATTTTTTTATTTTAAATTAAATTTTAAAATTATTAAAATACCCTTTAATAGGAACTTTTTTATCCATTAAAACTTGATACACTTTGCTAAAATGTATTAACTAAAAAAACCATTTACCTAAATTAGCAAACCCCATTTAAATTATATTAGGTTTAATCTCTTAAATAATGTGAAACTATTCAACATATTAAAAACAAATATAAATAATTTTCATATATATATATATATATATATATATATATATTAAATGAGATAAAATTAATTTAGTTCATAAAAACAAAATTTAATTCAGTCTCAAACGGTATCTTTTAAAATTTAAAATATGTGATATAATTCTTTTAATTAAAATATGTCAATTGGTATAAAAATAAAACTCAAACATTAATCCGGAATAAATTTAACACATGAAAAAATTACATTATCATGTTATAATGATTATATATATTTATGTTTATCATATAAAAATTTGAAGTAGAAATAAATTTTACTTTTACATTAAAAAAGTATTTAATCCATTCGAAAGTTATCTATATATAAATCCACGAAACAATGTGTGCTAAATTGTATATAAGAAATGGACATGAGATAATATTTGAAACACAATCGCAGGAACTAGAGAAGCAATATTAGACGAAAAGCAAAAGGAGAATTAACATTCTCAACAAACATCATGTGAAAGCTCATCAATATCTTAAACAATAACACAAAAAATAGAAGAAATCCATAAAGAATAATTATTGAGTGAGTTGAAAAGGAAAAGAATGGAAGGGAGACATGAGAAAGGTAGAATGTGGAATAATGATAAGAGTAATGTGGCCCAAAAGGAAAAAGCTAAGTTTCAATAATATTATAATGATAATGATTGGACATTAGAAACAGAGATTGTTACCAAGGAACGTTGGAGTAGGGAGTCAAAGCAGGATAAGGCTGTTTGAATTGCTGCCGTCTGATTTAGATTTCAGGTTCTATCATCAACTTAGAGTTTCTTTAAAGCACCAATTTTACCTTTCAATTTTCTTAAGATCCAATGCATTCATACACTCATATTCTCACCTTCATTTTTTAGGTTCTTATTTGTGTTTGCTTCTCTTTTTTTATTCAATTTGATGTGCTCATTTTTTTAATGACAAAATATTTCGAATAACAGGATCAATAAGTATTTCTCTACATTTAATTATTGGTTTTTTTTTTACCTTCTATTCCAGACATTGTTATCCTTAATTTTCTTGATTTAGTTTTCAAGAGAGCAATGGTATACTCATCAAATCAATTACCGATAGTTTATAAGTGCAATATAAATTCTATAATAGATGTTATTATCTATCTTTTTATTTTATCTCTGTATTTATAGGTTTTGAAATAAACTTTTAAATATTATTTATCCAATTACAGTCTAAAAGGTTCATAAACATACTTTGTATTGTTAATTATGTAAGGTTTATGAAGAGTAATTTACATTTGTACTTATCGATTGGTCATTTCCAAAACATAGATCGATTAGTTATAATGTATATGATCCTGTCAATTTTGTTTGAGAATATGTGATTTCGAAAAAGTTATCCAAACATTGACTAACTAATTATACAGTACATATTATATATATAACTTACACTTAAATTATTCATGTAATAATTTTCGTTGTTAATCTTGTTCCATATTAACAAAAAGCTTCAACCTGCTTATCAATACTGTTTTTCCTTTTCTTCAAAATCAAAACTTAGAAACATTGTCAATTTCTCAAATATATACATGTCCGAGAAAAACAATGGATATCATTAAGTAGAGATGTTAACATGTGTTTCAGAAAAAGTTTCAATAATTGTGATTAAAAGAGGCAACTGAAAAAGAGTTGTTAATGTTTCCACTATCTCAATGCATGCTTGGTAACGTGGACTCTAAAAGTACGTATTTATTATATAAAAGCTGCACAATAAAAACACTTAGTTTTTTTAACAATAAACAGGTAGATCTGTCATCTATTTGGAATCATGGACTGATATAGACTTCATACAAATAAAGCAGACATATAATAAAATCTTTTCAGTAACATTCATGAATTTGTAACAGAGTGAACTATGGTATTCCAAGCACCACCAGCAATATCAACCACTGTTTTTATCATTGAAAATATAAAAAGGTGTTCATAATCCATGTAATATATTTTTTCGTCTGTCTCATTTTCTTTTAAGCAATTCTATTCCTTTTCTTCTATCTTATCCCTTTTCCAAATAACTCTCTTGCTCCATTTTGTTTATAATTTTGAAGCTCTCTTTTCTCCTATACTCCATTTTTATTCACTGTAACTTGATTTTAATTATTCTAAACAATATCTCATTTAGATAAAACCACATAATAAACAAATGTCTCAAAGCCAATATATAATATATGAAATAATAGTAAGAATAAATAAAGTTTAACTTGATAAAATAAAACAACACAATAAAAATGAGACACTGTGGCACTGATACACTTGTATTTCCACCACAAAATGCCACTTGATTAATGAACAATAATGCAGAACTGTGTCATGACAGAAAACCGTTTGATTATAATTGGGTTCAACCAACAAAAAGTACTTCTCTACGATGCGGTGGTTTATTGTCAAATAATTGCTCTAAATAAACACTTGTTTCAATAATCCTTGACTTGCTTTGACAATTCAGATCAAAGCAACTGGCAAAACCCAAATCTGGTATAAATTAAGCAACCTTAAATAAACGATTTTGCAGTTTCAGCTTTATCCAAATGATGAATCACGGAACAATTTAAACGAATCATAATTTTGCATCAAATAATAAAATTCAGATACCAAAAAGTATATATATATATATTTCAAATAAATTATTGAGATTATATACAATGTTCAATGTAAACAATTTAAACTATAAATAGTTAAAATAACTAAAGCACAAGTTCATATAAAACAAGATTATCAATTATTTATAAGTTTGTGAAATCTTTATGTTAGAAGGATGGAGATAAATAGTGCATGCATTCAATAAATGAGATAAATAAAGGTGAAATAGTCAACAAGGATGAATTACCAAGTATTCTTCAAATTCCTTTTTATTTGAATTTTTTTTCAGGACAACTGCTGAAAAAGGTAAAAACACACGAATTCTTGAACCAAATCGGTGATACGAATTACATGTATTTGATTCATGTGTCATAAGGTACAAAACTGTTTAAAGTTCATCTTATGATACCAACCGATAAAAATAGTCAAAATGTATTGAATCGTGAGATTCTAATAACTATGTTTGCATCACAGGATTCTGATGTGGGATAAAAGTCATCTACAATCTGCACCAACTGCATCAAGAATGGATTTGAAACCATCCCTTTCGAGGCATGCTGCTAATTCGGCCTGAAACCAATTGAATGAGAATTTCGGTGCATATACTAAGTGTTGTGAGTCCTTAACCATAATCTGAGGAATAGGAGCACGAGAACTATAGTGAATACACATTAGTTTTGGTAAATACCTTTATCTGAGGAATAAGTGCAGGTCCTCCATAAGCAAATGCAGTATAGAGCTGAACTAAAGTTGCCCCAGCTCGTATTTTCTTATATGCATCTTCCCCACTAAATTAATACAAAAGTTCAGACAAATTTTGCATAATTCATTTTATTCTAAATCATAAAAAAAAATACTGCAGACAGCTATACATCAACTACACTAATAAGTGAACATGAAAATTTTACCTGCTAATGCCACCACAACCAATCAAAGGAATCTTGCCCTGGTATACACAAAATAACAGGGCCAAGTTGTTAAGCCTGAATAACATATACGAGAAAAGCATGACAAAGAACAGTTCAAAGATGTAAGAGAAGAGCTCTAATGATTTTGAGATGCATCAGAGAGACGGCTAAGAGGGAAACAAATCAATGAGATGCCCCACTGTACTATGCAGAATTCAACCAAGTGCTTCTCACAGCCTCACAGGTATTTGGAGGTCATATTATTATGAGCTAGTTAGTATGCACATGCCAAATCTATGATTAAAAATATTGAAAATAATTAACAGCAAAAGGAACTTAGAGATTTGATCATGTTCTGAGTATTTTCAATACAGCAGCCGTGAATTAACATCAACCAAAACTATATTGCTTGCATAATCCAGAGCAATTGCCCACATTACAGACATGGAATATTGTCAACAGTAAATAACAGTAAAATCAACAGAGTTACCCTTGCCAAGATATAATTTACAAATAACGAGCAGTATAATTTACAAATAACAGTAAAATCAACAGACTTACCCTTGTCAAGATATACATCTCCTTCAAGATTTCGGTAGAGAGATTGAAGAGAGGCTTCCCACTCAAACCACCAGTTTCTGAAGCCAATGGACTTTTACTGACAGGATTTGGTCTTGAAATGGTTGTGTTTGATACAATCTAGAAACAATAAATAAATAGAGCAAATGAAGTAAAGATTGTAAAATTGGAAGCTTGAAGATCCATTTAGCGGCAACTAATGAAATTAGTAATGGAGCAAAGAGATACCAGTCCATCCAAGTGAAGAGCCAAGGCAACCTGTAATCAAAGTGAAAACTGTTATACGGCGAGATTGTGAACATAGAAGAAAGGCAGTAATATGTACATGCTTACTGCAGCAATATCTTCAAGGTCTTCTTTTGACAAATCTGGTGCAATTTTTACCAGCAATGGAGGTGGGCCCTCCTCACCCCACTGCATTTCATCACGAGCAGCCTGAACCTTCATAAAAGGGAAATTTTGCCAGAGTTAATCTCCCAAGTATGCAACACAAAAAATGCATGGAAGATTCACATCCTAATTCCAAATTCTACCTTCTTAACAAGGTCCTTTAGTTGCTTTCTTCCTTGAAGCATCCGCAAACCAGGGGTATTGGGTGATGAAACATTAATTACCTAGAAAAGAATATTAAGAACATTAAACAACAGAACAGTGTGACAAGCATTTGTCCACAAAATTGTAATGTGCCACAGAAATGCCTAGTTAAAAGAAATTGGAATTGTCCTTTTCCATCTATTTCCATATAGGCGCATGCTTCCCCTTCTCTGTTGACTACGCTCAGTCCCTGATAAATTTAACTCATCCATTCAGCTTCTCCTACATGAGTTATATCACTTTTCTAAACTAGGGAATTGGAAAAGGATATGGAAAACCGCCTGACAAGAACAAGGAGATTTGAGCAGGCAGTAAAGGCAATGATCCTGGATATAAATCCTTGACTGCTTCAGTCATTATAAACAACCACACTTCTTTCCTCAGAAAATAAAAAATATAAAAAAATGTACGGAAATCTTATCTGCTTTTAAATGCTACCACTACACATAATTAAGATAATGAACGATTATAAACCACAAACTGTAAAAGTTCATTTTTAATATATAGAGTATACACAAACTCAAGACAAAATTTAATACGCATAAGATTGCAATCTTTTTTCTACTTTTTTTTTTTTTTTTAAAAAAAAAGGCATGGCATACATGCCAAACCTAAAACAAATAAGGAAAGATCACACAAACTACCTTCAATGCATCTATCTAGCTGCATGAAAAATGTTACCAAACACGTTAGAGTTTAGACTTGAAAGGAGTACATTTTAGTAAAATTTGTACCCAGTCATACCATGATAAACTACAGTCTACAAAGTTGTCCACCTTTCCTTTATTTTCTATAAAATACACACACACACACACACATGTATATATAAGAAAAGGCTATTTACCAAATAATCAGCATATTGAGACAATGTATGAACTCCTTGAACATAGTCCGCTGCAGCATCTTCACTTGTCTTGTTCTTTCCAAGATTGACACCAAGGATGCCAGGGCCAGCTTTTCCACCTTGTTTGACTTCATTGTTGGAAGAAGGTGAAGTACTTGAAGTTTCATCTAGTTTCCTCTTACCGTGCTGAGCGCCCAGCCTCTTTGCAACAGCAACAATTCCCTCACTGTTAAAGCCACATCTATTTATTACAGCACTGCACGTTAAACAAATCAGTCTTAGAGAAACGTAGACAATATAAGCAAATTTCAAAGAAAGTCCATTTTATAGTATCAATAACCTTCTGCGGTGTACAGAGGTGATTGGAGAAGTAAAAAAGAAAATATAAAACAGATTTAAACTGTTAATCAGAAGCAGCAGAGCAAAGAAACAAAATATAAACTCTTACCCTTCGTTTCGCAACCTAAAGATCCGAGGTTTAGGATTGCCATCCTGGGGAACAGGAGTAACAGAGCCTACCTCCACAAAGCCAAAACCCAAAGCAAGCAAGCCATCAACAGCCTCAGCGTTTTTATCAAAACCTGCAGCAAGGCCTACTGGGTTGGAGAATTTTCTTCCCCAAACTTCTAGCCCTAAGATTGGTACGTCGGGCCTCTTCTCCCTCGGAACCCAACCACGAGCTGCAGCTGAGACACCCAAGTTGTGGGCAAACTCAGGATCCAACAATGCGAAAAAAGGATTCACGAGTTTTGTTGCGGAGAATAACCATCCACTGCAAAAAAGATAACTCAATCTGGATCATTCATTTCCAAGATATGCATTTCCTTTTCAAACAAGGCAAAGCATTTATTTTCTGGTGAAGACACTAAAAAATTGTTTTCTATAATAATACATCCACAGCTTACCCAGAGTAAAAGCATGAGAGAACAGGAGTGTTTTTTTTTTCCTCGTGAAAAATAAGTAATATAACACATCAAATACACAATTAGAGGGGCAAAAGAAAAAAGCGTCCAAATGAAGTACCAGAAAGTAGCTTCATCCACAGTACTCACATAAGCTCCACCAGCTATAAGTAGACCTATGGTAGCTCCCGTCCACAACCTTCCCTGCAAATCAAATAACCAGTGAATGTACTAAACTACACACCACAAAAAGTTACATGCACGTACAACCTACAAACTTTATCAAACATCACACACATTATATACAAGATCTTTCAACACATTAAATTTCGAAATCACACTTTTTACCCCGCATTTGCAAAATGATGCATACTAAATGAAACGGGCATCTACCAACATCAAAACTAATCAACACGACAATGCATAACGTCGAACACCATACATACACTCAAAAGAAATGAGAATACGCACCTTCTTGGAATAGTGACCGATCTTGGGAGCACTTTGAGGCGCCGAAGAAAAACATCTGACGGCGGAAAGCTGGTTCGGAACTACCCTTTTGAGAATAACATCTCTCAGCAACTTTCTAGAAGACCATGCGGCCATGAGTTCGAGAAAATGGTGAGAACCTTCGAAGAAACGTAACTTCAACGCGATGCTCGGGAAAGGGATTCAGTAACGAAACGCTTATGATTCGGATAGCACAAAATCTTCGAATGATGATATGTTGAGTAAAGGGTGGTGGCAACAAGGGATGTACAAGAATGTGTTGCAAGCTGGTGCTTGGAACTGCAATGGGTAGTAAGCAAAAGTCAAAGGTGAGAGTATTCTTTGGAATTTGAATGGAATCCGTGTATACCGAAGAGAGGTCGGAAACAAAAATGCGGAGGCTCCGGCGGCGGAGCCGTCGTCAGTGAAGGGCCGATGTTTGGAACAAAAGACGCAATCACAAAGGTGATTTCCTTTCAGGTTGACGCTTCAAGTTGAAATAACTCGGAGCTACTGATGTGTCTTGTTGGGCTCCGATTCGAAGCCCAAATAAAAAGTGTGTAGATACCAATTTCTATTCGCAGCATTCATTTTAACTTTTACACCCATTTTTTCAACTTTTTTTATACAATAACATCATTTAAATCTGTATACACGTGAGAATAAAAGACGACTATCAACACAATAGTTGAGATGTATACAGAAAATAGGGAGAAATTAATATAAAATTCACAAATAAAATTATTCAATCCATCTTTCACAAATAGGCCTATTTAATATCCACCCATTTATTTTTTCAAACAATGAATAATCAATAAAATATTTTTCAAAATTCAGTAAATCAATGCACTCAAAATTTAATCAATTTTTACAATTAAATATTTCTTTAAAAAATCAAAATTTTGACAAACGTATTTTTAAAATGTTTTTTAGACGATAAAAATTAATCATTTTTAAAAATGTATTATCTCAAGTCTTATGTAAAGAATAAACAGTAACTTTTTTTTCTTCTTAAAACACAACACGTATATAAGTGCATTAATTGTGTGTTTTCCTTAAATTATTTAGTTATTGTGAATTATATTGATAAAACATGTAATCCTTATACTAAAAAGTACATAAATTTTATTTCATTATTTTTATCTTACATTCTATGTTTAAATTTGGATTTGTGAATACATAAATATTTATGTATAAGGTAGACATAATGATTAGAAATGTTCGTGTTTGTATTCTCAATTCAATTCTTCTTGGATTTCCCCATTGACTAAGATTAGCTAGGATGAACCGCATCCATATTATTTATAATTTTAATTTATTTATACATTTTTAATATTAAATGTTCAATCTTCCATGTGTCAAAAAAAAGTCAGGTTAACTTATATTTGACAATTATTTAATTTAACATTCTGAAAATACTTGTTATATACTACAACTTAATTTTTAAATTTCAACTTATTTATTTGTATTTTAATTTTCAATTTAGATTATATTTTTAAAGAGACCACTACTACCATTAAAAAAATGTAGTTAAATGAATTATTTATGAAAAGTATGGAAATATGCGGTATCATTAATTTTAATCATGTACACTCACATAAATAAAATATTGCAGTGTGTAAAAGTCAATAAAGTTATGTTACTTTTCTATAATTAATGCTGCTTTGAGACAATAAATGCAATATTTTTTAATTTACAAATTAAACATTAAAAATAAACTCTGATATAATAATAAAAATATGACTTAATTAATAAACATGTCAATTGAATCTTATCAACTTTGATTAATCAATTATTACAAAAAAATTATATTTTTTAATTGAATTCATATCCACTTAATTATTATAGTTTCCTTTGTTTTATTGTTTTAACATGTTACAAAATTCAAAATTATTGTAAAAAAAAATATATTTTATTATTTTCCCTGACAAAATAATAATAAACCATCGTCATTACTAACCTCCATAACAATGACTATAATTGCAACAAGTGATGATGACAACATTATTATACATAAAGTAAAATAAATTTTACAATCAAAATATTAGATAAAGAAGTTTGTACTCAAAATGAAAATGTTTAATTATCACTTTAAAAAATATAAATGCAAATATATTATTTTACTCAATAAATTAAAGATAAATAAATAAAATATAAAGAGATAAAGATTAAATGAAAACAACAAAACGAAAAATAACAATAAAAATGATCTGGTTTAATTTGTCCTTGCTAACTCCAAATCCTGACAACGATTATTTTTTATTATTTGTTTTGGATAATGATATTTAGACAATATTTTATTGATAATATTTGAACATTATTTACGTATCATTTTGTGATCGGTCTAAAATTATTCCACAGTTAATAATAATAATCATAAACATTATCATGAACCAATCACAGAATAATATGTAGATGATTTTCAAATATTGTAAAAAAAAATTATCTAAATATCATTATCCATATTTTACTTTCCAAATGTGGATATCTTATGTGCAAGAAAATGTTGATGATCATTGATTGGAAATATCTCTCACATTGATAAGGTGAAAGAGAAGAAAAACATTTTAAAAAAGAAAACATACTTTACTCTGAAGAAAGTAATAGGGTTTATTGGATATTATATTTGTTGTGAGGTTGAAAGAGATTAAAATTTATTTAATTTAAAATGTATATAGTTAATTTAATATATATATATATATATATATATATATATGAATGTATATTTTATTTTATAAATTAGTGGTATGATATTGAGTTAAGTTTAAAATTTATTTTATTTTAACAATTATTTTAAAATATATTATCTTTTAATGTATGAAATCAATAAATCAGATAACTCATTTAATTTTATTTTAAAAAAAAACCTTTTAGATAAAAGAAAAGAAATCAATTTCCAAAATTTAATGTAAAACCGGTTAAGATAAGATTAAGATGAGTTAGACTATATTACAAAATTTTAATTAATTTTTAAAAATAATTTCATTTATATACTTATATAAAATTATATATTTTTATTAAATAGTCTAATTTATTGTAATTTATAATAATTTTATATTATATTTATTATTATATTATTAATAAAATGTATAATATATAATTCAATATTAATTATAACTTATTAATTTATAATTATATAATGTGTTATAGATTATGTATACATTGAAGTCAACGTAAAAATAGAGTTCAAAGCTTATCAAATACTTGGATATTTTTTAAGATAAACATGTTAAAAGAAAATATAATGGTTAATTTAATATTATTATAAAAAAGTGAAAAGAGAAATATATTAACATGAATATATATTTTTTGTAACACGTGTTAAGAATAATGATTTTTTTAAATAAATATTATTATAAAATCTTATAGTATAATTGCATATGCGATGAATAATTAATTATAAAATAAATATTTTATTTATTAACTATACCAGTTGTTTTAATGTTTTTAAATTCACATGTATTCTTATGAGATCTTTATTTCTCGTATTTAATATTTAATTAATAATTAAAGATGATTTTTTTATATTACTTTTTATGAAATATTTTTATTTCATTATTTATTATAATTATAATGTATTAAGTTAAATTCTAGAAAAATAATGTTCATAACCATGTTAATAATATATAATACCAGATAACTTAAATATTTTAATTAATATTTAAATATTAATACATAATATATTAAAATTTTAACAATTTTAAGAGAAAAAATATTTTTTAAACATTTGTTTAACTACTAAAATAATAATAGTAATAAAAAATTATTTATAAAGTATTAATTTTATTAAAATGTTTATATACAATTTTTTGACAAATTAAAATTATTTAAATTTTTAATAAATTAAGATTTAACTATGTTTTTTATTTGAAATGAATATTTTTGTTTTAAAAGAAATCCATGACTAGTTTTTAGAGATATTTTAGACTTTTCTAATATATATATATATATATATATATATATAATTTTTTTTATTTTTATTTTTATTTATTTTTATCTTGCAAATATTTTTGGTCTGAAGCACGTACATTATGACCACTAGGGTCAAATTTTCAGATATAATTATAGCAGTAGACGGTCGAGAGACTCACCGTACCAAACAGTGACACTCACTGTTAGCTCTTGTTGATTCTTATTGTTCTCTGGGACATCGCATTTGCATCTGCACTGGCATGTAGCAATGGCGGCTGTTACTTATTCAGCCCTAACTCTCGCGAACGCCGTTAATCGAACCACCGCCGTCTCCAGATCCGGTTGGAGCCACCGCCCCCTCACCGTCAAATGCACTGCTCAATCTCTCTCATTAGGTTATTCTTTCTTCCTACTTCCCTCTCGCTTTTTATATCACTTTCTGCTGCTTCATTCACTTTTACTTTGCTTCAGCTGACAACTCCGAGAAGTTTCTTGAAGCTTCGAAGAAGGGGAACGTTATTCCTCTATACCGTTGCATATTCTCGGATCACCTCACTCCAGTGCTAGCTTACCGGTGTCTCGTTAAGGAGGACGAGAGAGATGCTCCTAGTTTTCTCTTTGAATCGGTGGAGCCCGGCCAATTTTCTAGCATTGTGAGAACGCGTTTTTTTATTTATTTTTTAAATTTTTATTTCAGTTTTTTAGTAAATTGCACTGATAGTTCTGAAGTTTTGTGAGGTTTTGCGAGATCGAACACATTTTTGCTGTTTTTTTTAAAGGTTTTCATTAACATCCGATGAAAGGTATACTTTGTGATGCTTTTCAAATGAGGTTGAAGAAGTTGAGTTTTGTGCAATCTTGCAAAATATCAGGGAGTGTTATGTAATTTACTCTTATGTTTTAGTCTATGAATGTGTTGAACTGTGTGCTCAGTTTGTGTTGATATTGATTAGGGGCGGTACAGTGTGGTGGGAGCACAACCGTGTATGGAGATTGTGGCGAAAGAGAATGTGGTTACTGTTATGGACCACATGGAAGGGCGCAGGAGTGAGGAAATTGCAGAGGATCCACTGGTGATTCCTCGAAGGATCATGGAAAAGTGGAGGCCTCAACTCATTGATGAACTTCCTGAGGCGTTTTGCGGCATGTGAAATTGAATTCTCATGCTAATTACCATTTCGTTATGAATTTATTTTTTATATGCTGCGACTGTAAACATATTTAAAATATGAAATTATTGCTGGTATATTTTTCTTAATCTAGTTATGATAAAAGTTGGCGAACTTTCCATACATTACAGATTGTGATCGAGTGAAAACGTAAAACCAAACCTTGATGCAGTCAATACATGCACTATTTACTCTCTTTTATTAGATTTTCTGATTAGATTATAGTCTTCTACCATCACGGTGGTCGTGTGTAGGCAGCCACACTGATCATCGGTTAAATTGTTTATTTTGTTCACTTTTTTTTTTTAATTTTATATTATTTGGAATGAATATATTGTGCAAAAAGATTTGTGGTTGATTTTTGTTTCTGCACTAAGATTTCTTTTGCTTGTTTCGAATGTTGAGATGAAAAATGGATATCTACGAGTTTCCTGATGTGTTTTTGAGCGTGCTCTGTTTTTTTATTGGCAGGTGGTTGGATAGGGTATTTCTCTTATGATACAATGCGCTACGTAGAAAAGAAGAAGCTTCCATTTTCTAATGCCCCAGTAGATGATAGAAACCTTCCTGATATTCATCTGGGCCTTTATGATAATGTTATTGTGTTTGATCATGTTGAAAAGGTACTGCTATAAATGTAATTGTTGCTTCTAAGAAAGTCCTGGATCAATTTATCCACGCTCACTGTCTTGGACCTGGAGAGTATTTCTATTTTGTATTTTATTTGATTTTGATTGGCTCAAAAAGCACATGTGATTTCTTAGACTTGGTTCTATCCAGAGAGCATATGTGATTCATTGGGTTCGGTTAGATCGATACTCTTCTGCTGAGGAAGCCCTCAGTGATGGAAAGAACCGGCTGGAAACTTTAGTGTCTCGGGTGCATGATATAATCACGTGAGTGTTCTGTTTTTCCCCCCAATTTGTTTTCTTATTGGCTTGACCTTTCAAATTAAGGTAAAGGATGGATGATTTTGGTGGTTGAGTTTAATTTCAATATCTGCTATTATAATTGTCAATTTCAGCCCAAAGCTGATAGCAGGTTCGATCAAGTTACACACACATCTCTTTGGTCCTAAACTGGAGACATCAAATATGACAAATGAGGAATATAAGAGGGCAGTATTGCAGGCTAAAGAGCACATACTGGCTGGTGATATTTTTCAAATTGTACTAAGTCAACGTTTTGAACGGAGAACTTTTGCAGATCCATTTGAAGTCTACAGAGCATTGCGGATCGTTAATCCTAGTCCATATATGACTTATTTACAGGTTAGCCAGTTTCTTGTCATTGTCATTGTATTATTTAGTTTGCATTTCAAAGTTAACTTGTTGAAATATATACTACTTTCAGGCCAGAGGGAGTATTTTGGTTGCGTCAAGTCCAGAAATTCTTACACGGGTGAAGAAGGTATCATTGTGCGATAAGACTCCAATAACCTGGCTTTATGGGCTAATTTTCTTCCTCCACAATATCAATACTATTAACAAATGTTTATAGCTGGGCTTGTCTTGTTTGTTAACCCTTTTTTAAGTTTCTTAAATTTTTCTAAACTAGTCAATGTTACAAACTTCATTACAAGTGTAAAATGTATTGATTGGCTTTTTGTATTCTTTTTGACAGAGGAACATCACCAATCGGCCCCTAGCTGGTACTACTAGGAGAGGAAAAACACCCAAAGAAGATATCATGTTGGAGGAAGAACTTTTGAATGATGAAAAGCAATGTGCAGAGCACGTAATGCTAGTTGATTTGGGGAGAAATGATGTTGGAAAGGTAAAATGTTTTCAATTCCAGGCTTATTATCTTTTATGTCATAGAGGTTAAATAAGACTAAGGTTCCTAGGTAAACCCTTGATCTAATCCCATATGTAAAAGGAATCTTTCTATTCAATATGATTTTGGAAAATGGTTCTGATAAAACTGGACCATAATATGTATAAAATGATTTACTCATAATGATGCTTAATATTTTCAAACAATCAATTTCTGCACCGTTATCAAGGTGATACTGAACAGAGATCAAGCACAACACACCAGTACAACAGAGTAATGTCCTCTCTTCCACCTGAGTACGAACAGAGCTGATTCTCCCAATTTTCTTGTAACAAAACTCAACCAATTCCTACTAACTCCCCCAGTCCCATTTTACTACTGAATATAATTAGTTATTATCACCAATGAGATCAGGTCCTAACTTATAATACCCTACGTACCCTTTTTCTACCTCCATAAACCATTTGAATGCAGGGACTCTATTGACAGTTTTTTTCGTTTTTCTTAACGTGCAAAGCAAACATGAATATCAGGTACCCTATTGTAGAAGTCAATGTTTCATAGCATTAACCTTATTCTAAGTGCTATGTTGCTATTTTAACAGATCTTTATATGCATTGCACAGTTGCTTTGCAGTTGGGTAATTTATGATCATAATTATTTTTGACCTTTTGCATAGTTGCTTTTCAGTTGGGCTGTTTGTGTTTTAGCCATATGCTTAATGCAAGATGAATATGCAGGTCTCCAAACCCGGCTCTGTTCAAGTTGAAAAGCTCATGAATATCGAGCGCTATTCCCATGTTATGCACATAAGCTCAACTGTAAGTTCCAAGGTTTTGAATCTTACATAAATGCAGTTCAAATTTTACGTTGCTGACAATGCTAACTAATATAAATGTTGGGAAGTAATACTCGTCCTTGGCGGCTTTTCTACTTGACTTAATATCTTACACATAATTTAGGGGTGTTTACACATGAAAATCTGACATTTTTTTATGTTCTGATCTCTTCAATATTTCTGCTTTATTGGTCATTCTTATCAAATTGAAGAATAAACTGCCCCGAGTTTCCGTTAATGTCAGATATAACAACATTTGCTTTACAATCACTTGCAGGGAAAGTGAATGTTTACTCCTATAATGACTATTCACTATCCAGTTTTTAGTCAGAACTTTGAAAATAAAAAGCTAGAAAAGCTGCGCCTATCTTTTGTTTTCCCTTAATCCTAAGAGGACAATACTTATTGAAACCAACAGGCCCATATATTTTTGCCAAAGAAATTATCTCTAAGAGCTTATTTCGTGAGATGTTGAATATGAATATTACTTTTAAAATTAGCTTATTTCGTGGATTTGGTGAAGCTTTTTCTGAGATGATGGTAAAGTACACCTGTATTTGCAGGTCACTGGGGAGTTGTTAGATAACTTAACAAGCTGGGATGCATTGCGTGCTGCTTTACCTGTTGGTACAGTTAGCGGAGCACCGAAGGTAGATTTTAGAACCCTTGCTAATAATGTAGTTTTTGTCCATCATGCATTCAGTTCCGATATTACCTGTGCTTAATAAACAGAGTTAGTTGGGAGGTAGTATAGCTAAACATTATGTAAATGATTGGATTGTTATAAAACAGGTAAAAGCAATGGAGTTGATTGATGAGTTGGAAGTGGCAAGACGAGGGCCATATAGCGGGGGATTTGGAGGCATATCTTTTAATGGCGATATGGACATAGCCCTTGCACTGAGAACCATAGTTTTCCCTACTAATGCTCGTTATGATACAATGTACTCGTACAAGGATCATATGAACAAACGCAGAGAATGGGTTGCCCACCTCCAGGCTGGGGCGGGAATCGTTGCTGACAGTGATCCAGCTGATGAGCAGAGAGAGTGCGAGAATAAAGCTGCAGCCCTTGCTCGTGCCATCGATCTTGCAGAATCTTCTTTTGTTAACAAACAATAATTGGATATTCTTTACAATTGTAAAGGAATTAGAACGTTGCATGCTGAATTCTGAATAATAGTTGTGATAAGTGCTGAACATAAAAGTTATTTCATAGCCTAAACTAATGTCATTTTTAGATCACATTTCTTTCCGTCGCTTCAACTTATGTCAACGGAGTTTCTTTTGCCAAGTGCTGAACATGGAATACTTACAAGTATATTCTTTGTTCTTTACACAACAAGCACCTTGCTTACTAATGAAGGACTTCTCTAAACATAATAAGACAATAATTTAATTCCTTCAAGAAAATTTTAAATTCTAATTTAATTAATTTTTTAAATAAACAATATATGAAATAAAAAAGATGCCACCAAAAAAAATGTCAAATTGTATCTCTACCGCTAATGAATTTTCGAAAATGTATATTCACAATTTTATTACATATGTGATCTTACTATTTTATTTAATAGCTAACTAAAAATGAAAAATAATATATATATATAATTTTGTTGTAAAAATCATTTCACCTTTATTTTTTAAAAAGGTTATTTAACTATTTTGAATTAAAGACACTATTCCATTATTATTTTCATTGAATAAATAATCAAATAATGAATTTTTATTTATCAAAAGATAAAATTAACTAATTAAGAGATGACAGCAAAGAAAAATATCTCTTTTTATTATGGTATAATTTAAATAAAAAAGAATATTTAGTTATTTTAAAATCAAAAGTTTTCAAAATTATTTTTATTAAATAAATATTAAATTTTATTTATTTATTAATAAATAAAATTATTAAATAATTAAATGACAGTATAGATTATAGGACTTTAAACTTAAAAAGAAAAATCAATTACATATTTTGTCCTCTCTTAACATATTTTTTTACAATAAATTTACCCTCTTCCGCTTTCCCTTTTTTTTCTTTTCCGTCATTGCTTCTACATTTTTTGTTCTTTTTTTTTTATCATCCAATCCAAACTCATTTATCTATTTATCTGTAATAACATACAATAAAACTTCTCTTCCCTTCTATTTTTTTTTCTTTATAATTTTGAAAGTCACCATACAAAATTTACAATAAAAGAATAAAAAGAATGAAGCAAAAATGAAATAAAGGATAAGAAAAAGGTAACTTACATAAACAACGGAAAGTGATTGTTCATATAATTAAATCATAAGTATTTAGAATATTTATTGTATAATCAAACCTTTTTACTATTATATAACTTCAATACAATACGCATGATAAAGAAAATGTAAACAGGTATAGCTTACTGGGGGGGGGGGGGGTTTAAAAGTACTTCATATATAAAATAATTTGTACAAATTATTTTATATAACTCATGCATATATTAATTTAGTTTCATAAAAACAATATTGTATTCTTTCTCTCCTATAAATGTTAGGAAAAAAGACTTCAAAAACTTCCGAAAAAATTGTTTTGTTCTGTATTTTCTTTCATACAAGTGACCATGAGTTTTCTTCAAGCATGCCTATAAAGAATTATATCTTTTATCTGAATACAAGCATCAAAACCCTATTAATGCAAGACTATAAAAACAATATGTTCATCTTTAACAATCTCTTTTTCCCAGAAGAACACAACATTTCTCAAGGAAACCCTTCTCTTACCCCACACTGGTGCAATAATCAGGAACAGCTTGAGTGAAACTAGAACACAGTAGAAAGGCCAACAATGAACACGGACTGCAACAACCTGCTCTAATAGAAATTATGCAATTGAAACACCACTGTTAAATTCCTAAATACCCTTTAGATTGCAATTGTCATTGATTGACTCCATTTTCTAAACACTTCCAAACAAAATAAAAGGTTTAAATAACATATAACATCACCGCTGATTTTCTATGGTACACTGCATTGGAAGAAGCAAGTGAATTATACAAGTACTTTTAGGATGAAGACGCTAATTGCTTCACTTTAGCTTGTAAAATAACTCCAGCTTCATCTGCCACGTTTTTCTTTTTGGATGCAACCTGCAGTGAAATTTGTACAAATTCATTTTTCTTTTGGAAATAAGGTAAAAGGTACTATGAGAACTCTTCTTAAATTCATTTCAAAAAACAATGTGAAAAAATTAATTGACTTGAACGTCGTCCAGGGGGGTGGGGAGGGGAAGATGTGTTCATCTAAAAATAATAATGATAAAAAAAAAAACATTTGGGGGCAAATTATTTCGTGGTGGTACCTGTAGCAGAAGAACGCTAGCTATAATAAAACACATACCCAAAGTACACAAAAATATTGTAGAATATTTCACACAACAGGATACCAAGCATTTGTTTAAAAGTTTGTGGGGACATGCATGCTAGCTTGATTGATAACAAATGTGAACTCCTATGGCAGCAACCCAAATCCAGCAGTGAGAACATGGTAGAAGGAATTCCGGCGTATAGAAGAGGCATTGTATTATAATAAATAAAAAGTATAGACAAACAACGTACAAACACGTTGTAAGTTGCAAAATTCATCAAAAAGTACACATCCTAGAAACTTATGAGAAAACATCATAAACCTCGTAGCATTAGTTTGAAGTAGAGAGAAACAAAAAAAAAGGAAAAGAGGAAAAGAGATCAATTTGACCAGCTCAGAGAAATAAAGAGATCGGAATAGGAAATAGACCTGAAGTAAATAAGAGAAACAAAAAAATTGAGGAAGAAAAAGAAACAAAATAAAAGAGACTTGTGAACAGAGGGACTACTTGAGAAAACCATATCAGTTGTTTTCCTGAGATAGTCTCCTTAACTGGAGATGTTAAGGGTATTCAGTAAATGTCTCTACAATGTTGGGTTTGGTTTAGCAAAACACTAGTGCTTAAAACAAGCTCAATGGAATGGTCCCTGGACAATCAGGGACTCTTCAAGTGGGTTTTTTCCTATGAGATAATTGGTGCTTTTTCCACCATGTCCATAGCCGTGATTGTCACACGAGTTCTATGGCAAAAGTGGCCATCATAGGGAATAGTGAGAAACCCATGAAATCATAGCACTATAACGACTTTTTGCAGGAAATCTGCCACACCATAGTGTCCTAGAGCCACCACGTCCCCTATTTAACAACATCTATCTTGAGCAATCACTCTCCACAATAGAATAATCACATTTATTGTAAATTGCATAATTACCACATTCAATACAAGATGACAACAATTTATGTTGTAGAGAAATGCTACCAACACACCTATTCTGTAGGCTTTCACTTTAATGAATCTCCTATTATTTTGTCGGTCTTTGATAAATTACAACCAACTGTATAGGCTGTGACAGGAAAAGAGTGTTGCTAGCACTTCTCTTATGTTGTATTTGAACGTAGTATAATAAGTTCATGTCGAAAGCATGCTTGCACTTAAACCTACAACAAAATTCTCAACTCAACACAAGTCACACAAGAGTTGCTTCAAGATCTATTTGGATAAACCTTTTCATCTGTACTTCAAATAGAAGAAAAAAAATAGTAATAATCATAATAATAAATGAAATAAATTTCTCTAAAAACAAAACTTCACTTATGCACAAATTTTCAACACATTCGATTATGCATCCCCATTGAAATGCTTTTCCCATCTGAAACACTGCCCCAGTTAATTTAAACACGTACTAAACCACAAAAGCTCGGCGAGGCCAAACCACGGAAATCTAGAAAAATGCAGTACCACACAAGCTTTTATTGCACCATTGCAAAGAGTGATTATCTACAGCATACAATTTATAAAGCGGATAAAAAAACATCAATAGATTTTAATAGCAATTCATGCCAAGCAGTGAATCCCTACACAACAGCTTGCTCGGAGCAAGATACGCAAGAGGAAAGGTACCTCAACAAGTTGTTCAAAGTTTGACTTGAGCAAGTTGATTTTCCGCTCGCAGTAATCTTTTCCTTCATCCATAGTTTTCTGTTTCCGCATACAATCACAATCAATGAACAAGTAACAAACTGCACAAAGCTCTCTCGAATTCGTAAAACCTAAATCGAATACATAAAACCTAAATGCCATACATAAAACCTAATTGAATACACATAAACCTAACTGGCGCACATAAAACCTAAATGCGATGCAGAAAACCTAAACGCGACACATAAAACATAAATGCGAGACGTAAAACCTAAAAGCGATAAATGTAGAAGCGTAAGGTTTGACCTCGATGAAGTATCCGGTGCCGACGTCGATCAAAACGTGGGTGGAGTCGTGGAGAGTAGCGGGGACGTAGAGGGAGGCGGTGAGGGGAACGAGGATTTGGCTGGCGGGAGGGCGGACGGCGAGGTCGTTGAGGGCGGAGGAAGCGATCTCGAGGCGAGTGGTGGCGCTGCGAATGTTGTTGAGACTGTCTTGCAGAAGATTCACTTCCAGATCGCTTTGTTCTTTCACCGCCTTTAACTGCTCCACGCTCATCCTCTCCAAACCCATCGAACCACTCTTCCAAGAACCCATTCAACTCTCTCGATTGCAACTCCTTCAATTCGATTCGATTTGATTTCAGTAGCAATTCGCAACACCTCAACTCAACCCACACCTACAAGGTATTAATTATTATTTAGTATGATAAATAATATCAGAGAAAAATTAAATCTCGTGTTAAAAACATATAATTTAAAGAAACTTTCTTTCAAGAATTGCATATTATAATTTAAGTTTATTTAAAAATATCCTCAAAAAATAAGAATCTCACTCCCTGAACTTCAGATTGTATATTTTAATATGAACAGAGATTTCAAAAACTATAATATTTTTAATTTTTTATTATTTGATGATAGGTCTTCACTTTATCACAGGAGGTTATAAACAATGTTTCTCTAATTTATAGCTTCATAAACATTTATCTTTTATTTGAATTTTTAAAATGCAAAAAGCATTATTTTATTTCTGTTATAATGATATTAAAGTATATTTGACAACAGTAGTTGAAAACTCAAATGTTATCTGAAGGTTGAAAAGAAAAAACACTACTTAATAATTGAGAAGGATTGTATTTAAAATTAATAATATCACATTAGAAGTCTCTTTCATTATCTTTTACGAATATAAATCTATTCAAGGAAACTATTAATTTGTAATTGTTCTGGTTCAAAATTTAAGTATATAACTCTGTTTTAACTAATAAAAAATAATTTTAACTGATTAAAAATATCATATCAATAAAAGTAAGTTTCTTTCTCTTTCTAAATATGAAATAAATAAAACTTAAACATGCATCAAAATTTTCGAACCACTAATCAAAATTATAAGTTAATCTTATTATGTTGAAAACTATAGTTATTTATTTTTTACAATGATCGTCAAAATCTGTGAAGATAATTTTGTTCCATAAATTAAATGAGTAAATCATTAATTAAACTAAAATAAATGGTTCAAAGTTTTTTTTTTTTTTTGTTGGTTTGTAAATTTTTCTTTTGACATCTCAAACAATAGAAAGCAGACAGAAAAGGCGAAGAAGAGTGAGGAAACCAAAACTGGATTTGGATACGGCCCACAAGGTTTGCAAGTAAGTGTTGCAGCAATTACGTAACCCAATTAAATGGCCCTAAAAATATGAATGTGGGTCCAGATTGAGTTTGCAAGTAAGTTCAAAAAGTCCATCATATGAGGGTTTAAATATGGTCCCAAATCATAACATGGTTTTTAACTTGTTTCACCCCGACATTTAATTCCAGGGACCCATCAATTATTGGAACCTGACCCTTCTGTTTAACAATAATTAAGAAAACATGTTGGCATCCTAAATTCGAAAACCCCACCAATAATCCATTCATACAAAAGTACAACATCAACAAAATCATCACTTCCCAACTCCCAGACAGATCCTTCCCTCTTCTTTTTTCACATCTTTCCTCTGCTTAAATCTCTTTTTCTCCCATCACACTATAAATATTTTCACATTCCAATTACATCATAGCTACTGTTTTTCTAGAAAATTTTAACAAGTGCGTGATAGATCATGTTCAACAAATCCTGTGTATGTTGTACTATCTTGTTATGTACCAGTAAAGCCTGACATAATTAGTACACAACTAACGTTGACATAATTATGTTACATAATGTTAGAACAGCTATTAGAGAGCTAAGCTCATTAATAGATTCATTTTCTGTTCGTGTAGAAAAGAATTACAATGATTTATATATATATATTTTTTTTAGAATTAAAAAATATATTTGTTATGCACTGAAAGAAGTGGTCACGTGCTTTTTATTATTTAAAAAATAAAGTATAAAACGACTAAAGACTTGCTCTAGCATATCATACTCGTGCCCTGTGTAAATTTTATCAGAGATACTCTGCAAGGCTGTAAAACTTTTCTCAAACAAATAAAGGATACAAAATTTCACAGTTCTGCTTTTTTTATGCCCTTATAAATGATTGGTACAGTTCTTTTAGTTACACTAATAGTTTACAATGAAATTTATTTACCTTCATTTATACACTTTAAGCAGAGAGATAAATGAATATCCCATTTTCAGAAATTCCACTTGACCTGGCCGTCCAGAAAGGATTTCTACTCTTGGCTACATGACTTAAACAGCTTATCAATATGTCAGGCATCTTATAAATCAAATATAACTATATTCAATTTCCCTTCAAATGGTGCCTGAAATATGTCAGGCATCTTATAAAGGAATTTTAAATTTGGAAAATATCTGAAATAGAATCCCCAAAATAGATTATGAAAGAAAGAAAGAGATCAATGCTTCAGGTGATCCTTTTGCCACTTGAACTCAGCTCTCAGCATTGTGTTAAATTTGTGTATTGTGAGGCAGATAAGGCAGGGTGCAGAGGCACATGGTAGTTTGCAAGGGCGTGCCAATAAAAGTCAAAGACATAACAACCAGTTTAAATATGCCATTATTGAGATGCAACACATCAGCCAAATTTGAGTTTTTTTTATTTATGCATATGTATATATATATATATATATATATAGATAGATAGATAGCAGTGTATCAGTAAAAAAAACCAGGATTGACTGTTGCATCAAGTGCACCAACACTATCTTTTGTTTTCACCCTTGTGAAAACATAACGTGAAAACATGAAAAACAGTGACCATTAGACCTATGTGAGTAGATCTTTATTTTCAAGAGTTGAATACAGGCTGTACCTAACCTTATCTTTCCTTAAATACAGAAATAGCCAGAGTACAAGTTCCCAGAAAGAGTACGTGGAAATTACAAAAACTGGCAGAGAACCAAAGATGCTCCAACGAAATCAAACATGGTGGTCAGTGGGCTTCTCAAGACCCAAATGAATTTACTTGTGGAATAGTATATTTATATTTATATAGCTTGGCCACACCAAGTTCAGAAGAAAAAGAGGGGCCAATTTGCAGCAGATTCAAGAACAGAAAGCACACTGAAACAAATACGGATTCAAAATTGAAACGTCATGCTACAAAACGAGTTGCTGAATACATGGAAACAAATAAAGTGACAAGAGAAGGAAAGAGGTAAAGAAAGAAACAGATGGGCTTTTATTCACATCACTGGCACCCCCAAAACAATCCACTTACATACAAGAAAACATTATTCTCACGCTGATCAATCTAAGAAATGGCTAAGAATTGAAGATAAAAAAAATCTCAAAACAGTAGTCATACGGAGTACAACCAGAGCTTTTTTCTTCTTCTTTTATCTTTCACACACCAGTCACCTCTGAAAACAACAAAGACAATCAAGGGGCGTGAAAGTAGAGGAGATTGAGACAGAGCATAACTCACCAACAGCTGCACCAATTTCACAACATTACCACCTTAAACTAACCTCAAAACATGCCCCAAGACCAGCCAAGAGACATGAATTCTCATTCTCAACCCATGTCGGAATGTAAAGTAGGATGCTCCAACAATCTGGGAGTGACGGTTGAATTTGGGAAACACAATCCACTCACCTCAGAAACAAGCTTGCAAGCACTAAGAATTACTCAACTGCAACCACCACCGCCAAACTCGTAGACCCGGTCAGTCAAAACTCAAACCTCACTACGCAAGTGAAACAGAAGCAACAATTTTCTTCTACCACCACAACAACATTACAAATTCAACCGCACTTCCACACCGACAAGCTTCAATATTTCAGCATCACAATTCCACACAGTATTCATCACATTCTCCTCCAACAAAAAGCCCCAGAATCTAAAACAATTATCCAACTTTCTTAGCACCTAGTTAATTTTCCAAACCAGAAGCAGGAACTATAATAAAACCCTAATTGAATAATTTCTTAATCGATGGACTTCTCCACTCAAAACTAAGAAAAAAAAAAACTAACCCTAAGAATCTCCTGCTTCAACACACAACAAAGCAACAGCCACAACACGAGATTATATATATATATACCAAAAAAACACCACCACCTTCCTCCATCATCCACCTTCCTCCACCACCATCGTTACCCAATCAACGATGCTCGCCATCCCTCCGACCAGAATTCCCAGGTCCGCCAGACAACGAAGCCAGCAAATTCAGATGTCCCGGAAGGTAATTCCCCACCCTAGCCGCCGACGCTTCTCCGATGGCCTGCTGCTGCTGACGTTGGTGATGAGCAAAGAGCGACGCCTGCTGTTGCGACACCGACACGGCGGTGGGCTGCACGACCATTTCTGGAGCGGCGGCGAAGCTCCAAATTTGTCCGAAATCGGGGCGAGCAGGGAGGGCCCACAGTCCGGGCGGGGTAGAGGGGCCCACGAGGGAGGGGCCCACGGAAACGGCGTCGTCCTTGGAAGTGTCATCGTCGGTGCGTATGCGCTTGCCGAGGATGAAGGGCGTGGGAGCGAGGAGCTGCGGCTTGTGGTCAGAAGCGGAGGAAGGCGAAGAGAGAGACGCGGAGTTGGCGGCGCGTACGGAGAGGGAGACGGAGGAGAAGCTGGCGGGCGTGGTGCCTGTGCCGGTGGCGGCGATGATGGAAGGCTCGGCCTGGCGCAGGAGCCACTCGATGGTCTGGCCGTCTGACTTGTGACCCAGCTCCCGCGTTAGCTGGAAGACTCTGGCGGCGCAGATGATGGGCATTCGTATGCGGCGGCCGCGTCCGTCGACCTTGCTGTGGCGGTCCTTGGACGGTGGCTTCTTGACGGCCAACGCCTGGGACTGCTGGCGTTGCGGGTCAATGATTGAGGCGTTAGAGACGCCGTTAGTGGTGCCGTCAGAGGTTGACATATGTGTGTGTGTGTTATTGTATTGATTTTGAGAGTGGGAATGAGAATGAGTAGATGAGATTACAGTGAGTGAGTGTGTTTGAATGAAAGCGTTGATGAAAGAGGCAAGAAAGCAAGGAAGGAAGGAGGGGAACAGCCCTCTAATGATTGAGCGGCAGCAGCTGGTGGAGACAGGAGGAGGGCACATGGGTGCTGGGCTCCACTACTCCTCTTTCCCACGCGCCTTCTCTCACTCTCCCACCCCTTCCCTTTTACCCCCCCTCTTTTCATTTCTTCACCCCCCCTTTCTTTATTCTTCCCATCAAAGCATAACTTTGTCCCTTTGCGCACCGTTTTTACTTTCAGTATTTAACAAATGGGACACGCTCTGTTCACCAGAGTATAGGGTACCCAGAGAACAGGACGCCCTGGGACCCACTTACCTTTATTTTTCATATTCTTTATTACTTCTCTCTTTACTTTAGTTATATCACACTTCTCTCTTCATGTTTATTTTTAATTATTACCATTATAATCATTTTCCTTTTCACAAATTTATGCTGAATTATTCATTAACAGCAGGGAAATAAAAAATATACAATATATATAGATAATGGAATATTAAATTAAAAACGTATTAATGTTTTAATATTAGGTTTCTTTATTAAATAAGAAGTAAGTAACGAAATGATTTACATTAGCTACTTTCGTTATCAGAGTGGAAGTTTCGGGTAATCTGGAGCTAGCTTTTATATCTTCACCATCCAATACTCTTTTGCCACGTGTCCTTCTTTCAAAGATATATCCAGATTATTATTTTTCCGCATTACTCATTTAATATTCGGCGTGAAACACGCTTTTGCAAATATTGCCTCTCGGTTTGGACTTTTACAACAAAGCCCAATGGGCTAACAAAGTTCATTTCCCATGCTTATAAAATAGAATCAAAATAACAAATTTCTTATCTAATTAATAAATACATTTTCATTATTATTATACACCAGTAGAAATATAGGCCATTATGATAAAATTAATTCCCAGAGCATAAAAAACAAAATTGTAATTAAATATGAAAATTTTTTCTATTAATTATTATAATCGTACAATGCATGAACATTTTTAATCTTTTATTATGAGTAGTATTTTGAAAATTATGAGGATTAAATAAGCTTGTATCTTTGACTATTACCACAAACATTATGAATTAAAATGATTAATATTTACCAAATGATATTAGGTTTGATGAGAGAGGCAATTCATTAAACACAACAATTTAATGAGTAATCATGCATTACTAATTATTAATTAAGAAAAACACATTAAACAGGCCCAAATAATTTTTTTCTTAAAAAAAGTGAGTTTTAATTAGCATTATTAGGTTGGATGAATAATCTTATGATAAGATTGTGATAATTAGGAATGATAAAGTGATTTAGTAATAAAATAAAAAAAAATGAAAAAAGTTGTGTTGAACTTCTTAGTAAAAGAATAAAATGTGATAGTCATTGATTAATTGGAAAGTGCCAATGGAAGAAAATCGTGGAGTACTTTCCTTTTCCAGCTTGCAAAACCCAAAAAAGGAACTTAGACTATTTTAGTCACACACCAAACAGGGCGTAAGAAAAAAAAGAAGAAGAAAAATGTAGGACCCATCCCTTCCTAATTAGAAAAGAAAAAAAAAAGTTAACACGTCATAAAATATATTCTTCAAACATTTGTATTTTAATTCAAAATTATTATGAGTAATATTTTTTAAAAGTCCTGTTTTATTCATTTTTTTACAATTTTGAATCAATGATAAAATCTCAAAAATGCATGTTAGAAAATATATGGTTGATACTTAAATGTTCATAGTAGGATTTATAAATATTTAAACTTGTTGTAGTGTCAAACTAATCCAATGTGACTTATAAACAAGAAAAATAAACTATTCTTTTATTTTTTGTCCCATTTGATTCTTATATATGCATGATGCAAATGAGCATGACACTATTTAAATCTATTTTGATTTTAATTAGAAAACTTTATAAATATAAATAGTATATAATTTTTTAAATTAAATATGGCAATAAAAATTAGCAAGTACATATCTATTTCATCATCATCTCCATATTCATACTTATTTTTATATTTTCTTTGTTCTGATTTTTATTAATAAAAAATTATTTAACATAAGTACCAAACATAAATATGAACATATCGATTTCCTAATTATAAGATGAGAAAAAAAAAGTTATTTCATTGAACATGTTGATTAGGAGACTCTTAGAGTCACACATACAGTTCTGTAATTGTCATTGGTATAGTGTAGATCACAATATATTTATATATTTTATAGCATTTTAATTCTATAAATAGGTACTATATTAAAAAATATATAATTATATAATATTTATACATCTATACAAATCTATCATTTATATAGTAAAATATCTTCCTCCATATCAACAATCATAATACTAAAAGTTGAAAGAACTTATCTAAAAGAAAAAGAAATGGTTGGAGAAATGAAGATGTCATTCTTCTAATATTTGTGATCATAACATTCTTACATGTTCAGAAAAAAAAATCCTATAACCCAAAATATAAAATACATTTCTTATTTTCTTTATGTATAATATTTAAAATTTAAAACAACACCCAACTATTTTTGTAGGAATATAGACATGAATGAAAATGTTGGGTAAGATAAGAATTCTGACAGTGGTATTTAAAAAAAAAAAATATTTTTTGACACCATAAAATTTTTATATTCATTTAATATTATTGTTATTTTTTTTTTCAAAAAATACAAAACTTTATTTTTCATAAAATGAATGTAAAATTTGGTCACTGAATTTTTTTTTTTTTATAAAAGTAAAAGTTTTGTGAACTTTCTTGAATCATTGTAATGTGCATCAAACATGATGTGAAGCCTCTTATAGACTGCACTTGTAGCAGTGGGGTTGGTAGGCTAAAAAGAGAAAAGAAATCCGAAAGTAAAGATAATCCTATTAGAATTAGAATCATATTTTGTGATGATTGGATAAGTACTTCTTTGTTTGATTTCGTTGTTTTAGACTACGGACTCGTAAATGATGGGCTAATTCGTAGTAGGCTAGGCATCTTTTTATATCATCTTCTTCACATCGATAGTCACTTCTGGTCAAATTTTTCAAAAATTGAGATCTTAAAATAAAATAAATAAATTATCTAGTGCACACGGACATATTTTCCATATCTTAAATAGCTATTTTCATGAGCTGTCTCTTGCCTCTACTGTAATATATTGATACTAAATAGCTAAATTATTGATATTAATATATGCATAATGTGTTTCCTAACCACTACATTTTGTATTTTAGTGAAAGCAACTCAAAAGGAGTGATTGATAATTATGCCAAGGATTTGATCCACCCTTTTTTTGATTTGCATACTCCCACTTCTCTGCTTGAAATGATGGAACATTCCATGCTATTACATTAAAGTACTGGATCATAATCCTATTTCTGTATTTTTATATTCATACAAGGAATCTACTCACACATTCTTCTTCTAAACAACATTTTTAATTACACACCATTCAACACTTAATCAATAATCGAAAGGTGAAAAGAAAATCTGTATCTGCTAGAATACAGCCCCATTATGTAATATGTTAAAGAAATTAAAAATTATTTTTCATTTAAATGAAATAACATTATTAGTATTTAATGTCTGACATCTATGTACTCCGAGTGTTGTGGGTGAGGTAGGTTTGTGATAATGGACAAATGCTGGCCTTTCCTTTGTTAGTGGCCAGTTTTATAGAATTCTGTAGCTCGTTACATTTTTATGAAATTGATGAAACTAAGTCAAAATTGGCGGCAGGATCAATACAGCGTTAGAAAGAAAAGTGAAAATTGAAAGTTGACATTGGAAGAATGTACAAATAGACAAAACTTGGCTCAAGACTGTCAAAGTCACCTGAATTGAAACGGTGGTGAAGTGAAGACTTTGGATAGATTACATGTCAGAAGTTCAAACATTACTGTTGCTAGGGAAAAAAGAAATACCAGCACATACACATTGGTGTCACCTCAGAAACAAACATTGACTTGGTAGTTAAATGTTGTGACTTTTGAAAACATTTACGCGCATTGGTTTTATAAATTGTTGCTTGATATGGAGCTAATTGTATAAGATGCATATGAGCTAATGAAACAGATCCCAAGCTTTTGCATCATTGGAATCGTCCGTGACAATAAAAATGAAAAACAAAAATAGTAGCAAAAATAGAAAGAATTTCAAGGTATAGAGAAAAATACAACAGATACTGTCATACAGTGTACCTCCAAAGATGTTAATTTTGTTCTCTTAAAGCAATATCTCCGTGTCCACGATTTTAGCCACAAATATAGTATATTCCTCCAGCGAAGGTTACGTCAAGAATATGCTTCCGAGGCTGAAATATTGGACGGGTATGAATTATGTCTTCATGGGTGTAGAGCATGGAGATACTGAGATAAAATAGTTCTGAGTTGGAATTTTGTAAGGTAGTGGAATTCAGAGAAGGCCACTTCTGAGCAGATACATCTAAATCAGTCAGGATTCACTAGGGAGAACATTGTAGAAATGATAAATCTCATCTTGGTCCATGACACCAACCTCTGTCGAGCAAACAGAACAGCAAACTTGCTTGAATGTTTCACTGTTAGTTGAATTAGTGTCATTTCTATCAAATCTTTCACTACCTCTATTTCTTTTTCTTGATCTTGAAGTATTTTGCTTCAAAACCTTGTCAGTCCCGATTTTGCAGTTTGCAACAAATACTGCCCTGTACTGGGTCAGATATTTTTCATGCCTGCAAGAAACTAAAGAAGGTCAGTCATTCAAATCATAAGTCATAACCGACAGGTTAGTCAAACCAGTTACGAACAAATATAGTGTCATTCAACTATAATATTTACTTGGATAAGATACCCATTAAAAAGATGACCTTGTCCGAAAGCAAACTCTAAATTTTGTGTCCTTTCTATAATACATTTCTCTGGTGGTTGATTTGAGATTAAAAGCAAAGAAACTTAATCTAATGAAATTATATGGTGTTTGAAATCTATCAGTAGCGATTGTAGTAGCAGAACATCTGCATAAATATAATACTGATCCATGAGTAGTGCTGCTAATTGAAAACAGTTCATGCATGCAGTTGTTAGCCAGGAGAACATGCCAAAAGTAAAAGGTGAAAAGGCCAAAGTTTAACAGGTTAGTGGATAGGATATAGTGATGGCGCTACAAAATTCTTGAACTTTTTAAAAAAAACTCATCTTTAAGGAGCAGAACCACTTTCTTCAACTAAAGTGTTAGTTTTTTCAAAAATAACAAATTATTTTCTAAGATCGATTCATTTTATCCAGAAAAAGAAGAAGAGGCATTCCCCTTGTTTAGAAATCCAGTAGCCAGAGTATCAAGATGTGTACAGAGCAACTTTGAAAAATGTTTACAGCAAAGCAATATATTAGTCTCTTGTCTTTATCAACAACGCATATTTTCTTCTTCCCCTCCTCTCCTTATGGGAAAGAATTTTTCCGAACACTAAATGATCCTTGCTAAACAGCATGGATAATTGTGCTTGTCATCTCTAATTGTGCCTGTCAATCTACCAATATAGTAATTCCTTATGCCAAATTAAAATGTTAGTTTAAGTAAAAACATATACATATGGCCATGCAAGCAAAACAGTAACTCAAGTGTGCACCTCTGACATTCTAGGCAGAGGGTAGTGAAGCAAGCAGGGCAGCTAAGCACGGCATCAGAGACACGTCCTTGCCTCTTTTTATGAATCCACTGTTCATTTTTATCATCAAGATCCGGGTCATAAAACTCTGGTTTGGTTGTGTAGTCTATTTCGTCATCATCAGAAACTGGTATTTAAATTAAATAAAGAAAAAAATATATGGTTAGCTAGCTTAATGCTGGGTCACATGTTGCAAAAGCTGCGGGGAGTTCACGGTAGTAAAGAGAGGATAACTTTCCAGACATAATCTACCAGATGAATGATTGTAATGGTTGAGGTCTAAACTTATTGCATCGAGCAAACACACATTCCAAACTACTGCTCAACCCCAGTGGCCCAAAGAACACACTTTTGAATCAAAGAATAAACTACACCAGCAAATGCAACATGTACAAACAGCGTGCAACTTATTGGGGAAAAAATAACTTAAAGGCATATCAATTGCAAAATATGTATATGGAGTTCACAGATGCCAAATGACAATGCTGACTTCAATAGTGATGATAACAACTTCATAGCAGAAAGTAAAAAAGCAAACATGGGTAAAAGTAGAAAACTGTGACTGATTAACTTAAAGCATCAATACAGGCCAAGCACACAATTTGAGAAAGAGCTGGACTAAACCAGCTGGTTTGACTTATATACAAGTGATTGGTCAGGTATCTGATCCAATTAAATCACAAATCTAGACTCAAAGGATTGGTTAAACTTGTTCTGAGCAGATTGTTTCTATAGTAGTGATTGTTTCTTGAGTTCTTTTCATTTTCTTTTTTTATTGAGATAGACGACATCGAATAAAATATTATGTCATCTTATGGACATATGTCAGTGTTATTCTTAATGTCTTGAACCCATGACTATTACATCTATTAACCTGAATACTCTTAAGTAATTACAATGCCTAAGACATGGTATTTTTATTTCTTAAGAATATATAAAAGTGAGTTAAATACTAAAAGGTAATTCATAACAGCCAAGAGAAAAGTTAGATTATGTTCAAGATACTTGAAATGACTATTAGAACTTTCTCAGCTTCTTTTGCGACACAAAACTAACATATCTTGCACCAAACCTCTTAAAAAAAGATCTTGCATCAACTTATTAATTTAATCATGTCCATTATGTTACAGTATCCGATCCAAGGTATGATCCAATCTCTACTATTTGTCTTCGACTACAATCATTCCACTCATTCAAAACAGCCAGTCAATTACAATTTGAAATGTATTCCATAATCATATCAGCGTTCTATATTATTTGAAGAAAACCATTTCTTAGGGCAAAGTATCTTCTTCAAATCCCAGTCTCACCAACACAATAGGGTTAGCATGAAGAAGAACGGAAATGAAAAAGGAAAAGCTGCAAAAACTTTAGGATGGCGAAATTCGTTACCCGTTTGTTGCGAATTGGTGGGTGAATGTGTGACAGTGTTATCTCTTACGCCATCATCTTCATCCATCTTTAGCTGGCTCAAAACTCTATCCTAATAATCTTCAAGAGACTAACGAATTAAACCCACCCAGGTGTACTTTTTCTTGTTTCTAAAACGGCGATTGAATTGGGCCTTGGCCCAAAGTCTACGGACCAATTAGTATAGTATTTTTCTTTATGCACCCCTCGTAATTTTTAAAATAGTCATTTTATAACTTCTTTAACTTATTGATTACCTCTTGAAAATCTTTTGAAATTTCTGGAAGATTTCTCGAAAAAGTTCTCCAGAATTTTCGAAACATATTTTCTACAACTTGACTTTCATAATAGAATTTTTAGAATAAGATTTCCAGAATAAATAGTCTGAAACGGATGTAATATATTTCAGAAAAAGTTTTTCAAAATACATTATATGTTTTTCTTAATTATTTTTTTTGAAACATATGAGATGTATTCCAAAATAAAATTTTAGAAACAATATTTTCAAAACAAACTTTTCAAATATAAATACCTTTTGAAATGAGCTTTCTGTAACAAACTTCAAATCAAACCCATATAAACGAAAGACCCATGTTATTTATAATTCAAGTTTTACTATTTTTTTTACTATTTTTTTTATAAAGGTATTTTCTTATCTTTTTCTAATATACTTTTTTAAGCATAATGAAAATTAGTGTAGGTAATATTGACTGTCTCACACATCAACACGAGACACGTTTAACCATGGAGTTCTTATGGGTTAGGCTATCGAAAAGCAAATGCATTTATTGATATGAGAAGTCAAATCAATTCCTTTAAGCTATCCTCCAACCATACCTATACAGTCTCCAGATCTCTCTCATTCCGATATATGTTCCATTCGTCCATACGTCCCTTCCACTCGAAGCCTATTAGGAGCCGCACTCCCCGCCGTCGTCAGTGCCCAGCGTCACATAAATTATTTTTATTTTGAACAAATCCTTTTTTGTTTTGTAATGATTTATAATGCAACGTGTATATTGTGGAAACTATTTTATGTATCGTATAGAAAAAAAATATATTACGAATTGTGTAATACATTCAAAATAATGGATGTTTTTTTTATAAAAGTTTATGAAAAGGGTGGAGGTGTGAAAGTGAGAGAAAAGATAAAAATAAAAAGTGGTGCAAAAGATGAGGGGAGGGGTGGGAATAGAATGGGCCTAAATGAATCTGCACTTTGATGGAGGAAAGAAAATTGAATTCAGAATTCAATCTTACCAATAGAAGTTTTGAATCATAGATAACAAATTTCATTCATTGGCTATTATTTCCGTCATTTATTTTATATATAACCATTTTATTAGAATAAGCAACAAGTGGGGTGGTGGCGCAGTTGGCTAGCGCGTAGGTCTCATAGCTTCTGAGTTATCCTGAGGTCGAGAGTTCGAGCCTCTCTCACCCCATCTTTTTTTTAAACATATTAACTTTACGGAAATAAAAAATACCAAATTTTTATGAATGAATAAAATACACAAAATTTTAAGGCTGGATCTAGTTATCAATATTAAAATTTAAATCTAGTTATCAATATTAAAAGTTGAACGATTATACTAAAAAAAAAATACATGAAGTAACATGTATGTCACAACTTTAATAAAAATAAAATGTTTCAATGTCATTAATCTTATTTTGATTTACAAAATCAATCCTTTGCGATAAAGAAGTCATTATGTGACTGTGGGTATTTTTTAAAGTAGTCATAATTTTAATGCAGAATTTTTGTATAGATTGAATACATGTATCTAAATGTAACAGTGAATAATATTTGATTATATATATATATATATATATATATATATATATATTATTTATTTTTTATTTTTTCTTGTATTTTTTTTACCTTCACATATTTACATTCATTTTTATACCAATTTTTTGCTTTAAATTGTTAAAACATTTTTAATTTTGTAGGTAATGTGAAAAAACTTGTATTAACCTTTTCTTTTTTGTCATCAGTTTCATAATTTATTTATAGGGTAGACATTTCATAATTTTTTTTTCCTTTTTAATATTCTACGTTAAAAATATGTGAGTATCTTTTAATATTAAAAATATGATATATCACATTTTTCTGAAATGATTTTTATTTTTAAAATAGTTATTTAATTAACATTTGGAATAATAAATAGACGAATATGAGTATAGATATTAGTATATCTAATTCTTGATAGAGATGATGATGAGACTAAAAAAAAAATACAACCTAGTAAAGTTTATAAAAAATGAGAATGAAAATAAGTTTTACTTGAAAATTTTAACATACCTAGTGACAATTGCATTAGACTGAAAATATTGTTTAAAAAACAACACTCACAATGCAACCTTAAACAAATAAATTTACAATATTTAAATCAATACTAGTCCGTATAGTGGAATATCACACCTTAAACAAATAAATTTACAATATTTACTTGAAAATAAATATATAAGTTATCATAATAGTAAAATAATAATTCAGACTGAAAAAAAGTACTTAAACTATCTTCAATACAATAAAGTTCACTGTAAAAACGTTATAATAATAAATATACTAATAAAAGGTGTGATATTCTTTAATTAAACACATGGATCGATAACGATTTAATTAATAAAAGGTAAACACAACTAGCCATATATTCAAGATCAAATTTATGTATAATATATTTTAATTAATTGTTTATGCCCAAGAAGATAACAACTTATTTATGGACAAGATAACAATTTATCAGATTGATGTCTTTATAAATTTAAATGTACATTATATAAATTCAAATTGTGCTGTATTTTTTGCGTTGTTTGTACATTCAAAATATATTAATTTTTTATTTATATTTTGAATACACCAAAAGTTCAACCACCCTCTAAATCGAGAATAGTATCCTCTATTGATTCCCATCCCACACCTTAAGTTAAATCATGATACTAAAATTGACGTAGGTGTTTATTCGATAAAATTAATTTTTAAGCTATGGAGTGCGCGTTGCTATCGATTATAAATATTAGAAAATACTCAATTATAGTATTTGGATAATTTATATCGGTAAAATCAGTGTAGACATGAAACAGATATAATATAATTTGGAACATGCATTCCCATGATTACAAACTCTCCCAAACATCAAAATTTCAGTGACTCGGAGATACCTATCTGACATGAATTCACAAATCAAACTGATTAAGCTCAGTCTGATGCAAAGATCTTGACTTTTAGAAAATTTATTCGTGTTTTTTGCTTTTCAAGGAACTAAAAAAACACATATAATTAATCCTACAACATATATCATAAAATTATTTCAACATGCCTACTCAAAAACGTTTTTAATATGAGAACTATGTATAGAAAAGGGTAATCACGAAACTCTGATTAAAAAGGTTTACTATTTGTGTTTCAAAAATACAAGTCCATGGTTTACATTATTCTTGTCAAATACTCTCCAATGCTTCTTAATCCAATTAATCCAAGACACTTACCAAATAACACATACTAATTAATTAATTTTAGTCCTTAATTTTTTTAAATAATGTTCTAAAAATATACGTTATTAGTAATTTATAAAACTTTCATCCCATAAAAAACACATTTATAACATTTTGTAGAGACAAACACAAGAAATTTGATATTTCATAGAAACTTCGAAATGTTTTATGATTTTGACTATGACCCTTACATGGATATGTCATTGGCGTGTCCTAAAAAACGTCAACTCGAAGGTGTATTAACAAAGGCTTATTTCCTAATTAGGCTGGTAAAATACTGGGCAACTGGCAAAGACTTCTAAAATGGTTAAAATAAAAATTTCGAAATTAAAACGTTTTATACACACACATAGGAGAAATATAGACCATGACTAACTAAATATTGCATAAAGGATGATCAATAATGGATGTTTGGAAGATGATCTGTACAAAATAACGCAGTACCTAAAGTCTCAATAATTGTGAGCTTTCATGCAATCCGCTTTGATCGAACAAAGTTCATGTTCATGGCCACGCAAAATAACATCTCTTACAATCCTCACAACGACTTCTGCAAACATGGCAACAATAGTAATCTATTCACGGAACCCTTAGCTGCACAATAGTTTCCAGATTTTTAAACACGAACAATACCTGCAGATACAAACTAACTATCACCACTTGATATCAACATACACCTTCATAATCATCGAAAGAACATATATAAAAATTGAAAACCAAACATCGACACAATTATGTAACAATTTTATGGCCAAGTATAGACAGAAACAATGATCAAGCAATATGTAAGACTGTTCCATAGAGTGCAAAATTTGACAACAGATATGATAAACAAAAAAATTCGACCGCTAACAAATTTCCCATCTATTTTGGTTCTACGAGGGGAATAAGCACAATCCATTGAGCATTTTTTAAAATTTTCGACAAACATTAGAATTGAATGAGGTTTAGTGGAAAATAATCCATTTCGTGGGTTTTCACCATGATGCTGCAAAGCAGTAGTGAATCTTCATACTTGAATCAATTACACATTCAATTGCCTTCAATATCCTAAATTCTGTTTTCATTTTCTCTTCACCCCCACTTCGTTCTATGAAACACAGCCTTAAGTAAATTTTAAGAAGGAAAACCCTTTTACATGAAGTGCAAGACTCCAGAAGTAAATAAAATAATTAGTTCAGAACTTTAAACCTCTTTCTCTTTGTTCCTGCATAAACCACTTCTTTGTGCAAGAGTGCGGGACAACCAGCTCCATGGTCAAAAGCTCTCAACAAAGAGTTACCATTACGAACTATACACATCGATTTCAGATAAAAATATTGAGAAAAGGAACTACAAACATGGAAACTATACAGAAATAAAAGAAAGTTAGGGATACACGTAACAGAATATAAACAGTTTAACAATTTATTCAGATGCAGTTCAGATCATTAACATCCCAAATATAAAAATGGCCACAAAATGAAATATACAGAATAAGTTTTTAAACCACCGAGATTGGCTGATGTACAAGAAGGCATGTTTATTTTCATGAGCATTAAAGCTTCGTCACTCTCTGTAGAAAGAAGGCACGGGAATTAACCTCAAGAGCGAATTTGTTATCAGAACAACCAAGCCTAACAAGCTAAAATCCACAAGCTTAAATGCCAGCAATTGTCAATTATACTACGAACCAGAACACTGAGTTCTAAATGCAATCAAAGCCCAATAAGTTTCAAATCAAAGTAAAACCAATGAATGTACAACCAAATTCACATAAAACAAATAAAACACAGAACCACTTACACAAATTTCAATCCCAACTTTCCCAACCCCTTTCGGAACTGTCCTGCGCAGAGTCACCTGCATCAAAAGGATGCCGCAAATATATTCTAACAGTCCGGTGAACAGGTCTACCATTTCCCCCTCCCGCGGCACCGCCACCGCCACTGCCACTGCCACTATCGCTCAAATCAGACCTCGACCCACCATCATCGCCACTGCTCCGCGTCCGATTCTCATAATCCGCGTCATCGGTGGGCAGTTCATACCGACAAACGGGGCAAGAGTTATGCAGCTTAAGCCAAGGAATCAGGCAGTCAGCATGATACGCGTGCTTGCACGGCATCTGCGTCACCTGCGTGCCCTTCTCGAACTCGTCCTGGCAGACCGCGCATTGGTTCATCTCCGAGTTCAGCAACACGTCGTCGACGGTGACTGTGGGGAGATTCTCAACGGCGTCCTTTGCGGCCGGTGGCGTGCCGTAACGGTTTGGGTCGTTGTCGGCGAGCAGCTGAATCAACTGCTCAAAGCCCGGGCCGAGATAGTAGTCGCCAAGGTTTGACGAGGGGCGGAACCCCGTGTCGGAAGGGTGGCCGAAGGAAAATTGAATGTTAGCGCCGTCGGCGCGAAGGTTCTGCAGGTAGTTCTGGAGGTAGGTCCTTGGGTCGAACATGTCGGCTTCGCGGCGGGTCCTGGAACCCGCGTTGAGCAAGAGAGGGAGCATGGTGTCGATTAAATCGAACGGGAATTCGGGATCCATAGATTCTCCCCCACTCTCATGGGTGAAATTAGGGTTAGGGTTATGACTATGGTTATTAGGGTTCCATTCCTCCACGAAACCTTCCAGACAGATCGGGCAGAACGGTTCCGACTCATCGGTGCACGTGATCCTCTGATTGCACACGTGACAGAAAAATGGCTTACCACTGTCCCCGCCGGAAGACATCATTTGGTCGTCTTCTTCGTCGTCGTTAATCGCAACACAACCTCTTGTCTTCTCTGGTTGAGTTATTTTCTCTCTCTCTCTCTAGCTGATTGATGAAGATCTCTTTCTATATAACCGGGCGGGCCCATTTGATTGGGCCTGACCCAAAAACAATAGTTCGGCCCATGAAACGGATATGGAAATTAGAATAGATATTTATATTTATCTAATATTTATATTTACTTTCTGCTCGTTAATACAATCATCTTCTTTGGGAAAAATCCTCATCGGTAGATTATGTGTAGCCTCATTTCGAAGTCACACTGTCACTTGCCACACCTCCCTCTGCCACCCACACGCACGAGGTAGGGTTATTCATTTTTCAATGTTGCGTTTTAGGTGTATGTGTATGTATGTTTCGCTGATTCAACGTGTTGTGTTTTGTTTGTGCAGCAATGGAATTGCGAGGGTGAGGATGAGTGGGAGAATGGAGGTGGTGTGTCGGGGAATGTTGAAACCGAGGAAGTTCATGCAGAGGAGGAGGAAACTGGAGGTTTTCAAGGATACTGCGGATGAGGCTCACCAGAGGAATTGGAGGAGAATCATGACTGAAATCGATGAATCCGGTTCTGCTGTTTCTGTTCTCTCCTCCGAGAAGATTAACAACCAGGGTATTCCTAAAACCCTTATTGTTGGTACCTTGATAAGGTTTAAACAACTCAAAAAGTGGAACCTTGTCGTTGAGGTATACAGTTCATCTGTTCTTTGTTGTGTGATTGTTTGGTTTTTGCTGTAAACGAGTCTAACTTCTTTATTACGCGATTCTTTAGATTCTTGAATGGCTTCGGACTCAAAACTGGTGGGATTTTGGTAAGATGGATTATTTCATGCTTATCACGGCATATGGGAAGCTGGGAGACTTCAATGGTGCTGAGAAGATCTTAGCTTTGATGAATAATAATGGTTATCCGCCAAATGTTGTATCTCAGACTGCACTTATGGAAGCATATGGAAGAGGAGGCAGATCTAACAATGCTGAAGCGATATTCCGAAGGATGCAGAAATGGGGTCCAGAACCTTCTGCTTTAACATACCAGATAATACTTAAAACATTTGTTCATGTGAGCATGCATCTTTATTATTTAATCCTTTGCACTTTTACTTTAAAATTAACTTCTCTTATGAGTTATGGCCGCTAGTGGTGTTGTTTGTGCTGGTGGTTTTGTACTTGTGTTCCCCTGAACGAAATTTCGAATAAAAGTCAAATATATTGATGCCTTGCCTCTTAAAGTAAACCACCTTGATGGAAATTGAATTGAGAGGAATGTGTTCATTGTTGGCATATAATTCTAAGCTGTGAATGAGGCAGCAACGATGACTTACCATGATTGTTCAATTCCTACCCATCTCCCATGATAACTATGTTGAACTCGGTGTGCATTTCTTAAATATTTTACAGACTGCTATTGAGTCTCTTGACTTTCAGTTTTACATTTATATTGATTCACTTGCAGGGGGACAAGTTTAAAGAAGCTGAAGAAGTATTTGACAGTTTACTGAATGATGAAAACTCGCCTTTGAAACCCGACCAGAAGATGTTTAACATGATGATTTATATGTTTAAAAAGGCTGGAAGTTATGAAAAGGCCCGTAAGGCATTTGCACTGATGGCTGAACGAGGAATTGAACAATCTACAGTAACTTATAATAGCTTGATGTCATTTGAAACAAATTACAAGGAAGTTTCGAACATATATGATCAGGTATTCGCATGTTTATAACAGACAACATTACTTTCTGAAGGCTGAACAAGCCTACTACTTTAACATCATATTATTTTTATCATTTCCAAACGAGGAAGAAACTGCTTTGACTAACTTGTATAACAAAAATGGTCTTGTCATATTCTACATGAACAGTAACACGTTTAGGTACTTCAATTAAATTTTAAATCTCCTTCTTCATACAAGATAACCCATACATCTTAAATATAGACTCAATTTTCAGCTGTTTTGGCTTTGTACTTTTGTTGTGTAGGTACGAACAGTGTCACGTTTCTCCATATAGAGGATTCATTGTAGATTTCATTTCTGCAAGTAGATTATTTGAAATCTGTTTTGGTTTGCTAGATCAGTCAGATTATTTGAAATCTCCGTGCTAGATCAGTCAGATTATTTGAAATCTCCGTGCTAGTTCAGTCAGATTTTTATTAAATTATGAGAATGGCGAAATTAAATCCTTGCACACATAATCTACTTGGACTAATATTTCAACATTTTCGTGGACATAATTTATTTAATCTTGAGGTATTTTCAAGACTTTCCATTAGTTTTCATCTTTTTTCTCTGTCCCCCCCTTTAATTTCTTGCTTATAATTAATTCATCAGATTTTGAAGTGAATGCCTAATTTTAGATGCAAAGAGCTGATCTCAGACCTGATGTCGTGAGCTATGCCTTACTCGTGAGTGCATATGGGAAGGCCCGGAGGGAAGAAGAAGCGTTAGCTGTATTTGAGGAAATGCTTGACGCTGGAGTCAGGTATGTCAGGGAATATAATTAGTAATGCGGAAAATGAATAGCAAGCTGGGTAATTTAATTATTATCAGCTTCGTAATTATTAATTACTTGATGGGATTTTAGTAGTCTGCTAGTCACGTATTCCAACTCCTATATCTGCAATCACTATTTGTAGCTAAATATCTACCACTTAAACATCGGTAAGTCTTATTTGTTGCTGTTATGAGAAAATCATTGAAATGTTTAAAAGCCATCCTTACTACATCCACCTCAACTCTTATCTTCTGTTCTTATACAGATAGTTTTTCTCCTCCAAAAATCTTGGATAATAAATTATTTTTATGTAAATTGGCTACTATTTATTTTTGGAATTGTTCTTTTTTTAATATGTTGCTAAATTAGATACTTTTTTTTTTTTTTAATTTCTGATGCACTGATATGTGATTTTTCGTCCCATATTGGCGGCTTGCTGTATTCGATAACTACCAAATTAAGATACATTCCAATACTTTATGGATGTGTGTCCAAACCATATACTTAGTTAAGCTTGCTATTTAAAAAATGAAAATGAAATGCCAAATAGGAATCAAACACGAGTCAATTTGTGATGTTCAAAAATAAGATTCATTTAAATCCATATGCACCTTCAGAGAAGGATTCAAACATAGAGAACAATGCATAGTGAAATTCAGGAAAGTAAGTTAATACGTAATCAACCTCTCTTCCTAAGTTTCACTGATCATTATATATATATATATATATATATATATATATATATATATATATATATATATATATAGGGTCTTATATTTTTCAGAATTAGTTTATCACCAAATCAAATACTAGTATCACATGCGTGCATTATAGGGTTTCATTTTATCTTCTAAATGATCATTATTTTTATCATCATTGAAGTGACCATATTCTCTTCTTTTTCACAGGCCAACTCGGAAAGCCTACAATATTTTACTTGATGCATTTTCTATATCGGGAATGGTGGAGCAGGCTCAGACCGTGTTTAAGAGTATGAGAAGGGATAGGTGAGTAGCGTTTCCTCTCTTCTTCAGTCTTTATTAGACAAAAAAACATTATACATGTTTGGTTCTCCATGGTTATATTTATATTTCAAATTAGTCATGGTCATTTTTTTTTGTATCAATTTGGTAACTTATTTTTCTGTTGCAACTTATTTTTTTTTTGTCAATTTTTTTTCACCACTCATGGAAATTTTTTAGGGACATTGATTCTTTCTGGTAATTGAGTCGCAATTGACAATTAAACATCTGAAGTAGCTTTCATTTGGAGCAAATATAGGACTAAAATGGAACTTAAAATAAGGTTAGCAGAGTATACAGAGAAATATATGCTTCAAGGTTCATTTTGTTTCCACGTCTCTGCTTTTTTTTCCTCACCTAATAATTTGTTTACTTTCACTTGGAATCCATAAAAAGAAAGAGAGAATTATTGAGGTACTGGTTCTAGTTTTTTTCCTTGCAAGAAAAACACATTCACAACACAATTACTGTGGTATGGTGATGGGAATAAGAGATGTGAGGCAAATTACAAAATGAAAAACCCAGTCAACAGCCAAGTAAAAATCAAGCATGGATATGGATCCATGGCCCTCCCACTTTTTTACGTAGGAGGAAAAACAAACTCAACGAATACTATTATTCACTAACTATTAAGGAGGATCTAATGTAGTAAGTAAGAAAAAAAAAATGAAATTTATGTAAAATACCTTTTCTCCATCAAAGCGCAGATCATCTGAAAGGCCAAATACCAATGATGGATTGTGAGTGAATTCCCATACTGGTTTCTGAAATGAAAGTGTCAATTGCTTTAAATTCTGGTTTTTTTAAATCCTATTTTAGTTAGTCTTTGCAAAAAGTCATTTAATACACTTTTTATACTTCTATTTTCACTAACAATAAATTTTAAGGACTAAAACAACATTTTGTAAAGCCAGGGACATAATGAGATCATGCACGTAGCCGATGGCATAATGTTGGAGACTTATCCAGGGGTTAATTAATAGATAGTGGTTTTAGGTATGGTCAGAAATAAACATCAAACATTTTTTAACTGTCACACCATTCCAGTGAGTCCATATGGAAAAGTTTTTCTCTTTATGGATTGAGATGAATGGGCAGTTAGTGTTTGCTAACAAATCCAAACACACTATTCAAATTCATGTACCAAGTGAATTAGAATTTAAGAATATATTCCTGTCTATATTATTATTTAGTGTACAACACTTAGCATTCTCCTCGTATCATTGTACTTTACCCACGCAGATTCTTTCCAGATCTTTGCTCATACACTACCATGTTATCTGCTTATGTCAATGCATCTGATATGGAGGGTGCTGAGAAGTTTTTCAAAAGATTGATACAGGATGGTTTTGAGCCTAATGTTGTCACTTACGGAACCTTAATGAAAGGGTATGCTAAGATAAACGATCTTGAGATGGTGATGAAAAAGTACGAAGAAATGCTTGAGCGGGGAATAAAGGCCAATCAGGCAATTTTGACTACTATCATGGATGCATATGGAAAAAGTGGAGACTTCGACAGTGCTGTTCATTGGTTTAAGGAAATGGAGTCTAATGGAATCTCTCCCGATAAGAAAGCTAAAAATGTTCTTTTATCTATAGCAAAAACTGATCAAGAAAGAGAAGAGGTTAATGAGCTCATAGAGCATTTCAGTGAAACTAAAAGTTTACATAATGGTAGTGGGGTTATTAGATTCGTTGAGGAAGACGAAGAAGATAATTATGAATATTTTGATGATCAGCTGACCAAGGCTTACGATGAACATACTGCAGAGGTAAGTTGATAAGTGTCAAGTCCCTTGGGACCTACACACTACAATTTTTGTACACTTATATAATTGTGGGGTCATTGTATTTTGTGGTATTATCAAGCAATTGAAAATATTTAACACATACCATCCTCCAAATATCAAATATGGTAGTCATGTGGGGAGTAAACATTAACGGTATCTTGACTACTTAGCATGCCTTGTTCTGCCTTTGTTAATAGGGGACTCAGATCACATTTATTCCAAATGCGTTATTAATTAATGCAGTGAATTCCTTTTGCAAACTTTCAAGCGTCATCAACAGTAACTCAAACCTGCCTTTATCTATCAACTTGTGAGTGTTTTCTTCAATTCCATCCTGTGTACGTGCCAAGTAAGGTACACTAGCTTACTTTTGAAAAAATAGTGCAACATATGCTAAATCTTTAGTTTATATCACACCCTTAACTAATATTCTTTTTTCGTTTTGTTTATGAAAATGGAATTGAAGTTTAAATTTCAATTTAGTCAGAATTGGAGGATTGGAATTATAAATACATTTCAATATCTCAAATTTAGGGTACTTATGAGGTAAAATTATGTTTGGTTTAAAATATATACGAATCAATAGATTGCAGTACATGGTAGCCAGCCACCACCAAATTATGAACAGACATTTGTTAAAGTTAATTACGGTGACTCCAGCAAACTAGTATGCTTGACGGTGGAGTAGGAGAATTTGGACAAAAGTATGACTTATTGTGATGGATTGAAAAGCAAAAATAGGACTTACCTACTAAAGCCTTCAAAGTTTGTCCATTCTAATATGGTGTATCATCTATCTATATCACATGGACTTTGATATTAAATCTTTCAAAGTTTGTCTATTTTGATTTGAATCTGCCTCGTGTTTATATAATTTTATAAATTATCAAATAAGCTATTGACTATCATCATAGTGAGGTCAATGAGATCATGCCATTGATGATCTAGGTCTTTCAATTGTTTTTGGCGAAAAATATCTTGGTATAATTTCAGGGATTTTAGCTAGAGTATTCAAGATTGAATTCATTTGTTTATAATGAGAGCTATATTTTACAAGTCTTAATTAGCTGTTCTGTTATATTCATATTTTAATTAATATCATTTTTATATTTTTCGAAACAGATTTTAAGTATCACAAGCAGGTATTTTTATGATTTATTTACTTAAGATTCTTAACAGTTTAATTACCGGGCCCTATAATTGGTTATTAGATAAACTACATTTCCTTTTAGTAAAGGATCTGATTGGGCCATGAGATATTAGATCATGATTCTTTATCACAATTCCCCAATCTTGGGCCTGCTAGACGAAAGACTTCCATAAAGGAATTTTGTTTGATTTTATAGATGATCGACCTTACAATTTAAAATAAATGTTTTTAATGTTTTTCGTTTATGATTACCAATAATTTTATTAAATTTTTATATTATTTTTTAACCAATATTTAACTAATTTTTGAAGTTAAAAATACCTTGATATCTTAACAAATTTTCCTATCTATTTTATTACTTTTTAAAAAATTTATACTTTTAAATCTTATTTATTTTGTAAATTTTTTATTTTAGTTTCCAAATATAGCATTCGTTTATGTAAAACTTTTCGTTAGATTATTACTTACTATAGTTAATATGCAATGGAGTCATCATTATTAAATGTTAAATAAAATAAAATAATTTAATAAAAAAAAGTTTACTAGGACAAATGAAACGACAATAATAAGAATTCAAACTAAAGACAATAATATGTATAATTTTTAAGTTGACAATTTTACGCTAAAATAATAAAGAAAGTTTTAAATGGTGGTGGACTTTGTCTCGTGTAATAATTTGTGTTTCTTTTTGTTTAGTAAACTGTTATGTGATGATAAATGATAATTGTTTTTTATGTCAATATAAGATGTCAAAGTACAAAAGAAAAACCACTTTACAATACTTTACTTTTTAAAAAATAAAATAATTTTTTAATTTAAATTATACATAAATTACAATTGTTAATTAATGTCCAAATTAACTAATTGTTGTTTATAAAACAATAATTTTGTAAATTTTAACTAACTCTTATGTTAAATCCTTAAAATAACATATTAGTTCTAACTAAAAAACAATAAACGCAAATTAAGATATTAATAACAAGATAGATATATAAATTACTTAAAAAAAATATTGTTAGAGAGGTTGTTTAATTTTTATAACTCATTCTTACACGTTAGATGTTACTATTAGTATATTTTACATTATAAAAGGAGTTTTTACTTACAATTTCATATATAGAAAAGGAAAGAAAAGTTAAGAGAAAGAAAGTGATTCACTTAAAATATAACACTTTTAAAGATGGCAGGTGGGGCATTTGTTAATTCAGAAAATTCAAGACAACATGAAAATGAAAGCAGGATCACAGTATTTGTATTGGTCACATGTTTTGTAGCAGCTATGGGTGGTTTACTCTTTGGTTATGACCTTGGAATCACGGGAGGAGTGACTTCTATGGAACCATTCTTAATAAAATTCTTTCCAAGTGTTTATAAACAAATGAAAGATGATTCTAATCATGAAAGTCAATATTGTAAATTTGACAACGAACTCCTTACTTTGTTCACCTCTTCTTTATATCTTGCTGCATTAGTAGTTTCCTTTTTTGCTTCCACCACAACAAGAACGATGGGACGTAAGACTTCAATGTTTGCAGGTGGATTATTCTTCCTTGTTGGTGCATTGTTGAATGGTTTTGCCATCAATATTGAAATGCTCATCATAGGTCGTTTATTACTTGGTTTTGGTGTTGGATATTGTAATCAGGTGAGGCTCTATATCAATGTCAATGCTTTCAAATTTGGTTAAAAGGGTATGAAGAAATTATAATGATTAAATTGTTTTTTACTTTTCCTCTGTTTTTTTTATTATTTGCAATAGTCTGTACCTGTGTATTTGTCTGAAATGGCTCCAACATCAATAAGAGGTGCACTTAACATTGGATTTCAAATGATGATCACAATTGGCATCTTGGTTGCAAACCTTATTAATTATGGCACTGCCAAACTGGAATATGGTTGGAGAATTTCTTTAGGTGTTGGTGCAGTTCCTGCAATCATGTTATGTGTAGGATCTCTTTTCTTAGGTGACACTCCTAACTCCTTAATTGAAAGAGGTAAAAAAGAAGCAGCTAAGAAAATGTTGCAAAAGATTTGTGGAATGGACAATGTTGATGAGGAGTTCCAAGACCTCATTGATGCGGCTGAAGCAGCTAGAGATGTGGAACATCCATGGAAGAACATCACAAAACCAAAATACAGACCTCAACTGATTTTTTGCTCTCTCATTCCATTTTTCCAACAATTCACTGGCATCAATGTTATCATGTTCTATGCACCTGTCCTCTTTAAAACTTTAGGCTTTGGTAATGATACTTCTCTTATGTCTTCTGTTATCACTGGAGGTGTTAATGTGGTTGCCACTATTGTTTCCATTTTCTCTGTGGACAAGTTTGGAAGAAGGATATTGTTCCTCGAAGGAGGCATTCAAATGCTTATTTGTCAGGTAAAAGCATTAAATTAATCGATAAACAATATTTGTTATTTTAGTATGTAAGGAGATGACATTTTACCACTGAGGTCATTTGCTAGCCTGAATAACTAATTTGAAGTTCATAATAATTATGTGTAGCTTGCAGTTGGAATTATGATTGCTCTAAAATTTGGAGTGAGTGGTGAAGGTTATTTTACCAATGGAGAAGCCAGTCTTCTTTTATTCTTTATATGTGCCTACGTTGCAGCATATGCATGGTCTTGGGGTCCACTAGGGTGGTTGGTTCCTAGTGAAATATGTTCTCTTGAGGTTCGATCTGCTGGACAAAGCACCAATGTTGCTATAAACATGTTATTCACCTTTGTCATTGCTCAGGTTTTCCTAACCATGCTTTGCCACTTGAAGTTTGGTCTTTTCTTCTTCTTTGCTGGATTTGTGCTTATCATGACCATTTTTGTTGCCTTGTTCTTGCCTGAGACAAAAAATGTTCAAATTGAAGAAATGAATAGAGTTTGGAAATCACATTGGTTTTGGAGGAAGTTTATTCAAGAGAATGTAGTCATTATTAAACATCCTCCTATAACAACAATTTGAAATTAGATTGACCGAGAACTTCATGTACATGTATATCAACAAAATCTCTATCATTTTCCAAACAATCCATTGTAATTTAGTAATTTTTATGATATGTATCAAATATATTCAGATATAAGTTCATCAAAAAATTATTTATTCTATTTTTATATATAATATTTTAGAATTTGGGGATTTAATATTTGAGTGTAATTTCCATATTAAATTATTTAAATCGTCTACAAGTCAAAAGATTCAATAGATTTTTTACCTAGGACAAAAAAGCATGTTAAGTGATTTCTTTTACCTCGGAAAAAAATATATTCATAATTTCCATGACAGATAAAAAAAAGAGAAATAAAAGAAATGAGTTTAACTAATTGAAAAAAAAAATATTTTATGATCAGTTGTTTAAATATAAATTATCACTGTTAAAATTTAGTCATAATTGAAATTGGTTTGGAATTATAATTCTCACATGAGTTGAGCAAATAAGTAGGTTATAAATTATAATTTTATCTTGGAATTCAATCAATTTTGATATCTCAAAATTAGGATAGTTATGCGGTGAAGATTTATCAGGTTTGACAAATAAAAGAAAAAGAAACAATACATTGCTGTGGATGTTGACAACCACCATCAAATTAAGAGATGGAACATGTGAAAATACTATATTTTTTATCTGCCCTGAAACATATGAATGGAACAGAAGTTTTAAATACTTATATTTTTTCACTCTTTTAAATTTATTTATTTTCTGTGCATTTCACTCAAGAAAATTTTATTTCTGGGTTTAGAATGTAAGAGTTTCGACCCTGAATAGAACAGAAATTTACTCAGCTCAAAGAACATCATTTTAGTACAAACTTCCTTCACCGCACTATGCTGTATTTGCAGCTTCAGAATATACAATTGTACAAGCCTGTTAAACTGATTAATACAAGATATGGAAACAAAAGTCTCACAAAACAAGTCAGAATTTTCAAACTATGAAACTGATATCGATTTCAATAAATCATCCACGTACACTTTAAGTTTACTTTTTGTAATTGCACCTTCCCTTCTGCTTTCTGGAACTTCTTCCCCGTTCTTGAAGAGTATTAACGTTGGTAATCCATAAACTTTATACTCTTCAATTAGCCGTGGGTTGGCATCATGATCAATCTTCACAACAATTAATCTGTCTTCATATTCCTGCAATTTATTATATACAAAAATTCAGGGGAAATTTTTTACCCTAAAGAACACTTTCACACTGGTTTATAGGAAAATCTTGATATATGTTTCACATTCAGAGAAAATTCTGTTCCTTCAATCATGAATAAGAATGATCCAACCATAACTAATTGTCTCAAAAGCTAATTTTGGATTGTTTCACTATGAGGAGTGTTGACAAAACACTCTCAAACACTATGATAAGACCCATACAATTTTTGTGATTTCTAACTACCAAACGCTGATTCAAGGGCTTTTTAAAATCTTTCAATGATGGAAAGTTTGATTTCATGCCATCATTTGAAACCAGGGAACAACATCTTCTTCAATATGTTCAGCTGCTATTGCCAGTCATGCTCATCAGGAACTTCATAATAAACTAAAAAATGTTGCATCAATTATATCCATAGTAAAATCTGAGTACCATCGAACTTCGGAAACACAAATTTAACATTCCTTACTTTAAAGGGTTGTTCAAATGGGTCTACCAAATGGCCTTTACCTATGATTCATTGAGTTTTATTTAGCCAACAAATCCAGATGATTTTCTGTTGTTTCCACCATTTTTTAAAGGCATCCACCATGAATTTTTTAAAGGCATCCACCATGAATTTTTCACACAGATAGCACATTGGCAATTTCCTTTTACCAAAATAGCATACTGTAGGTTTTATTTTCTAGTGTTTGTTCAGAATTTGATTTTCCAAAAACTGAATTCTAACATGTTTTTGGTGTTTATGTCAAAAAAACATGTTAGTGTAAAATCATGTTCAGAATTTGGTTATCCGAAAACCGAATTCTGAATTAACTCAGTAAAAGCATGTTATTTGAGTAAATAAAAGCTACATTATGCTATTTTGATAGAAGAGTTTATCTGTGTAAAAAATTCCATCCACCACTCGTTTCAGGTCTTTCAGATCAGTTGCTAACTCCTTGAATCTCGTTTTTCAGCCAATTAACAAGACCAATCTAACAGTAAACTAAATGCAACAAATACGCAGTATCAAACGATGAAAGTGTAAATCTTCATTGTTTATATATTAAAACAGAATTGCTAGAGAAAAATGTGATAAAACAACAATCCTCTAGTAGACTACGAGTCTATTTGGACAAGTTTATCTACAAGCACTTGAAAGAAAAAAAAAAAATCAAATTAGCTTGCATAAGGTAATTTGTAGATATTTTTTTATCTTGCCATGAAACAACTCCTCCATTCTCATCACCCTTTTACACAAAATCACTGTTAGGGAACTTCCTAAGCAAACTTCACACACCCCACTTCCACCTCTCCATTTCTTACAATTTCTCATAACTAGTTTGCTATTGATTCCTAAGAGAGCTTTGCGTGAAAAGTTACCAATTGTAGTGTTTTTCTAAATATTGGACAGCTTTCTTTAAAAACATGAAATATCTGTTTCTGGAGATAAACCATTTTTAGAAAAGGCAGAAAACATGTTTACAAACACACACAGTAATCTGCAATCAAGAATTCAGATTAGAAAGAAAATCAGATGTTATACACACCAACAACGAATCAAGAAAACCTCTCAAAAAATGCATAAAGGGTAGCTTTTACTATAGGAAGCAAAAGAAAATGGGAATTAAATAGATAGAAAAAAAAAAACCTTAGCAAGGGATTCCATAGCGGGAGAGATGAGACGGCAAGGACCGCACCAAGTGGCGACGAACTCAACCAGAACAGGACGGTTCGCCTCCAACACCGTCTCCTTGAATTGGCTCTCGTTAATCTCCGCCACTCCCGCACCGCACGTCACCGTCAGTTGAGGAACCGCAGAGGAGTGATTCCGGAATCTGGGTCTTGTTCTGAGAGGCCAGAGCCTCTGCCTCGCGACCGACCAGGAGCTAGAGACAGGAACAGAGTACGAGGTTGAAGCAGATGCAGACACTGTACGCACCGGAACCGGAGGAAGTGACAGTGTCACGGCGTCCATGTGTTGGGAATGAAACGATAAAGGAAAGGAAAAGTTACGACGAAGAATCAATGTTATTTTTGTAGTGTCTGATTTCTCTTCCCCAATTATATATTATATAAATATATAAATAAATATTCGTTATTTTGTGGCCACATACATAGATCTATACACCACTGCAATACTCACCATCCAATTAATTAAAAATTCTCATCATAGTTTTTGTCATAACACCACAAAAATAATTAAAAAAACACAGACATAATTAAACAGAAAAGTACCAAATTGGAATAATTTTATCTGAAGTACCAAATTTATAAACAAGAGAGTTCCTTATACAGAAGACATTGATTTCGGTGTTCATGTGATAAAAGTTTATGTTTAATGCGTCTAATAAATATATTTAAGATTAGATTATAGTCTATCTTTTAGTGGATTAATCTATGTCTGACGCGTTTAATGATTAGACGTTCATCTTAATTATTTTAATGATTTTTTGTTGTCTTAGTTTTATATGTTTAAAGGATGATATACTATACATCTTTCTGCATATAAATATTTGTATGATTTAATTTCTTTCTCTTTTATCAATTTTAATCGTTCTATACGTGTTTTTTTATACGTAATATGTGTATGTGATTTTTTAATCTATTTAATGGGAATTCGTTTACGATGAATCAACAAACTTAATATTTTTTTTTTAAATTGGATTTTTAGGTATATGAGTTTTTATGCACTTATTATTAAAACAAATTTAACAAATAATTATCATGACCATTTTTGTTGCCTTGTTCCTATCTGAGAGAAGAAATATTCGAATTGAAGAGATAAATAAAGTTTGGAAATCACACTGGTTTTGGAATAAATTCATGATAATGTATAGATGGATATCCTTGTATAATTAAAACTCAAAAATTAAATTGATGAAAAAATTTATTTATATCAACTCCTCAAAATTTCTATTGTATTTTTATTGTTTGTGTTGAGTATGATCAAGTAATTTACTGTGATAGAAATGTATATTAAATTCATAAAAATTTAATATGCTAGAAAACATATGCGTTTATACCATTTAAAAGTAGTACTTGAATTTTACTAGATTTTATATTTATATTAATTTGTATTTATATTAATTTGTAATATTGAAAGTATTTAAATCAATAAAAGGTCGAAAGAGTAAACATATACCTATAACACGTTATACAATAAATCCGAAATAAACAAAAAGGTTAAGGATGTGTTTGGACATTCGATGAAATGATCCTAAAAATGAAAAGCATAAATAAAAATTATATATAACAAATAAAATTGTTTTTGTGAGTATTATAATCAATTTTAATTTCAACTAAAACTCTCGTATTAATTAGATGTGAATATGAATATGAATAATATCTGATTTTTTAATTAAATAGGAAAATGGCAAATATAATAAATCACGAGTATTTCAATAATTTAAATAATAATAAGCATAAGTATTGAAAAAAACAAAAAATACGTTTATATAAAAGAGATTATTTTTAGTCTTTAGTTTTGTATATTTTTTCTTTTATTATACGTTTATTTCTCTTATTTTTTTTAGTGTGTTTTATATTAATATAATTCACTCATATATATATATATATATATATATATATATATATATAATAAATAATAAATAATTATTTTTTATATTTTAAATTAAATTTTAAAATTATTAAAATATCTTTGAATTTAAAATATATATTTTTAGTAGAAATATTTTTTAACTCTAAAACTTAGTATACTTTAGACATTATCTAAATTAACAAATTATATATATATATATATATATATATATATATACATTCTTTTGTCACAATGATTATATTTTTTTTTATATTTAAATAATATATTATCAATTTCATTCGATTATTTATTTTTCTATTAATATTTTTATTTTTTACTATTTTTTTATATAAAAATATTTGAATCTCAGTTTTAAATTCAATTAAGTAAACATTTTATTTTTAAATAATATAAAAAAACTCATTTTTTTTATTCTTTTTAATCTCTAATTTTTATTTTATTTGAAAAACTTTTACCTTATTAAAATAATTTACATTATCTTTCAAATGTTTAACTATTTTAATTTTTTTTTTTCAACTTACAAAATACTTTCCATCTCTTACATGTATATATTTTTCTTCAATATTTGTTTAATGGTTATCTAATTGTTTTTAAAATAATGATTCTTAAATAATATTTTTTTAACAACATTTAAATATTAAAATTATTTCACAATCAATAATAATAATAATTATAAATATCATATACCAATCACATAAACGATCTAAACGTTATTTTGTAATTATCATTAGGATTGTTTTTAGGATACAGATGTAATCATTTTTCTCTCTTTTACGTGAAAGATGTACATAGAAAATGAGCCCAATTGCCATGTCTGTCTAATAGGAATGTAATGCAAATTTCAATTGGAGTAGTTCGTGCGAAAGAGTTTAATGGCTGTCGCAACCCAGAAACTCAAAATCCCTTCTCTTTTCTCTGTAATCGCCAAATTCTCATATTCGACATCACCTTACAACAATCTTCATTATGATTCTTCTGTGGCCGACAACCTCGTCTCCGTCTTCACCCAACAACCTAACGCCGCCGGGCCCGAACTCAACCGCTTCGCTCCCATCCTCACGCCTCCCCTTGTCGAGTCCGTCCTCACGCGCCTCCCCACTTGGAAACTCGCCCTCTCCTTCTTCCAATGGGCCTCCGATCAACACCAGCATGGCTACCGCCATAATTGTTACACCTACAATACCATCGCCTCTATCTTCTCCCGTTCCCGCCAAACCACCCATATCAAAACGGTCGTCAAACAGCTCGTGGAGTCCGCTCCTTGTTCCTTCACGCCCGGTGCCTTGGGCTTCCTCATTCGGTGTTTGGGCGAAGTGGGCCTGGCGCAGGAGGCCCACCACTTGTTCGATGAAATGCGGGTGAAGGGTCTTTGCGTTCCCAATGTTTACTGCTACAACTGCTTGTTGGAGGCTCTGTCCAAGGCCGGGGAGGTTGATTTGGTGGAGGCTAGGTTGGTGGAGATGAAGGGGTTTGGGTGGGAATTTGATAAGTTCACGCTGACGCCTGTCGTACAAGCTTATTGCAAAGCTCGCAGGTTTGATCAAGCTCTGAGGGTTTATGATGGGATGAAGGAAAAGGGTTTGGTTGATGCGCGTGTTTGCTCTATGCTGGCATTGTCGTTTTCCAAGTGGGGGGATGTGGATAAAGCGTTTGAGTTGGTGGAGAGGATGGAGGGACAGGGGGTTAGGCTAAGTGAGAAGACTTTCTGTGTTTTGATTCATGGGTTTGTCAAGGAGAATCGGGTTGATAGGGGCCTTCAGTTGTTTGAGAAAATGTGTCGGGTTGGCTTCACTCCTCCTGTTTCATTATTTGATGTTCTCATTGGAGGACTGTGTAAGAGTAATGATGCTCAGAGAGCTCTGAGCTTGCTTTCGGAGATGAAGCAGTTTGGGGTTGCCCCAGATGTTGGAATCTTTACGAAGTTGATATCGGCTTTTCCAGACAGAAGTGTGATTACCAAGTTGCTGGAAGGGGTTCTGGAAGATAAAGAGGAGAAAATTCTCGTTTTGATTTACAATGCTGTTTTGACTTGTTATGTTAATGAGGGACAGGTGGATGAAGCCTGCCGCCTTCTTCAGATGATGATTCAGAGCAAATTCAGTGATGTCCAGATGGATGATTTCTTCAAGGACAAGAGATTGGCTTTCCCAAATGCTGCTTCCTTTAGCATCGTGATTGATGGCTTACTCACAAATGGTCAGTTGGACCTCGCTCTAAGTCTTTTCAATGACCTTAAACAATTTGTTGGTAGGCCAAGCGTTTTGATTTACAACAATCTGATCAATGGTCTCTGCGATTCTGATAGATTGGAGGAGAGCCGTGAGCTGTTGAGAGACATGAAAGAATCAGAAATTGAACCAACTCATTTCACTTACAACTCAATTTATGGATGCCTGTGTAAAAGAAAGGATGTTGTAGGAGCGATCGATACGTTGAAAGTGATGCGTGCTTGTGGGCATGAACCGTGGATAAAAAATTCCACCCTTCTTGTGAAAGAGCTGTGTGATCATGGCCGGGCTGTAGAAGCATGCGATTTTCTTGACAGCATGGTTCAGCTAGGTTTCCTTCCTGACATAGTTTCCTATTCTGCAGCAATGGGGGGTTTGATAAAGATTCAAGAAGTGGACCGAGCATTGAACTTGCTCAGGGATTTATGTTCTCGTGGCCATTGTCCTGATGTGGTTGCTTTTAACATAGTGATCAGAGGGCTCTGCAAGGTCAACCGAGTTGCAGAAGCTGAAAAATTGTTTGATGAGATTGTTGTGAAGGGTCTCTGTCCCTCAGTTGTGACTTACAGTCTGCTTATAGATAGTTGGTGCAAAAGTGGCTCTGTTGATAGGGCGATGTCTCTTCTGTCGAAAATGTCTGAAGAAGACAGGGAGCCCAATGTCGTCACTTACTCAACTTTGGTGGATGGGTTTTGCAGAGAAGAAAGGCCCGATGATGCACTCTTGGTTTGGAATGAGATGGAAAGAAAAGGTTGTTCTCCTAATCGAGTTGCTTTTATGGCACTTATTTATGGTCTTTGCATTTGCAAGAGGCCATCTGCTGCACTCCAATATTTACGTGAGATGGAACAGAAAGAAATGAAGCCCGACTCGTTCATTTATATTGCATTGCTCAGTGCTTTTCTGTCTGATATGGACTTGGCCTCTGCATTTGAGATTTTTAAGGAGATGGTTTATTCAGGATTTTTCCCAGAATCCCATGATAAAAGTTACCCCGTTGTGATGGATGCAATAGACAAATTTTCCAAGGATCACAGAACATCCTCTGGTATGAAAGTTTTAAGTGAAGAGGGGAAATTTCCTACGCATTGCTTGAAAACCGTCGGATTAGAAATTGATGTTACATCGGACAAGTAAAAATTGATGCATTTGAAAAGAAACAAATGTACACAAAATGAAACTAATGTGCTGATCAAAGATACACGTTACTTGATTTGGATCTTAAGAGAATACAAGAGAAAAAGATACATAACAGCTGATCAAAGGAGCGCTATGTTCTGTTCTTTCGGTAGTCATGGGAAATCGTTGACAATGTATTGATATTTGGTTTTTCTGTTGTGACAAACACAACGAGAGCTCGAAAATTTTTCAAGATACACACAGTGGCGAATTTTCTGTAATATTTTTTTTATAATACTTCATGTAAATGTGATCTCCCCCCTCTCATCTTCTTCTAGTTGACGTTTATTATTTTTTAATTTGAAAGTAAAAAAAAAAATTGTCTTTTCCTTTATCTAGCAATACAGTATGCTAGTTTAATTTATTTAAGTTTTACTTTTTATTTTCACTCGAAACTTCCCTCTTCTCTTTAATAAAATAAAAACATCCCGCTTGTCCACTTCATATTTTCATATTACTATGTTTTTGTTTCCATTTATACAGTAATATTTTTATTTTAGTTATACAAATATATTCAACATATAAATTAATTTTTATTCTAATCATGAAAAATTGTTTCAAAATAAAAATATTTATATTAAATAATATAAAATTTATAAATATTTAAGATTAAAATAAGACTTAATATTATATCTTATTTATGATATGACGGAACCTGTAAAGTCGTTACACAGGAGACTACGGGTACATTTTTTATTTTTCACGAGTTATGTAAGCACCAATCAATTAGTCACATCTTTGACCATGGATATTCAACTGATGGTGAGATTAAACTGGGAGATTTTGAAATTTGAGGAACTATTACATGTCTGAATTTGAAAATAGATTGAAAAAAAAAAGATTAAATAATATAGAGAAATTACTTGAGTCATTTTGCTGTCATTGAAGTCATGAGTTGAGCTACCGTGTTCCACGTGACAAACTAGATTTTCCAATAGAGTAACGTAACTCAGAAGAAAAAGATAGTTGATATATCCTATTAAATACGATTGTGCATATTTCTAGAAGTATTTGATTGATTTGTTGGATTAATTTATATAACATTTAAAACACATTTTCTTAGAATTTGATTGATTTGCTGAACTGATTTAGAGTATTTAAAGCACTTTAATCTTCCATCATCACCACGTAGTGTAATTTTAAAAATCAATTCTCTTCATTGTGATAGTAGCGTATAACTCCAGTGTTCGGAATCCCCTCACATATTTGCATTCTCCGAAATTGAGATATAGTAGAGAAAAACATCCACAATAATAATCAGAGTTATCCTATAAAAAAAACTGGCCAATTTAACGCCATTCATTCCATTAAAAAAAGTCAATCTAGACTCTAGAGAGCTGGTTCCAAAAGTTACATGTTACATTTAAAACGAAGGAGCTGGAAATATAGACTATCTCCCCCAACATGGCAATGCTATTAAAATAAGGGAATATTAGGCCCCAACTTGCACAACTTTTCTTCAATTTTAAGTGGAGAACATGTATCAAATCTCCTCCTACAAGTTGCTCCCAGAAGCAGATACCTCGGTACTACAGACTGGGCAAACCTGCCGACAAAGAGCCAAGGAATTTGATAAAAACAATGGAATAATTTATGAATTGTTGATACGTTACAATTAGGTCTTGCGAATGAAACTTAAACCTCTAGAGAACTAAAACAGTTATCGTGAAATAAGTAATAATAAATATGCCCTGAAGAATGAGGTGGAACAATCATTATTCAAGCTTCAACTCCATACCAGCTTAAATGGTCTTAGCTGATTCGTTCTAAGTTTAATTTGGCTCGTGCCCAGTTATTTTCTTTCTAAAAGCTTCCTCCAAGTTCGGATAGTGACAAAATGGTTTTAATCGATGAGTGCATAAAACCTTAGAAGGGATATATCAATGTCAGCTAATGCCAGTGAAATATTTAAAACTCCACACTTTCTTAAAAAAGTCAAGGAAATGTCTAATACAAGCTATAAAACTTAAGATATAGAGCTGTGAAACATGGGAATAGGATCATAGAAGACTGTTGCTTTACAGCTAGAAATAGCGAATAGAAAAATCAAGATTAAAGAAATAATCAGATGTAAAATTGAGTCTGTGAAGGCTATTAAAACATGTAAAGGATTCGTAAAAAATCAAGACAATAACATATGTACTGTGCAATCCATGCTCAATTCCAGGTATTTTAAGCAGAAGAAGACCAAAAACCACATAAGAGTATCTATGCACCCTATAATTCTCTTAGGATTAGGGCACAAACGGATTATCCAACCAGAGGCAAAGTGGTGTGCGCCAAAAAACTAATGGAACCATAAATTAGAACTCGTTTGTTGAAATTGGAAACTAATAGCTACATTAAAAGATGAACATTGACCTCATGTATGTAAATAGATGAAAACGGTAAGGCAGAAGCATACCTTGTTTATTTTCAACCAATTGTTGATACACTCAGGATGGTACAGATGTTTGCAGGAAAGATGTGTTAAAGACTCACCATCCTCAAAGTCCACCCGGCAAATGACGCACCTGATACAGGATCACAACAATTAGGCACCTGGTATAGCATTAACAAAGTTAAGTTTACAAGTAACAGAATTTGCACATACGAATCATTGCTTCCATGCTGATCACTCCCAATCTTGTAGTTGAGTGAAGGCAAACCGGCAATAGTATCGGTTGAAAGACCTCTGCTCTCAGTTCCAACTACTTCACCCAATGCCAGTAATTCCTGAAATAATTGAAATTTTCTATCAACCATGAGACACAAGGAGACAAAGAGGGTGGACAGCATCACACAAACTTTGGTATGTAGATCAAAGTTACCTCGTATGAAAGTTCATCTGGGTCAACGTCCTCCCAAGCATCCTACAAAAACAGACCAAAGTGGTTAATATTAAAGGAAGCACTTATAGAATTAACAAAAATACATGAGTTGTGTGATTAATATTACATTCCAAAAATAGTAACAAATCAATCCAGCCAAACTGATATTGTGATTACAATAACATGTGATAATAATCAAGACGAAGAAGCCAAATCAGAACAAGATATTCTGACATAAAATGCAGGATATTGAGCCAACTGTTGGTCCAACAGTACTAATACGCCCCTAAACTTTATTTTAATTTTTGTATTTATTTTCTAATAATGTCTCCTTTTTCTCAGACATGCAAGTAAATGAAATAAGATTAACCTTTTATCTCAAAGATTTTGGCCCATAAATACATAGGATTTTTCGTTAACAAAGTTATCACCATTTTACTATTAAAACATGCTAAAGCTATTGACATAGAGCTTTAGAAGGTTGTCAATATAGCAGGCACTATCTAAAATTAACGGAGCAATTTAGACAGTCTTGACCATCACAGCAGCACTGGCCTGTAATAGTGGCGGTCACTACTATCCTCTAAAGGGAGACCTTTCTGTTTTAACATCACTAAAACTGACCATCATTGAATGTCTGCAACTACTTCTAGCTCCATACACAAGCAATATTTAGGAAATAATCCATCACAAATCTTGCACTTTTAGGTCCACCCACGCACAGCTGGGACTTCACACTTCTACCATAGTCCAAATTACTTTGGGACTTGCACATTCTCAGACAGTTCCGACACGTTGATCTGGTCTTCAATTCCAATGATCCCATTGTTTAGGTTCATTAGGTACTTCTCTGTTCTTTTGCACAACTTCTTAAAACTTCGTAGTCACATCCATCTGACCTGACTTTTAGTTCATTTTAGGTTACTAATTGGAATTTGGGGACTTAACTCACATGTTTGGAAACACATTTTATACTCACGTCATCCCGAAAAATCATTTCCAACACGCAAAAGCTACTTGTATTAGCTTCTATATGATGTAGATTGAACTTGTATTAGCTACCATATTTTTCAAAGACTTGAAACTCTTAGAATTATCAACTTTGTCCTTTACAGATTGCTCCCAAATCTGCTTTGTCACAGATAAGCCATAAAGTAAATAACTGGTCCCCAATATAAGCCTATCATCCAATAGCTTTGGTCGCATCTCTATTAGTTTCCAGTGCAAAACATATTTTTCCTAGTGAGCAGACCTCCAATTTCAAACAAATTACTCATAAACATCTGAATGAATGTAATAAAGTATTCACAATAAACGACCCAGAGAACCCAATCAAGGTGAGAAGTGCTTTATTCTTTTCATCCTTCCCTATAGATAGGAACGAGGTTCCTGAACAGGTCCGGAGAGAGTATATATTCAGAGCCTGACCCCACCCCCAAGGTAACAAAATTACCATTGTGCCAAGGCTTTCCCTTGGTGCAAATAAAATAATATACACTATAAATGATAAATAGACGAGAACAATTGAAGTTAATAGATTTATTCCAAAAATAAATTTCAGGTCAAGCTTGTCTTTGAAAGAATTTAGCCAAATCAAATCAACATATGTTTGGTGAGCTAATAGGGGAATTCTCCTCAAGCCAAGTAAAAGTGGAGGAACTCTGGCAATGTTCATTGACTACAAGCACCGGTAACTTTTCCAACATCCTTTTTTTTTGGAAAATGAAGTTCAGGTGTAGGAATGCATAGTTATCAATAGAATGCAGCACTAATGCCATCACAGCATGTTACAGCCCGAGGCCACCACAAACCTCATTTCATGGAGCATTTTCGCCATCCTTCATTTCCAATCATTCATTATTCAATGAAGAAAGCCTAATCATCTCATCCACCCTCATGAGCTCTATCTCATTGATTGCCAGTGATATTTACGACCATTTCCAATGTTTTCCAACACCCTCACTACACAACTGCACACTCTACCCAATCCAATGCTCATTCTCTGTTCACACCCCCAAGACGCAGGTTGCAAGCCCCATTCTTTTTTTCCACCTGCTCTGCTACTCAATCCCTCACCACTGTTCCTTTTTTTAAACAAAATAATGAATATGATTAATTTTGGATAACTTTTACTTTTGAATATATGGGTTTAGTATAAATCTATAATATAATAGTCAGAATAGCAGCCATTCTGCTATATCCAATACCGTACAGCACCTTTTGGGGGCAAGCACTCCCTCCACATTGATATCTGGTACTGATATAACAATGGGTATAGATGAATTGCTAACCATAAGACAGCAGGAGAAGAGGTTGACTGTGCTAATAATCACCAACCTCTAAAAATGAAAAAACTGCTTCAAAACACTTCCTAAAATATCCAAATGGACACACAAACAAAAAAACATACGGAGACAATGCTTTATTGAGTGTCCAAACACACATTACAACAAATCATACACTCTTAATTTAGTAAGCTCTCTAGAGTGTAGTGGTAGAAAGTAGATGAAAGAACCATGCCCTAAATGGATTTATTGAAAACTTGGAGTTGGAAAGCCAAATGGCATCATTATATATGTCGCCAATTCTATTGAGTTGGATAAGGCTTGCTCATTTTTGTTAACAAAATAAATGAAAGATTTGAAATTGAAGAAGTCTGACCTGTTTAAGTAAAGTCTTGTAAACCTATACTTATACTGAATGCACAAACAGTTGAAGGGGAGTAGCTGGTTGTCTACCCTAAAAGTGATGTAATAGTAGATAGAACAAAAAAAACCTCCAAAATTTCCTCAAAGAAAATGTACACCCTGGGTTACGATAATTTTCAAACAGGATTAAATTATGTCCATAACTAAAGCAAATTTCCACCAACAGGTATTATATTCCAAGGAACCATAAAATATGCCCCAAATTATATAGTACAGAGGTTTTACACCTTTCCAATGTTTGGTATTGTGTCCATGGTTCCGTGTGAGAGTACATGTGCAGAGACATTTACCTGAGAATTAGCACCATGTTCCTCTACGTCCTCTGCCTCCCCTGTATTTGAAAAAGAAATTAGTGTTTATTTCAAAAAGAATAAAATAAAAACCTACAAATTACAGTCAGCCAAGAAAACTTACGATCATTTATCCCAGCAAGAGCCAACAATCTAGCTGCCATCTCCCTCTCTTCAGCTTCCTGTAATGCTCTAGCATATGCTTCATCGCTTGAAAAAACATCTGGGTCAAATTCAATGCTGGGATTATCATGTTCTCCAGCACTAGCATGGACATCAAATGCATCTTCATCTTCATACTCCTCGTTATCATCATCTTCATCGTCATCCTCGTCATCATCATCCTCATCGTCATCCACGTCAGTACCATCATGTAGATCATCAAAATCATCTCCATCATCATGCAAATAGCTTTCACCTTCCCAACTACCATAATCACTTCCATCATTATTCATTCTCAGCATCATATATGCCCTTTCCTATTTAGTAATTAAAAACACAATATCAATAAGAAGAATGTGAAAATAAAAGCAAAAAACCAACCCTGTAGTTAGTAGTTTATTGACGTATAAGTGTATTACACACATACGGAGGCAGGGAGCTCAATTAAAACAACTTACTAAATCACATTCGTCATACAACAACATTCATTCCATATCTCTACATGGAACTGGACGGTTTGATCAACATTAAAATTAGTTGGGTTCGTGAGTGTTAGCCCGAAAACTTCTGATGTGAAGTTTGGCTTTGATTATCTATCATTAGAGAGGAAACAGCTTGGGGGAGAATCATATCTGTTAGACTTCAACAGCAAAGCTCATCAAATCATACACCGATTTACGACATGAAAACATGGCTGTTTGTGAAAGACGGGTGAAAGAGTACAGCAGGGACATGCAAACGCTACTAAATAAAACGAAACATTAACCTAAATACAATTTAAGTAAAACAGAATTTCAGTAATACTATAGGGTTTAAGTAGTATCAAGCATCCTGATACAGAAAATCATTTTGATTACTCAGTACTCGTAAATCACTGTCAAAATTGGATTACCAAGCTTATAGTTCACTTGATTTTGGTTTCTAACCACAGGTATAGAACTAAACAAAGGAATATAATAGAATGAGAAGAAGAGGAAGAAGAAGAGCGAAACCTGCTCCTGGAGGGTTCGAGCAAGAGCAAGGTCAGCATCGACCTGGCTGAGATTAGTGAAAGGGGTTCGCGTAGGTTGGCGAGGGTTGGGCGCAGATCCAGTTGGTTCTCCTTCACCTACATCGGCTTCTCGATCTTCTTCCTCTTCCGCCTCCACTTGCTCTGCCATGTGCTCCTCGCCATTCAAATTGGAATGCTCTTCCTCTAGGTTATGATTGTTCGATTTCACTCCTCCGGAACCTACTTTCGCAGTGGCGGTGTTATTGTTAGCGGCGGCGGCGGTGTCGTTCTCCATGCGAATGCGAGAGAAGAAGAAGCAGAAGAAGAAGAAAGCGGTGAAAGAGAGAGGAATTGGAGATGAAGCAGGCGCAGATAGATTAAGAGGATCGAATCAATCGAAGAGAATATATGTAAATATGATTATATAATTAATTATTAATTAACTTATTATTATACATTATATATATTCGAAAATAAACAAATAAATAAATAAATAGGAGATGAAGGTTGTTGGCGTTAGAGAGAAAGATCATAATCAAAATCAAAACTGAAAAGGTCCACAAGATGGAATAAGGAGACGCTGTGGGCTCCACAAGCTTCGACGTTCCGATTCAACATCACCGTCCATCTCTGTGGTCCCACGTAAGATCAACGGCTCCTCGTGCCTCTTCCCAGTAACTTATAACTTGGGGGAGAAGACAACGTGTTTGTTTTAATTTTTGAAAAATTGTTTGTTTTTATACGAAATAACAAAAACATAAAACAGAAAGAATACCTATTCAAATGTATTATTATAATTTTATTTTCAAATAACATTTTTCTGAAGCAGTTATTTTTATACGTTTGACATTGTAACTAATTTGTAATTTTTTCTTTATTAATTTTAAATAACTTTGTTTATTTTTAGGAGTGTGGATCACTCAACTTATTTTGAACTTAAATTCTTTTTTATAAGTAGATTTTGAGCCATCCACCTAGTAAAAGAATGGAACATCTCTCCTTTGTGAGAAAAAATATAAGAAATTCTAAAAAATTAAAATATATCATATTTAAATTACTTATAATTAAATTGTTTCTGTTTTTTAAATATTTTTATTTAGATAGAATGATTAAAATATTTGTATTTCAATTTTTTATTTGAATAAATTAGTTGAAAAATTTTCGTTTTAAAAATATGTATTTTAAAATTTAAATTTTAAAAATATTTTTCGAATTTAAATATTTAAATAATATTTAACTATTTTTTTCAATATGTATGGATATAATCTATATAAAAAGATTACTTGTGAAATTTTAATTTTCTTGTTTATTAATGAATTTTAAATTTTATTGTTTTGATTACTTGAAATATTTTATTAATAATTTCAAATTTTCATTTTTGTTTTTAATATTTTTTATTTGAATAACTCATTTTACTAAAGAAAATCAAATTTCGGTTATTATTTTAAATTGCATCATTCAAACATTCTGTTAATATTTAGATAACGACCATAAAAAATTAAGTCATGCTTGTATTAATAATGGCATTAAATTTATTTTAAAAAAACTAGTAAAAATACGTACATTACGTGTTATATTTTCTTACTAAAATAAAAATATTATTATCATAAAAATTATTAAAATAAATTTAAATAATTTTTACAATTTTATTATAGGTAATGTTTTTTAAGTATTATTTTTATTAAATAGTTATTTTATTTTAAGTTTTAAAAAAAGTCAAATTAAAAAATTAATTAAAATAAATTTATAAAATTACTATTTTGATTTAAAAAGATAAAATTAGAGATAATTTGACCGAATAATGATAAATACAAATATCAAAACACACAGGAAATAAACAGATAATCTCAATATAGAGAGAGATATATATAGATAAGAATGATTCAAGAGTTGGTTGGACAAAGATGAAACAAATTTAGGAATAAGGACTTTTTATTTGTTAATAAAATAAGTTATATTAAAATGTATCATGATTTTATTTTAAATTTATTTTTTAATTATATACTTAAAACAATTAATATTAAAAAGAATTAGATTTTATTTTTAGAAATTTAAAACATTTAGTATTGAAAAGAAAAGCCTAATATGATGATGAATAAAATAAAATATATATGAATCTATAAAATAGAAAAGTTAGAGACATATTAATTCATCTTCACCTGCATTTTTAAACCACTGGTAGACTATCCTAAATCATGGATTCTAAATAGCAAATAAAGGATTAAAATAGGTTGGTGAAATAACCCCTATTATTAGTCCCTACATTTTCCTCACCTAAAATTAAATAAACAATCTAAAAAATATATTCAATTGGAATTTAAAAAAAAAATTAAAGATTTTTTTTCTAAGAGAATTGTGCTATTCAATGTTTTAAAATATTTTAAAAATCATGTTATTCATATGAGATTTAAAAAGACTAAAAAACAAGTTCATATCCATAATCATACAAATTTCAATAATTTAGTTTATTTGATAATTTGTTGAGTTGTTACTGCTACTATTATAAGTTGTTGATCTCTACAACAATTTTTGTTTATGTTATTTCTATTATTCCTTATGATTGTCTGACAAATGAAAATTAAACTTTTGTTTATTTGTGTTTTTTTCTTTGATTTGTTGATTTATAATTTTTTTTTATCAAACCATAAACTGTGATAATTGTTCTTTTTCAAAAGTGTACTCTAGACTTTTTTATGATCGTGGAATTGGAAATATAAATATTAAGAATTTTATGAAAAAAAAAGAAAAAATAATATAAAAATATCTGACGGGTATTTCTTATAAAAATATCGTTAATAAATCCATGGAATGATATATATATATATATATATATATATATATATTACTATAGGTAGAGATGGAAAGTTTGGATATAACAATTAGTAGAAGAATATTTAAGTTTAAAATATAATGCAGCTAACAATTTTTATTGAAGGTTATTATAATTTTACATACATACATGAAATAGTTAAAATTATTTAAAATTTATAATGTTTTTTATTCTCTTGAGATATAATAGACGTATTCAAACGAAATTGAAATATTTAGACTTAAATCCTCCATTAGTATTTGTATTTGTGTGCAAATCTCAGTTTGGTCTTTAAGTTTTGAAGTATCTCAATTGGATCATAATTTTACCTTAATCGTTAAGTTGTCTCAAACATTAAGTGATGTTGAGATGAATTTTTTATTTTAGGCTTAATCCCTCCCTCCCTTGGTTCTTATGTTTGTGTGAAAATCTCAGTTCGGTCCTCAAGTTGAAATCCAAACATTTTATAACATTTTTTTCTTCCAATCACTGATCACAGTTCACTCATTCCTCCACCCTCAAACCCCCTGACTCACACCTTTTCTCACTCTCAAACTAACCGCCGTTGTCGACAGTTCAAAAATTATGACCCAATTGTTTCAAAACTTGAGGACCAAACTGATATTTTCACACAAACATAAGGATCAAGGAAGAGATTAAGCCTAAAATAAAAAATTTGCATTTTTATAAAAATTATGATCCAATTGAGACCGTTCAAAAACTTGAGGACCCGGAGAGTTTAAGCCAAATATTTAACATTTAAATTAAGTGTCATCACTTCTAAGTAAACAAAACAAAACAAAGTTATTTTTTATGTATTTGTTCCTACTGTCATTCCTTCTAAGTAAGCACCTGAGAGAAGTTGGATAGAAATAGAGTGAGTAAAGAAATTCATGAAATTGCATTGCAAATACGATATAATATAACAGTATTGACGGGAAAAGAACAGGAGCAGAGATTACCGTGGCATGTTGTGGAAGAAAATCGTCATAAACTTCAACACGTCTCTTTTCATGGGTACGATTCACATGGACTTAGCTATATTGTTCTATTTTACGCTGCATTTTACAACAACATGATTATTTCACCTTGATTTTATGATTGAAGTGACTTAGTTTCAAATATGATTGCGCTGTCTTCTGGGATCACATATACTGTGACCGACTGCTAACTGTTTGATAAAATGCCTGAAAGAACCTTGACTGCATAAACAACACCTTGATGGGGATAAATAGTTTTGTACAGATTGGAGTGCTTTAAAAGTGAATTCATATTATGCATTGCTATGCTGAACATTTTTAACTTTCACTCACTTGAACTGCAGTTTCTAAATTTTGTTGCCCGACAGAGTGCAGCGTATAAAGATAAGAAGTCGCATAGGGGAATGCTATTGTTGTGTGCTATATTAAGTTTGGATTATACTTTAAGTTGAATTTATTATGATCCATCTGCTTAGTTGAGAGGTTTAGCTAACTGGGTGTCAGTTATAGAATGTCACTTTTCATCATCTTGCTTTTGTTTCGTGGATGAAGCATGTTATGTAACTTTGATTAAAGGTCTGGATAGTGTACGATCCTTGTTTTCAAGTTTAACGTTTTGTTCTTAATCTTGTGGTTCAGTCTTTGTCTTGCTGTGAAAACTGTCTTTTTACTTTTTGCGAAATGGTGTCTAAATTATTGGTGGAAGGACTTTGAAGTCAAGAAACACGATACTGGGTTATTCTTCAAGTTTTGTGGTGCTGTACTAGAAGGTTTCAGGATTGGAATATCTTTATTAAAATAAACAATAAAAGAAGTCGTTTTCCTTTATTTTCTCATTTGTTCAAATAGTCTGTTACTTTTTTGTTTAGTTAGGCATAAGACTGAGTGCTTCCATTTTGTGTTAATTTGATTCATGTTTACAGAGATCGTTCTCATTCATTAATGGCTCACTTCGTTAATTATATTCAGAACAACAGGAGGACCTATTGTTCAAATAGTCTGTTACCTTTTTTTTAGTTAGGCATAAGACTGAGTGCTTCCGTTTTGTGTTAATTTGATTCATGTTTACAGAGATCGTTCTCATTCATTAATGGCTCACTTTGCTAATTATATTCAGAGCACCAGGAGGACCTATTGAAGCCTAACCATTATGTTCTGTCTCTTAACAGTGTTGTCTGGGCTCAACCTTGCTTTGATGATACATAAATCTTGAAGCATTAGATCTTCAGGTTTTCCAATATATATCGGTAAATGCTTGGTGTGTCATGGTCATGTAAAATTACAAATTTAAACCAAAATCTACTTAGCCTCATTGAAAAATGCAAATCAATGCTTGAACTGAAGCAACTTCATGCTGTTGTGATCTCCTTCGGCTTATCTCAAGATAACCCATTTATATCCAAAATTCTTTGTTTTTCTGCTCTATCCAATTCAGGCGACATTAACTATTCCTACAGGGTTTTCTCTCAGCTTTCCAGTCCAACAATTTTTAACTGGAATACAATCATAAGAGGCTACTCAAATAGCAAAATTCCAGTTAATTCCCTGTCTATTTTTCTAAAGATGCTGCGACTTGGGGTTGCACCGGACTACTTTACATACCCATTTCTTGTGAAGGCATCAGCCCGCCTTTTAAACCAGGAAATTGGAGTATCTGTGCATGCTCATATTATACAAACTGGGCATGAGTCTGACAAATTTATTCAGAATTCTTTGATTCACATGTATGCTTCTTGCGGGAATATTATGTGGGCTCAAAAGGTATTTGACAGTATACAGGGAAAAAATTTGGTTTCATGGAATTCCATGTTGGATGGTTATGCTAATTGTGGAGAAATGGTTACGGCTCAGAAAGTTTTTGACTCTATGTTAGAGAAGGATGTTCGGTCATGGAGCTCTTTGATCAACGGTTATGTTAAGGCTGGGGAATATAGCGAAGCTATGTCTATCTTTGAAAAGATGCGGGCTGCTGGGCCCGAAGCCAATGAAGTTACCATGGTGAGTGTATCATGTGCTTGTGCACACCTGGGTGCTTTAGAGAAGGGAAAAATGATACACAAGCACATAATGGACTGTGGATTGCCACTGACATTGGTCTTGCAGACTTCTCTTGTGGACATGTACGCCAAATGTGGGGCAATAGAGGAGGCTTTGCTTGTATTCCGTAGGGTCTCTAAGAGTCAAACTGATGTGTTGATTTGGAATGCAATGATTGGAGGTCTTGCGACACATGGGTTAGTTGAAGAATCCCTTAAATTGTTTAAGGAGATGCAAACGGCTGGTATCCAACCTGATGAGGTCACGTACTTGTGCTTGTTGGCTGCTTGTGCCCATGGAGGTTTAGTTAAGGAAGCATGGCACTTCTTTGAGAATCTTAATAAATGTGGCATGACGCCTACAATCGAGCACTATGCTTGCATGGTAGATGTGTTGGCACGTGCAAATCAATTAACCACGGCATACCAATTTATTTGTCGAATGCCCATAGAGCCAACAGCTGCCATGTTAGGTGCCCTGCTTAGTGGGTGTATCAACCACAGAAATTTAGCTCTTGCAGAAACAGTAGGCAAGAAGCTTATTGAGCTAGAACCAAATCATGATGGTAGATATATTGGCTTATCTAATGTTTACGCTGTGGACAAACGCTGGGATGATGCAAGAAGCATGAGAGAAGCTATGGATAGAAGAGGGGTGAAAAAATCACCCGGGTTTAGTTTTGTTGAAATATCTGGAGTCCTTCACAGATTCATTGCTCACGATAAAGCGCATCCTGACTCAGAGGAAACTTATTGTATGCTAAATTTTGTTGTCCGTCAAATGAAATGTAGTTGGTACAAAGACAAGGAAAAGTCGCTGAAGGATACATCAATGGGAGATGACTTATTGACTTGGTTGTCTTTTTAGTAGTAGACGGTATTAAAAGTTTGAAGCTATTTACTTTTTTTTGGAAGAATTATCTCAAATGCTCAGTGTTTTTTAGCAAAATGAGAAGTCCTCTAAATTTATGGGTTTAGCAAAATGCCGTCACTCACCTGAAGTCATATGTAAGTGTTCTTGGAGTTGGGAGATTTTTCTGGCCTTAATTGAGGAACGCCATTTTTTTTAATCCAAAAAAAAAAAAAAGGAAAAGAAAGCCATCTAATGTGCAAGTACAACTTGCTAAGTGTAAATTTTGAACTCTAATTACCAGTTAACGAGTGGGAAAAAACTGCATCATTAGATGTATTTCTTTCTTTGTGTGCTGCATTTCCTTTTTTGGTGTGACATTTCGGTACTATTGCAGATACATTCTCAGCTAAAGTTAAAGTGAAATTGATCTTATTGGAGTTGGCTATGTGATTTAGTGTGGTCCTAAAAGGGAATATTAATTGTGTTCTCATATTGTTTTAGCCTAGCTTGAATTTGAGCATCTTTGTTTGGAGATTGGAATAAGCTAGCTATCTTAGGAATATAATTGTTTCTCATAGCCACCCTTGATTGGATAAAAAGATATTTGGTCTTAGTGTGTGTGTGTATATATATATATATATATATATATATATATATATATATATATGTGTGTGTGTGTGTGTGTGTGTGTGTATATATATACATATATGTGTGTGTATATATATATACACACACACACACACACACACATATATATATATATATATATATATATATATATATAGGAACACACATATAAGGAGTTAAGTGCCGTGTCAAAAAACCTCAATCATAATAAAATTTAAAGTATTTTTGTTTTTGATTAGAGATTCAAGTTACCGTCCTCCTTCTTTTGTTTATCTCATGGTGAGTGACTCATATGTGTGATTCAAAGTTCATTGTTGAAGAAATTAGAGAATTTTTCTCTTTAACCTTATTATAAAAGTTGAGTCTCAAGTTGCAAATCACTGTACTTGCTTATCTCAGAAAATAAATAAAACAATTATAGTTTCTAACATCTTCGTGAATTATAATTTGAATATTTTCTTTTCATAGCTTTTGCAAAATCAATATCACCATTTATTCAAGAATCTTTTCAAAATCTATCCAAGATCCAACCAAGAGTTAACCAAAAGTTCTTTTTGTGAAATTTGAGTGAAATTATCCTCGTATCCAAGCAAACCTAGCTTGGGTTACATCATGATTGCAACAATTTATGTAAAGTATTCTTGTCTGAAATGAACTTGATGTTCCATGTTCAGATGTTTGCTTGCTGATATTTTGTTTCTACAAGGAAACAAAATCAAGGTGTTTATTATTAAGAAGTTTTACTTTTTTAACGTGTGGTGGTGATTGGTTGAAAGTGAACTTTTTGGCTGTAATAGTCCAGATATTGATGAGTGGATGCTGTTCCATCTCTCAATATGAAGTTGGAACTCTTGCTTCGCATGTATAAATCCATATAGAATATATATTTGGATAAAACTTCAAGATTAAGCATTCAGTGATTTGGGCATAGGTTCGAGTCTACTACTGACTTGAATAATAGACAAAATATTCATCCTCAAACTAAACTTTTTATCTGTTGTTTTGTATAGAGTCTCAAATGCAACTGCTTTTGGTTCCTATAATAACAATACTTTTTTTGTTATTTAGAGAACTCGTGTCCCGCGGAGATTAGAGGACACATTAGCATCAAGTTATTCATTGTCATTGATGACATTGCTATTGACGTTCTACATCTTGATTTGTTTGCGTATCCTTCTGAACATCTTGTCCTTGCTCTTTGCTTTTTCCCCACAGAAGAATATACATACCAGCAATGACCAACGCAGATCCTGCAACACTGTTTATTGCAGACAGAGATACATCAGGTGCAACGGAAAGTAGAAAGGGTGGAAATCACAAAAGAATGAGATAAGAAATCAACCTTCCCAGATAAATTTCCTCCTTTAGTACAGAGAAATCAAGGATGGCCACAAATATCTGTATAAGGGGGGTAAAGGCGGCGGTGAAAACTGGACCACTTTGTTTGACACACCACGACATTGCCACATAGCACAAACCCGACCCTACCAGTCCCTGAACTCACACAAATTTGAATGTTAAAGGCTTGGACAAACAGTTAGGATTGCTGAGTTCTACTTGAAATGCCAACCAATGTTTTTAATTTGAAATTAGAATTTGCAAAGAAACAGACTACTTAAAAATAATTAAAAATGATCATGATATTACGAAGAAGGTACTTACAGCATATATAATACTTATTATTTCTAGCTTTCCTTTGAGAATCCACGAAGCATTATTTCTCTTGATGATCAGAGTTAATATTGCTGATTGAATGGCAGCGAAGAGTGACAAAATAGCTGTGCAAGAGTATTGACATGGATATTTTTTGCTAATCTTTGCTTGTATGATGAACCATGAAGACCACAGAAGTCAACTTACAGTCAGAATTATGGAACCTATAATCCACGTCTCTAACTTGGCAGTTGAAGGTACACTTGTAACTTTGTCAGCTATGTATTGAGATTGTGGCTTGATAAGGGGCATTCCTTTATAAAGGACCAACAACAAGGCTCCACCAATGCACACAAACGTTCCCATGACTTTAGCTTTGCCTCCCTTGCTTTGCACATTCACCTTCTCTATCCTTGAAAATTTTCAAGCCCAAGGATCAAAATTACTGTTGTTGTGTTCCACAATCATAAAATATTCTTTTTATTTTAACTTACCCAAATGGCACTGCCATAATGAACGTAAATACAGGCACCATGTTGAGGAACGCACAGGAGAACGTAGCTGACGTATATTCAAGTCCGAGAAGGAATAGGTTTTGTGGAACTGTTACTCTGAAAAGCATTAATAAGGTATTCAAATCACAAACATTGCGATGCTTTACAATTTGTTTTAAAAGTGAGGTTTTGGATAGAAGGATCATGTTTCAAGATATCCTGAGATTTTGCTAGCTACTAAGCACTTATTATGTTACCATTTAGTTAGCACTTGTTATGTTACTATTTAATTAGACAACATAAACACAGAACCCGAAGCATATGTTTAGTTACAATATTACTTACCCGAGTAGGGCACTGAGGAAAAGGAGAAATATTATGCGAACTTCCACTTTGTGTTTCCTGTAAACAGCAAAAAACTGGTATTTCCTGTCATTTGCAAAATTTAGGTAGTTCTACAAGAAACGTTACGTCACTAAAATAAACAAGGTAGTCAATCTTAACCAAAGACGTGTTTAAGGTAACAGAGAATGAAGAATTCAACAATAACTTTTTTTTTCTCCTCGAAGTAGAATTATTACGAGAAATGAATTTGGTTCTTGCCTTTCATAGATGAAGGCAATAGGTGCCATGAAGATAAAAGAAATTGCCTGTCGATATGTTATAATGGACATGTAATCCATTCCTTCATTAAGAACCTTCTTCAGAAGCAAATTGACAAAAGCCAGAGCCAAGTTAACTAGAATCATGATGGAGACTGGCTTGCACAGTTCACGGCAATGCGTCAACATCATGAAATTTATTTGTTGTACTTTGTTGTTTGTAAAGTTTTTGAAGAATGGTGTGATGACGGCTGTTTTCTCCAATATATAGAGGAATTCAACAGCCTCCCAGAACAAGGGGAACAAACATGATGATATATTCCTCACCACATCAACATTCCCCATTCAGTGTTCCAGACTTTATTATTTGCTTGTTTTCAATTTCTAATGGTGGAAATTTACACGTAATGGATGAGATATTCGTTCTTTGGCATTGACTCACCTTATTCTGGGCAAATGAGGAACATATCAGATTTATCACATCAATCTTCTTTTCAGTCAAATTGCCACATTTTACATGTTGATTCCTTTCACAATCCTTTTCCTACAATTTTCTGCTGCTAAGATCAGTAATAAATTAGATCACGTGTTGTTTATATACATCAATTGACATCAGAATAAGTTTCTTATCTTCTGAATAAGTATAATCCAACATATGGTACCGCCCTTTGAACCGTTACCTTATTATCCTAGTGAATGAGTGGTTGCATTAGAATTTCACTGGTGGTGTAACTTGTAAGCAACATTAGAAAGTTAAGACAGATATGACACTGTCTCCAATTTCTTTTGGTTACTGGGAATCTATTTTTCTGATTTTCTTCACGCGTTACTTATTATATTTATCTGTCTTATTGCAGACAAAAACAAGATGTCAGATCATGGGAAAAGAAAGATAGCAGAAAGGTGTAAGATGCTGTCTTACTGGAATGCAAATTGCAGAATGTGAAAAGAGGTTTGTGGTGTATCTTTTTACTTTCATAGATCAATATATCATTTATTAGAGACATTCTTGTTCAAGTCAAGTAGAATCACTGTGAAAAATAAAGCTTTTTGTGAATATTTAATTTAACTACACGTAGAGACAATAAGAAAGATAAAGTAACATTATGTGAATTGATTCCCATGTTAAGTTATTTGTATTGTATTATAGTATAGTTTCATCACATCATGGCTAAATTATAAAGGTAGAGTTCTTGGAGCTTAATATTCTGGGAATACTATTTTTCCACAGTTTTAGCACAAATACATCCCAGTAACCATTTGGTGGGAGGAAAATATTGGAATTCAGTAAAAACATAATGGAACTTGCTTTTTGAAAAGAACAAAAAAGAAAACTTTGAAACCAAGAGAATGGATATTTCCTAGATATAGGAATTGACATTTCATCATGAAAATGAAGGAACACAGTACCACGTTTCCACCAAAACAGTTCACCATGCAGTGGTTTTGATCAAATGAACAAAGAATCAATGCTTTATGTTATTTCATTCACTTCTACTTCCACTCTTGTTTTCAATTTATTATACTCAAATAATCTCTTCATCTTCCCCAATATCTCTTTTTATGGGATGACAATCCGTGATATTCCAGTAATAATAAAATAACAACTTTTAAGTATATGTTTATTCCCTTAAATTTTAAAATAAGTTTGTTTCTTATGCTCCAATTAAAATTATTTTATTTCCTGTATTTTATAAAGTATTAGTTCTAATATCTCTTTTAAATATAGTTAAAATTTTGTTTATATTATTGGTAATCATACCATTTACATGACAACATAGTTTGATTTTACTTTGTCATTATCATATATTTTATTATTTGTTTGTTTTCCTTTCAAAATAATCCCTGTGACAATATTCAGGTAAAAAAAATTCATAAAAAAAATATCACAAGTTTTTTTTTTCAAACTACAGAGTTTAAAACTAATTTTAAATTTGAATAATTAAAAACAAACTTATACACCTATTAAATTATGGCCGTTATTTTATTGCACAAATATATATATTTTTTGGTGGTAGAAATCAGATCTATATGTCTAGTATGAAGCCATTAAAATATTATTTAAAAACCGCCAATATAATTTTGCTTAAATGTAATAATATTTTAGTTTTGAGTTGTCACTTTAAAGTATTTTTGTATCAACGTGATCGAATTTTGAAGTTATTTGGATCAAGTACATTCCTTGCATTATTTATTTATTTTAGAGGGTTGAAATGAAATATTATTTGAAAGTTGTTTGAATGAAGATTAAATAATATAATTTTCATTTTCTTATTTAAAAAATTGTTTTATTCTTAAATTAAATATATATTTATTGTCATTATATTCTATGAAAGTTAAATAAAATATTTTCATCTACAAATTATACGTGAAATATTTACTATTTGACAAATAAATATAACTTTCATTCATATTTAATAGATATTATTTCATAAATTACAGAGATGAAATATAGAAAAGTAATTTTAAAAAACATACTTAACCATTATTTTATTTTGGGATTTTTTCATATTATTGTTTCTGTATTTTTTTTTTCAAACAATTTATCATCTAAAAATAATTGTAACCAGTTGTTTATTTTATTCCCATTTTAAAATTATTTTTATGAAATGAAATTGATAGTGTAAATGAGATTTCGTTATAAGTTTAGTGAGTTTATTCACCAAAGATTACATAGCATTGAGCTATAAGGATTTATGACAGTTAACAAGCAAGGAATCATTCTAATACAAAACAAAAAAAAGGGAAATTAACTCATGACATCAAATGATTGACGTTTAAAATAAACACTACTAGTAAGGTAAGTTTTCTCACTGCTATTTTTTATTTCAATGAGCTTCAAAGAAATTAGATAAACTAAAACTTGTCTCATCAAATATGGTAGCAAATTGGTTAGGCTACACCACATCAACTCTATTTATTCTTGGTGAAATCGAAATTTATTGGTCCTTATACCTTACCTTGTTGAGACTAGCATATAAAAACCAGGAGTATGCATCAAATTCTTTCGGCTACCATAAAGGCCATTTTGACAGGATATAAATAACATAACACAATATACTACAAGTTCCTGCAAAATATTTAATCTTAAACAGGAGTAAGCAATAGTCAAAGTAACTGAACGTCCAAACCCTGAAACTCAAGCACAACAAGGTCCAATATTTAAACAAGCATAGGGATGTATCACACATGAATTTCATAATCATCAAGGGTCATAAAATTGACTTCCACAACGATCATTCATCACCCCCATGGCGACGGTTCCTTCTCTTTTCTGATTTGTTGACATGCCTACCCTTCCTCGAATCATTATGACCACTTGAATCAGTTTCAGAAGATGATGAGGCTCTTTTGTTCTTTCGGTTGTGCCTTACAATGGAATCTTCAGATGAATCAGAATCTGATAGATGGCTTCTCCTTCTTCTTTTCTCTTTCCTACTCTTCCTTTGCCTGCGTCTATACTCATCATCTTCATCTGATGACTTCTCCCTCTTCCTCCTGTGTTCCCTTCTTCTCTTCCTCCTCCTTCTCCTCCTCTCTTCATCTGAATCATCTGAATCACTAACTTTTCTCTTAGAACTCCTCTTCTTTGACCTACCTCTCTTTCTCCTCTGGTCAGAATCTTTGTTTGATCCATCATCATCTGAATTCCCCTTCTTATTGGAAGAACTTTTCTTCCCACTAATTTTCTTCCCAGACCTTTCAGCGATAATTCTCTCAATCTCCGAATCAATCTCAGAATCTGAACTATCACTGTCCTCCTCCTCTTCTGAGCTCTCAACATTACTTCTCCTATCCAGTTTCTCAGCCTTCAACTTTTTATCCAGTCCAACCAACCCCACAGGCTGCATTGCATCAGGATCCTTCTCTTCATTGTCATCCTTGATTTTCACATAGTTCTTGCACTGAAACTTAAGGTGTCCAACACGACCACATTTCTTGCAGGCCCCACGAGATACATCCACATCAGCATTTGTTATCTTAGCAAGCTGTAGAAGACCTTGAAAACTAGCATATGCATTCTCAGCGTCAGGTTCTGCATTAGGCAGATTTTGTGAAGAGTCCTTCTTGTCTTCCTTGTTGGGTGCATAAGGGTCATAACCAATAGCACTTTGCCATATGCCATGGGTTTGAAGAGCTGCACTGCTGTGAACCCTATTGTTCGCTGGCATGCGAACCCTTCCTGCTGTGGCTGGCATCTTGATGTTTAAATTTCAATCTTTCTCCTGAGAAGAAGAAAAACACAACTTCATTATCAGAAGCAGATAAAGGGGGAGAAGGGAGGGGAGGGGGGATTCTATCTTTCCGAAGGAAGGTCTATGACCTAGAAAGTGGTGAGTCTATTTTCTGTTTTAATGTGTTAAGATCCCTTATTTAAGGTAAAACAACATATATAGCCCTTCAAGAGAAAAGAATCCTAACACAGGTCAAAAAAGACAGATTACGTTGCTAATACATTTATCTATCTTATTTCCCTATAATCAGAGTTACAATGGATCACCACATATATTATATTAACCTGCTATTAAATAAAATTGTTCTTTTATCCAAATTCAAGATATCACGCAATCCACAATTCTTTCATTATGGTAACTATAAAAGGACTAGATCACTGTGGTCCATAATCTGAAATAGAATACAACGTGCAAACATGCATAGTACAAAGAATGAATTCTTATTCACATAAAGAGATCCAGCCATCACAGTGATGCTCAGTTACTTGTCCCAATAGGATAAAAGATCCAAAAGGCAAGGATCATAGCCACTTATAAGTATTACCAGACTGTAAAACAACAATCAATACAATAACCTTGACAAAAGCCTCCATCACATAAACCTAATATCACAAGGAACCGTTGAAGCATGCCATAAAATCAGCCAAAACTACCATTGGAAGAACCATGGAGTGTGATATCTGTGTCCTAAATACACTGTTGTTGCAAATATTGTTGGTGATCGCTAAACCTAACCCTTCACCCAGATAGGATATGACGGTTCAGTTCAGAGAAAACCATCCATTAATCAGTTCTAATTTTTTAGAAACCAAACCCAGCTCTAAATTTTTACAGTATATATCCTTTGATTGAACATAGAAGGTGCATATTCCATGTCTACATGCTTGGTTAGCATTAGACCAGATAAATGGAAACATCTTAAAATACCCAAATCTCAACAATTTGTACAGGCTTCAAATCTCAAGGGACCAAAGCAAAATTCATCAATCCATGACGCAGAAAGCAGGAAAATATTGGGTTAGACAATTCAGGTATCAACCCGTGCTCAACCAAAGATCCGAATCAACTAGACAAAAACCATCAAACCCAAAAAAAAACACTGATCCCTTCCTCACCCACAAAAGAAAAGAAAATAGAAACATTTCCACGCATACATTCATTCATTGGCTTAGCACAAGTGATCTATATTTTCAGAATTTTCATCAAATATATAGCACCCCTCATAAAAAAAGCATATAATTCCCGGAGTCGGCCCTATCCATCGTCCCATATGCTCATATAAAAGATTTCAACAAAAATCAGAAAATAAGCTGGCATGGAACAGTGAAAGAGAGAAGAAAACATCGTCGACTAAAACTAGATGTTGAGGCTATTCAGCAAACACCAAATAGAACATGAAAAAGCAATCAAAGAGAAAATAAAGAAACTTAGAAGAATCGCATGCTTACCCTGAATTGAGACTGCGGACGATGATTGGATAAGAAAAGGAATAGGAGTTAAATTGTTGTGAGATAGGGTTTCTGAGAGAAAGAATTTGGGACTTTTTTTTTTTTTTTTTTTTTGCGATATGAATCCTTTAAATAGTACAGAGAGGATAAATAAGACAACAATTTCATAAATAACAATTTTATAAATAAGAGAACAGAAAATTAATCTGATTAAATACTGGGTTCGGTATAATAATACTTCAATGTTTTCAATTTTTTTTGTAAGAATAATTATATTTTTCTTGTGTTTTCTTTTATAGATTTATTTTTTTTTATTTTTTTTCTATTTTAAAGCTTATTATATTATTAGATTTTTTCACTGATATAATTTTTTTTTCTACATTTTATCATTGTTGTTTATAGTGGTTATTACTGTTATCTTATTTACTCTGATATTTACTTGAAAATGAATAATATCAAACTAATCAATTAAAATTTACATTATTACACTTTTATTATTATTTTAAAAAATGTATATGATATTTTACGATTTATTGAAAATTTTATTTAACTAATTTTTTCTATTAGATGTAAATGGAGTTTTAAGATTATCTTAAGACTATATGTCATCTTACCGTGTCAATTTTTTTTTTTGTAATATTACTATTCTAGTACTTTTTGGAATAATATCAAATTACTATGGATAAATTAAATTAGGATTATTCTTATTTTGTGTATTCATTATTAGTGTAATTTTATTTTTTTACAAACATTTTATTATTGTAATATTAACATGATAATTGTTAGATTTTTATAAATATTAATCATCATTATAGATTTTTAAGCCACATTACAATGTTAATTTTATTTCCATCCGAGTGCTCCATAACAAAAAAAAATAGAGAACACTTTTATGTTTCGTTGTTAACGTTTCTTCAAAAACAATTATAACAAGACTACCATTTCACAGTTTTATATTTATTTAACATATAATATAAAAATAAGATATAAAAATAAGATGGTTATAAAAATATAAAATTTTATATTTTTTCAAATATTAAATAAATATAAAAAAATTAAGTATGTTAAAAATATTTTTCTTCAAAATAATACACACACTTAGGAACGGTCTAAACATGAATGTCACAGTAGATTTAGTAATCTAACATAATATTTATATTACCACTGATTGCATTCTTCAGAATAAATTGTTTGTTGTTTTTTTAGGGAATTTGGAGATGGGTGTGAGTGAATTTGAAAGTAAAATTTGTGAAAATTAGTATAAAATTATATGGATATGACAGATAAAAAAATTGTTTAATTGGTAAAAATTGAATATTATTAAAATGTCCCTAATTATAAAAGTAATATAAATTGATAATTGTTGATGTTATATTTAATTATAAAAATATTTATAAAGAGAAAAAAATAAAAATTAATTTTAAAAATTTGTAATTTAATAAATTAAAATATTTTTTTTTAAATATAATATTTTTCTTAATATAATTTAGTAGCAAGTAGTATAATTTTTTTTGTTATTAAAGTGAAATGTAATTTACAAATGAATTCATGTTTAAAAAACAAAAATCAACCATAGTTTCATTTAATTGAATATTATCACTTTTAAAACTATACCTTGAGTTTTTTTTTTATTACAAATCATATTTTTAAACAATTAACATTTGATAAATATTTAAAAAAAATAAAGAAACTAACCTTAAAATATAAAATGAAACTGACCATATGTTTGCAATGACAAATGACTTTTCTAAGTCAAGTACAAGGACCTATCTAGGAGAGGGTTACCTTTCGAGCACATTATCACAAATAAATAAGTACATAGATAAGAAGTAACGAAATACACACCAGCATTTTGATAAAATTTGTGAAGACAAAACAAAGAAATTAAAAACACCAATTTTAAAAACTTTTAAATTATAAAGATATTGAATTATTTTATTTTCTATTATTACAAATGTTTAATAAACGTTACCTGTTATTATAAATATTTATGAATTGTTATTATAATTTAAAAAACGATACCAACAAGAAAAAGTAGTCAAATAAAAAAGTCTTCATACACATTATATGTTTCTGATTTTTAAAAATTCCACATTATATGTTTCTGATATATATATATATATATATATATATATATATTATTTTAAACACCTGACATTAAACAACCTTATAAATAGTAAATATTCTAGATGCATTGCACGAATCCTAAGATTAGGGAACCAAATACAAGTGAGAGAAACCGAACATAGTCCCCTTCACTTTTGTGTGCACGAATCCTAAGATTAGGTCCATTTCTTCAGGCTTCTGCATCTTCATTCTTCGTGTGGAAACACTTTTTTTTTTATCTTCATCCATCAAGATTAATAAACATAGACTAGTCTCTTCTTAGCCTCTTTTTGTTGTCATCTCCAATCAAATGGTTCCAACCTACAAAAATAAGAAAAGACTCACATAAACCATTACCTGATTACACGAGCTTTGCTGCATTTTTACATAGTTTATTTTACGCTTACATTTTTAAATGGTATTTTATAAAGAATAGAAGACAAAACTAAGATTTTAATCAAAATCACTACAAATCCGAACATATTAACGAAATGATAAAAAGGGGTATATTTCACAAATCAACTTAAATTCATTTTCGTATATCAACTATCTCGTAAATCTGTCCTAACCTTTCATCCTAAAGAGTATAATTTACGAAATTGATCAGAGTCTTAGTCTTGTATAACTTTTTATAAACATTTTAGGATGTTTTGCCAAAGTATTAAAAACACAATCAAACGTCAGTCACCAAAGTCATGGTACTGCATTTATCCGCACTCCCAACATTGTACTACAAGATGTGTTAAGATAATAACTACAATATAATGTAAAGTTTAAAAAGTAACATCCAGCTTTTGAAGATTCACATCCATGATTGGGGGTATGTGACTTTTGACATCCTGATGTGTGGCTTTTTAAGACTTTAGAAAGCCCATAATAGCTATAATTATGAAGATTAATCATAGATTTAATGGCTTGTTAGATTCTCTAAAAAAAGAAAAAAAAAACTTAATGCAAGATTGTTTCAAAACAAGCAAAGGAAATCCAAGCAAATTCAAATAATAAATGTGTTACATTCAAATATTCTTAGAGAGGGGATTGGACCTCTTTTACAAAGAACTTGTCTTAGAAGCATATCCTCAATTTTTTTCAACCATATAAGAACCTAGACAGGAAGTAGCATAGGTAATTGTTTTGGGTGTAGGATCAAGAATCTCCACAATACACTCCTTTACACTTTTTTTCAAATCAGCTTAGGTAATCCTGAACATTGTGAACATTCTTAGTCAAAATCCTTCGTTGTTCACTTCAAACCGTCCAGGTGTACTTCTTAAAAGCACTCTGATATTCAACATCTATTTATAAGTTTCGAGATGACGTGGAATCCTAATTGTAATCCAATCACGATCCATTTCTGACTAAATAATTCTTACTAGTAATCTTGATTAGGAGCGATGTTTAGAGATTCCTATTTCTGGGAACCGTTCGACCTATCTATCTCGCATTTCCATGACCGTGCGATCAATTAGTATTTAGTGGATAATACCTGACAGCATTGACTGCAGCCCATTCATCGTCCCCTCTCTTGTGGTTGTATCTGGCCGACGGTTCTATGGATATGTATCACCATACAGTACAGTAATAAAATGGTATCATAATCTTCAAATACTTCATCAAGAATAATATCAACTTGATCTTCAAGAACCTCAATTTCTTCAACAGCACAAGGGTCCATACATGAAGTAACAAGTAATAAAATCGTCAGATTCTTCAAACAATTCACCAAGAACACATCAATACGATCCTCAACAGAAATAGGAATACATGTAGCAGCAATCCTACTTTGGTATTCTAAGTTGTAGTTGTTCAAGTTAGAATACACTAAAATGATCATATTCCTCAAATAATTCACCAAGAATAGCATCAATGTGATCTCCACCAGAAATGAGAGTACCTATAATAACAAGGGTATCAACTGTCTTCTTAATAATAAAGGATATGTAGTAATACAACAATCTTTCTTTGGTGTTCTAACTTGTAGTTCTTCAAGTTAGAATACAATTCAAATAATTCAACAAGAATAGCATTGAATAAAATGGAAGCAACTATAGCAGCAAGCGTATCAAATATCTTCTTAGTATCAAAAGGATACGTAGCAATACAATACAATAATCCTTCTTTAGTATTCTAACTTGTAGTTCTCTTATTTTAGAAGCATAGTTTGTGCACAAGTTTGTCCAAATCTGAAAAGATTTAAGACCCACCATCTTGGTTAGAATCGATGTGAAGATTAGGCAAGAAGCCGGGTTACCATGTAAGGTATCAGAGAATAGTAAAAAAAATGATCACAAAAATATATCATTACCCAACAAAGGATATATATACACACCGAAGAGCAAAAAAATCCTGGCATGACGCAGACACGAAGATCCATGCATGCGGCAGAAAGGCGAAAACACACACAAGAAAAGAACTACTTAACACATCTAACAGAGCTCATTGTGCTGCATCCTTACTCTGCTTTCATACACAAAGGAGAATACGTATGCAGAAAGGCATTAGTTTATTCTGAACCTTAATTCTGTCTTTTTAATTAAAATTGAATGTAGAAAATGTGTAAGAGTCCTATTACATGAAAACAAAAATAAATTCATCGTATTATCTAAATAATTAATCCACCATCATCATTAAAAAGCTTTAGATTCAGAGTACATTTTGTCTCTTCACACCCTGTTCTAACATAATGCAAGACACCTTAAAATAGGAGATTCATTCTGAACCTCGGATGGTACATGATAAAAAATAAGTAAAACAAATAATAACCATACGTTACAATGTTATTTGTAATTTCATTACGAGTGTTCCATAAGAAAAAAAATAGAGAACACTTTTATGTTTCGTTGTTAATGTTTCAAAATAATACGTAAACTTTGTAACGGTCTAAATATGAATGTCACAATAGATTTAGTAATCTAACATAATGTTTATATTACCTCTGATTGCATTCTTCAGAATACAATTAAATGGTATTTAAGAGTTGGTAATAGGACACATGAACACCTAAAGAAGATACAAGCTAGATGTGAAAGCTAGGAGGTTTACAAGACGTATAATGGTAACCAAAAAAACCTTCACCGGTGTGGTTGAAACAACAAAATATGGAACCGTTTTTCCAGTCACGAATAAGCTAATGACCCAAAATTTATTATTCCACCTCCTCCTCCTTCTCCTTGATTGTTAAGGGAATATCTGCTTCCATCCTGTAAATTGAACAGTAATCAATTTGAAGAATGATAATTGAATCAAGAGCCTAAAAAACATAATCAGAATGGCACAGTACGCAAGAAATAATCTGAATATGTACTCAATAAATGCAAGTATACAGTCCATTTCCAAGGGCCTGAAGGTTGGAATTACTAACCTTGCTTTCTCCAATTTTGTTATCGCATCTTGCATAGCATATATTATCATCTTTTTCACCTGCTTCAACAGAAGTAATCAAGGAGAAAAGTAACATAAATTTACCGCACAAAGCTGTTGACATGATGATGCAAAGTTCATTTCTTGATGCATTTGAAAAAATTAATTGTAGAATTAATCATATTTGCTAGTCATGTGTTTGGTTCTGAGAAGTTAATATGAAAAGAAATAAAGACAATATTTCAGTACACAAGCATTCTACTGGAAAAACAATTAACTAACATCCTCCTTCAGGTCTATCAAAACTTCTTGCAAATATCACTGTAGCTAACAAACCACGAAGAGAGAGAACGTAACTTCGTAATTCACAGTTAGTCCATCAAAGAGTAACAAAAATTAAGAGATGTTATTCTCAAATGTAGGATAGAATACTTTCTTATTATTTCTTATGAGGTTGTTAACCTCTATTTGTATACATAAGTCAGCAGCATATTTTAGGAAATATGGGCTGCTAATTCTACTGGACAAATCCCTAACATTACGGGATCAATCAAACATAAATAGCCTATTAATGGCAGCACCCAGCAGTTACAGAAATACAGCACATTTAAATAAAAGACTTCCTAAATTACACTGTGCCAATTAATACCACTCCAATCACGGTTTTGACACTCCCCCTCAAGCTGGTGAATAGGTATTTTCCATTCCCAGCTTGGAGACAATTCCTTCAAAGTTAATGCAATTCAGTCCCTTGGTGAGTATGTCTGCAAGTTGGTTCTGAGTAGATACATATGGGGTGCAAATCATGCCACTGTCTAGCTTTTCCTTTATAAAGTGTCTATCAACTTCAATATGTTTGGTTCTATCATGCTGCACCGGGTTATGGGCTATGCTAATTGCAGATTTATTGTCACAATATAGCCTCATAGGTTCATCCCACTTTATCTTCAAGTCTTCCAATATAATCTTCAGCCATAAAAGTTCACATATTCCGTGGGCCATTGCTCGAAATTCGGCTTCAGCACTTGATCTAGCCACTACACTCTGTTTTTTACTCTTCCAAGTCACCAAGTTTCCACCAAGGAAGGTGCAGTATCCTGTGGTTGATCTCCTATCTACCACTGACCCAGCATAGTCTGCATCCGTATATGCTTCAAGGCTTACACTCTTGTTCCGTTTGAACAAAATCCCTCTTCCAGCGGTCCCTTTCAAGTACTGGACAATTCTAAGAGCAGCTTGTAGGTGTGCTTCCTTTGGTTGGTGCATAAACTGGCTGACTAGACTTACAGCAAACGCAATGTCTGGTCTAGTGTGCGATAAGTAAATAAGTCTGCCCACAAGTCTTTGATACATTTCCCTGTCCACAGCAATATCATCCTCCATACTTCCCAATTTTATATTTGGATCAACTGGAGTACTCGCTGGTCTACAGCCTGTCTTCCCTGTTTCTCTAAGCAAGTCTGTAATATATTTTTGTTGAGATATGAAGATTCCTTTCTTAGAATGAGCCACTTCGATTCCCAAAAAATATTTAAGCCTTCCTAGTGTCTTGATTTCAAATTCCTTGGCAAGACATTCGCTTAACACTTGTTGTTCCCTTTTGTCGTCCCCACTCACTATAATATCATCTACATACACTAATAGAATTGTTACTCCCCCTGAAGCTGAATGTTTGATAAATAATGTGTGATCCCCTTGGCTCTGTTTGTAGCCTAGACCTGTCATCACTTTGGTAAATCTTCCAAACCATGCTCTTGGAGATTGTTTCAGCCCATATAGAGCTTTTCTTAATTTGCAAACAGTTCCAGCAGCAACCTGTTCCTTGTAACCAGTGGGCAACTCCATGTATATTTCTTCTTCAAGGTCTCCATGTAAAAATGCATTCTTCACATCAAACTGTTGCAGATCCCAATCATTATTTGCTGCTAGTGATAATAATACTCTGACCGTGTTCATCTTAGCAACTGGGGCAAATGTCTCCAAGTAATCAACTCCATAGGTTTGAGTGAAGCCTTTGGCCACCAACCTTGCCTTGTACCGTTCAATTGTCCCATCAGCCCTATACTTTATTGCATATACCCACTTACATCCCACTGGTTTTTTTCCAGGAGGTAGGGTGACAAGTTCCCAGGTCCTATTCTTGTTTAACGCCTCCATTTCCACATCCATGGCATTTTTCCATTTCCTGTCAGACAATGCTTCAGATACAGAGGAAGGTGTGTGTGTGGAGTTGAGGTTAGTGAGAAAGGTTTTATGGGTAGGTGAGAATTTTTCAAAGGATACGAAATTTGATAGTGGGTAAAGTGGCTGTTGGGTGCAAGTTCTAGTTCCCTTTCTAAGGGCAATGGGTAGATCAAGGGTTTGGTCCACCTGTGCTTCTAGATTTTCAGAAACAAACTCATTAGAATTATCAGAATTTATAGGATTTGAAGGCGTTACCTCATGTAGTGATGGTGGGTTGGATTCTTGGACATTGCTAGATTCTAGAATGGCCTTTTCTCTCCTTGAGTATACCTTTCCAAATTTGCCACCACCATCAGGTGTAGATCTCACGGGTTCAGCAGTCCCGGGTTCAGTAACAATGCTGCCATTTGTCCTAGTTTCAGGCCCAAACGTCATGTTTGGGAACATGAGAGTCTCATCTTCCTCTCTAACATTCTCCCCCTGAAGATGAGGCTGTTTGAAATAGCTTTCTTGTTCATTGAAGGTGACATCTCTGGACACATAGAATCGTTTTGAACCGGGTTGAAAACATTTGTACCCTTTTTGTGTGGTAGAGTATCCTAAGAAAACACATTTGACAGCTCTAGGATCCAATTTCCCCCTTTCATTACTATGAACATGTACAAAGGATACACACCCAAATATTCTAGGTTGAAGTTTATTTGTAGGGTCAAGGTGTGGGTAGAATGAGGATAGAACTTCCATGGGACTTTTTAAGTTTAAAACTCTAGTAGGTAGTCTATTGATTAGATAAGTGGCGGTAAGAAGGGCTTCCCCCCAAAATCTTTTAGGAACATGATTTTGAAAAAGTAAAGCTCTAGTTTGGTCTAAAAGGTGACCATTTTTCCTTTCTGCAATCCCATTCTGTTGAGGTGTGTTCACACATGAGGACTCATGGATTATCCCTTCCTTTTGGCAAAAAGAGTTTAGTACAAGATTAAAGTAGTCCTTGGCATTATCAGACCTCATTCTTTTGATACTGACCCCAAATTGATTTTTAATCATAGAGACAAACTGGACAAACACAGAGCTAACTTCAGATTTTTGTTTCAATAAAAAAACCCAAGTCACCCGGGTACAATCATCAATGAATGTTAAAAACCATTTAGCACCGGAAATATTAGGAACATAAGCAGGACCCCATACATCAGTATGAACAAGAGAAAATGGGAAAGGACTCATCTTATTGCTCATGGGAAACGGTACACGTTTATGTTTTGCTAACTCACACACCTCACAATGAAGACTCTCCACACTTAAATTTTTAAACAAGGAAGGAAAGAGTACTTTCACAACTCGAAATGACGGATGTCCTAAACGGCAATGATAAAGTTGAACCTTCTCTTTATTGGTCATGGTGGATTTAGAAATGAGACTCTTGGTAGGCAGATTAGGATCCTCCATGTAGTATAGGCCATTCCATTCTCTAGCATGTCCAATCGTCCTCCCCGAGTTCTTGTCCTGCAATATACAAGTGTTGCTATAAAAAACTACATTACATGCAAGATCTTTAGTGAGTTTTTGTATAGAAATTAGGTTGGTGGATAATTTAGGGACATGAAGGACATTTTTTAAGGTTATGGATGGGCTTATTTGGACTTCTCCTTGTCCGGCTGCAGTTATGAGGGTTCCATCTGCTGTGGAAATTTTCTTGTTACTAGGACATGGGGAATATGTGGAGAAGTATTTAGGTAATGGGGTCATATGGTCAGTGGCTCCAGAGTCTAATATCCAGTAATGTGTAAATGGTGTATCTGAAACATTAAGTCCAAACTGTAATGGAAACTTACCAGAATATGTCAAGGAGCACGTACCTGTAGGCTTCTCCAATTTACTGAGGATGGATCTTACCCGTTCTATCTCTTCATGATTCAACTGGACAGATTCTGCACCTTGTCCATTAGCAATGTATGCTTGCCCTCCTCCTTTTTTCTGTGGGCCTCCCTTCCATCCCCATTCTCGGCCTGAGGTTTTCCCATCTTCTCCTTTCGGCCCCCATTCTTTGCTTGAGGTCCTCCCATCTTTCAGGCCCCATTCTCGGCTTGGGGGCTTTCCATGTAATTTCCAGCACTTTTCCTTTGTGTGGCGTGGCTTGTTACAATGGGTACACCAAATCTCCTCATGTCTCTTCTCCATACTAGGACCCCAGTTTTTCTTCTGGTTGGCAACCATACTTGTTCCTCCTTCAGCTATCATTGCAGAGCTTTCGGTGGTTGAGGTTTCCAGCATCAGCCCTCTTCTGCTTTCTTCACTCCGAATAATGGCTACCACTTCATTTAGCCCTGGGACTTTCTCCTTTCCCAAGATTTGAATTCGGACCTGGTCATATTCAGGATTTAAACCCACCAAAAAGTCATAGACCCTATCTTGTTCAATAAACTCTTTTAGAATTGCTGAGTCTTCTGAACACTTTGCTTTTATAACCCGATAGTGATCCAATTCCATCCATAGGGACTTAAGTTGATTGGCATATTCCGTTACAGATTTACCTCCCTGTTTGGCAGCCACGGTTTTCACCTTTACATCATAAATTTGAGCAGCATCTTTGGCCTTAGAGTAAGTTTGTTCTACTGCCTCCCAGATTTCCCTTGCTGATTTTAGAAACATGCAGGTATCACTGATTTCTGGAGACATTGAATTCCACAGCCACGCCATGATCATGGAGTCTTCTTCATCCCATGACTTGAATTTGGGATCCATCTCATCCGGTGCATTACCAGTCAGGTGACTGATCTTCCCTTTCCCTTTCAGTATGGTCCTAATAATTTGAGACCATTTGAGGTAGTTTTTTCCATCTAACCTATAAGCGGAATGTATATTTTGTAGTTCTCCAGCCGTCTGGATTCTGTCCCCAGTTTCCAAGTTCACCACTTCCGCCATGACTAGGTGCACTCACGATAAGCAATGAAGGCTTGACGGTGGCACAGCAATAAAGGCTGGTGCAGTTTTAGGTTAAAGGTCAAGCAGCAATAAAGGCTGCGATTCAGAATAAATAACACGGTCAGAGACTCCCAAGAATCGGGAGCTCTGATACCATCTCAAATGTAGGATAGAATACTTTCTTATTATTTCTTATGAGGTTGTTAACCTCTATTTGTATACATAAGTCAGCAGCATATTTTAGGAAATATGGGCTGCTAATTCTACTGGACAAATCCCTAACATTACGGGATCAATCAAACATAAATAGCCTATTAATGGCAGCACCCAGCAGTTACAGAAATACAGCACATTTAAATAAAAGACTTCCTAAATTACACTGTGCCAATTAATACCACTCCAATCACGGTTTTGACAGTTATATCTCAAACCATGAAGCAAATAAATGGCAGAAACGAATCAACAGAAATAGTTTGACATACCTCCAATTTATCCTCAGCAGACACATGGCTTATGGGAAGTGTACGAAATTCCTCTGTTAAACGAAAGCACTCCCCAACATTTTCAGGAGAAACAAAATCCAATGCAACCTTAATACATGACTGCAAAAGAAAGCCATATCATGCATTTACAGAGAACATTCAAATATTACTTTAAATAAAACTTATGAACCACAAAAAGCAAACTCGCTGTTCGGAAGGGGACTAAAAAAAACCACTAATTCAAACCTCAATGTTGGCATATCTACAAGAAAAAATATGAATTACGACAAAATAAAGCAACCAAACTTTGATGTATCAACTGTTTCACTACCTTCACAGACTTGCTTGCTTTGCCAATTATGGACATGGGATTAATACCAACGAAACAATGAAATAATTTTATTAATACCAATCACATCAATTACAGTCTCAACTCTTTTATTTGTAACAATTAATTTCTCAAAAATAAGGAAACAAAATATGTCGAAACAAATAGGAAAATACTAAAGGTATCATCTCAATTAATAAGATATATTTGTGTACCAATTAACTAGTATTTACAACACTTCCAGTCAAATTGGTAAATGAATGGCATTCTTACCCAACTTGCGCACAAATCTTGAAATATGTCCAAAAACACACTTTAGCAAAAACGTATATTATCTCAAGTCCTAAAATAACATTAGTTGTACCCACAAAATCTCTATATAGACTACCTTTAATTGTGACTGTTAATTCCAATATGTTTGATTATGACACGTTGTAATAGATTATGGGCAAAGTTCATAGCTAACTTACTGCCACAATATAGCTGCATATGGACACCTGCCTTGATATTAAGGTCATCTTTTTAAGGAATTCAACTTCCCTCAAAGGAATTGAGTCCAATGTTCACTTTTCATGACTTCCCAAGACTAAGGTAAGAATTTTGTGGCAACCGACCTCCTAAGCCAACATCTGTAATTGTAACACCTTGAAGAATAATTTCCTTTCTCAATACCACTTACCTCCTAATCCAAAACCTCTAATTGTAACATTGTTAAAAGTAGGTTGATTCCTTTTTGATGTTTCCTGCCAAAGAATTTGACTTTCTCGTTGAGTTGGTTCTATTATCTCGGGCATCCTGCAAATACAAACATGACAATTGCAGGAGGGGAAGAATACTTCACCTTAGGTGTTTTATCCCCCTAATGCTAATGGCGAACAGATTCTATTTCATGATAAAGACTCTGCAAATATAAGGGTAATGAGATTTGTACCACTATTGTTAGACAAATAGCCAAGGTTATTGAACTGAGATTTGTGGGAAGATTACCCTTGACTAGTAGACTCATAAGGGTCTAATTCATAGGAAAGTTACACAAAAAAATAAACATTCACGACACCAATTCCACAATGGTGTCAAATTCATACCCAATAACAAAAGAAAACCTGATGGAGGCAAAGGGACACAAGCCCAAATGTGACAACAATGTGAGTTAACACACAGCACGTTTTCAATGTTGACCGAAACAAACTCACAATGAGTGTGGCTACATTTAGTTTAAGTTTTTTTTAAAATTAAAAATACACTAGCTTAATTTTTGGTTGTGGGAATAGAAGAAAATTTGGAGATCAAACATACCCTGGCATCGCTATTCTTCCCCTCAAACTGCAACTATTGGGCATCACAACTTTTCACTCGTCAGTTGAAAATGTAATTACAAATGTAATGGACAAAATTTAACCTCACTGTTCAGCACACTATTTGGTCAGGCATTGAGAACAACATTGTGTTGAGTTTTCGTGTTCATTGTCTTTTCTTGTTTTTTTATACAACTTAAAAAATTTCCAGCTTTCTACTAAAGTTACATACTTCATATTCTCACTGCTCCAGTTAGCTGATACTAATCACATTTTTTATTTGCTGAAATTGAAATTCTTATTAACACAAATTCTTATATAGTTTTACATTAATATTTCGATACCATTTACTTTGGAATGTCAGAGTGTACCACAAGAGCAAACTCAACTGATGGCACTGCAGATGTCTCCCCAAATACTAAAACCTAGAAGTAAACATGTTCCCTTTATTTGATGTTGTTTAAACTTAATTGGTAGTAATTTACAACTAGATTTCTTTCTCTACTATTGGGATTCACTATTTTTCATTATTATAAAATTAAAATATTGAACATTTAAGTATTTTAATAATTTTGTATATGATGTCGGAGTCCAGCTTGCAAAACACCTAACACTTTAGGTAAACTCTTGAATTTAACAACCTTCACAGCAACAATGACGATAAAACAAATTTATGTATGTTCATTTTACCTTCAGATTTCTGACTTGGTGAGGACAGCCCGCTGGAATGAAAACAGCATCTCCAAGCTTCTGAACGAATGTCCAAGGCTCAATTCCTACAAGATACATAGCAGAGAATTTGGAGAGGAACAATTCAGACTACTACCCAAAATCAAAATACAAAAATTGGGTTACTAACCATACTCCTCCTTAAGCTTCCTCTTATGCTCCACGGTCAAATAGAATGTCTGGTCATGGATGGGGTGAATAACCTTCAATATCGGAGGATATGATCAGTTCAAGAAAAAATAAAGTCAAATGAGTAAGTGAGGTAATCACAGCAGATGCATCATCTGTATACAACAGGTATTGTCCGCCAAATACTTTAAAATAATTATTCACAACCATCAGTCACCCAATCCATAATGACATGTATTTAATGAAAATTTTACTACAAGAAAATGAGGGAATGGGAGAATCCAACGTTACAAGGGTGAAATCCTCCAATTATTACAAATATTAACAATAAATCCATTTGTTATGAACAAAGCTTCACAAATGACTCAGGCTGAAAAATAATACCCAATATTGATTTACCTGCTCTAGAGGACTGCAATGGATATGCCTAAACTCTCTAAAATGCTTCCTCAGGTACTCCTGCAATTTAGGTACATCCTGCCTCCGAAAAATATCCCACAGAGCACCTTCTGAACCATCTCCAGAAAACGACAAATCACTTTCTGGCCTCGTTTTTACTTCGTCAACATTAGTATCTCCATCGTGATCACTAAGCAGCTCCCTCTTGTCTTGCTCAAAGTGCTTTCGTTTGAACTCGTCAATGGCACTAAGATGCTGAGGTTCCAATTTGAGTTCAGCGATATGAGTCAACACATTTACCTAGAACAGTCAAGTTATATAAAGGGTAAAAATACTTTATTTTCATCATTAATGCATATGCAACCCTGAACGTACAGCAATAAACACAAAACACGAACAAATACATTTGATCAGGAAAAGTTAATAGCATATATATATGTGTATATATGTGTGTGTGTATATATGTGTGTGTGTGTGTGTATATATATATATATATATATATATATATTGAAAGTTCTACATCAACTAGAAATAAGACCAATTCAGTGTATATAAGTAGATGTAAACCTCACTCTACAAACCGGTTTTTGTGAGGTTGAGTTAGGCTTAAAGTCCACTTTTAACAATATATATATATGATCCAAATGCACCGTTTATCTGAAATTCTTCCAAATACGAAAGTGTACTGATTCATGATGTGAATTGAAAAAACAATCTTCTTACTCCACTCACAAGAATCCAAACAGATAAGTTAAATGGATCATGAAATACAACAATGAATACATCCTACAAACAATGCACTTTAAAACATGAGAAACTATGGGAGAAAACACCCTTAAATCTTCAAATAATTTAGAATAAATCCTTGAAAATAGCAGATCTGGAAGGAGAAAAGGAAATAGAACATACTGCATCGGACATATCACAGTGGAGTTTAGTCACTGAGTCACCACGTCCAAGCTCCTGGGGAAATCCATACGCAATGTATGTCTTTGGCCCCATGTCTGGCTTTAGACACTCTTTAGGCAATTTAACAGCTATGTTAAGACAACCACCAAGAGGATCAGTATATTCCTTGAATGGTAAGGAAGATATGAACTCAGCACAATGTCTAGGCAAGCGTTCCTCAAATAAATTAGAAGGCGGCCAGTCTTTTAACTTCAATATCCGAGGCCAACCAAGCCAATCCCCAAAAGCTTTCGTATACCCAGTAAAGAATTGGTGGATGTTAATTTCTGCCTGGATTTAACCAACAACTAATTAAAATGCACAAATCAGCAGCAACAGAATATCACAAATGTCAAGTAAAAGAAGTAAAGAATCGCAGAATCGGTAAAATAAAGCAGAAGCCACTTACTTAAGTCTGATTACAAAATTTGAAAAGAGCAAGAAAATTAAAATAAACATTACACAGCATCAACTAGATCTTGTGGCAGGGGTTAAAAGCAGACAATCATAATAACAAAACACGGTGCATAGGCAACAGGAAAGGGTCTGTTAGGAAAAGAAAATAAACATAATAAGGGCGGGGACCAATATAAAGTAAGCAACAAGTATTAAAAGCATGTGACTAATATATTAACTACACTCACATAAATGAACTTTTAATTACAACCCTAATGTGTGTTCTAATGACCCACATTCGACCTTGGACTGGCGTCTCTTTATGACCCGGACAACAGAACATCAATAATTCGTTTCTTTCAGTGGAACTATCCACCAAAATATCGTAATTTTTACGAACTTTACAAAATATTTTTTCAACATTCAGCTCACACAAGTTCTTGGAAGTCAGCAATTGACAATGATAAATGCACTGAAACAACACAAAATCAAGAAAAGGGTGAAATTACCAAATTCAAGAAATTCAACGTAAATTTGCCATAATTAAATTAGTCTCTATAAACCATTTGAAGCCTTGTTGTTCCAGGTAAAATAAATACAAATATTAAATAATTTAAACATAAACTTCATGGGAGTGAATAACAATTTTTGAGAAAAAGTCACTCCGGTGAACAAAGTTAAACAAACCTCGCAGAAATCTAAGCAATCAATTGCCTTTACATCTAAATGTTGTTCACGTTTGGTATTAGACATCTGACGGAATGCACGCCACATGACAAGTGGTTCCCAGCTTAAACCAGATGTACCATCAATCACGTGGCTAACAATGACAGGCTCCCCCCTTTCCCAATGCCACTGAAAATGCCCTAAATCCTCATCCTGTACTTGTACAGCCTTAGGACAGTACAAATAATTGTCACTGGAGTCTGCACGGGATGCAGCCTTCCTCATACCATAATTTGAGCTTCTATCAGGCCTTGAACACAAACAGAATTTGTCGGGGGTCTCGTGCTTGAATATTTGTGCCAGTCCACTTGCTTTACTCAATAAATCAGTAATAAAATTTTGACCTAATACACTTCTCAGTTCAAGAAAACCATGGCTACATTCTTTTGGACAAGGAATGCTACCATTACTTTCTGCATGCCATCCATCTCTTGACCATTCCCGAATTAGAGGCTTAGCAGCATCATTTAATTCAGTTTGGTTTACCGTTTTATCTACATTTCCACCATGCAAGTAATCACGACCTCTGAATGGAAACTCCAACGTAATTGGATCTGCACCCCCTACAAGCTGACCACTACGAAGTTCACGGCAACAGATAAGACAAAGATCGAAAGAGCATTCTGCACAGCTTCTGTGATAATCAAATATTGAAGTTTTGCAATTGTCACTGCAAGAGAGTGTTAAGTTAATAAATAAAGATACAAGGATAATTGGAAAAAAGAAAATAAGATGTGAGAGAAAGATACCAACCAATATACACGTTCATCCTTAAAATAATCTGCGTATACTACTTTAAGCTCTGAGACTGAGATTCCTATAGTGCACATCCAAATAACAAATTATATAATGCAAATATATGGAACTTGTACTAAACTCTGCCTAGAGCATAAGATGAAAGACAAACTTAAAGCTGATCAATTATTACAAAACAGAAAACTCTTTCTCGTTTGAGAATCAGAATTCATTGCGAAGAGATGTGTGGCTTCATGACATACAAAAAATTGGTTTAGTTGTGAGTATCGTAAAGTGTTGGAACAAACATGCAAGAACAAATCTAGTCTTCTACTGCATCAAATTCATTTGTTTGGTGAGAAACATTGATTCACATAATAGTAACCAGAATCAACACTTGTAATGAAAAAATACCCTGTATCTTAGCTTCTGTCTCATTCTCAAACACTTGCTCTTCATCCAACAATCTTAAATACGGAAGAAGTACTTGCAGCAAACACATAGAGAGCTCAACCTTCTCAACTTTATCGGTGCTTGTCTTTTTCTTCATTTTCTACAGCAACCGAAATGACACCATTTTAAATACTAAACTCAGAAAATCACAAGGAACTTACTTGAAGGGGCAAGTCCTGACTTTAATAAGTACATCGGATCGCAAGCATGCTTTGCAGTTGCAATTACAACGGCACACGGGACATGCCTCTGCAATGTAATCCTCTTTCAAATGAGGATACCTAAAGACACAGAAAACACTTCAAGGATTAACAGTAGGTCTCGTTATCATCATTCAAAACCGAAACTACCAAATATTTGCAATAACTGATCCAGGAATTGATCTGGGAATTGTTTCTACACATTTCCCCCTAACATAGGTAAGGGAAGCATGTTAGGTATATAATGTGTAACTTCTAGAAATTCCCCATAGAAAGCATTAAACATATGGGTAAACAATTGGACATGCCATTTATACATCGGCTTGTCATTTCAAGGCTTTCAGATAATCTGCTTAAAATCCTACAGCACAAAGTATATGTCAGTAACACCGACTTGGTAGCTGGCAATGCAGTAATGGCGCAGAAATAAACCTCGTATTGATCTTACCGAACCAACCAAGGCATGCTATACAATATCATGACATTACAATTTCAATAGAGAGAATAAATAAATTTCAAAGTGAGACGAAGTTATACCAATTTTTAATACAGGGTATGCAAAATCTTTTGCTTTTGCATTTTTTGCACCTCACAACCCTGCCTTTATCATTTCTCTGGCATTGATGGCACATATTGGAATCATTTTCGATAAACTGTTGATTGACAAACAGAAATACCATCTCAAATGGAGCTAAAACATGTTTGTATGAAAAGCTAAACCCAATCAAACATAAATATTTTTTATTAAATAATAAATCACTTCACCTCCTTATCCCTCTTATTCTTTTTCGGCATCACAGCTTCTATTTTGACTTTACGGCTTCGAAAATTGTGTTGTTTCGGAATGTCACTTCCACTTCCCGAAAAACCGGCAGGTATTTCAAACTCACCGCCACCTTCCTTAACAACTTTTCTTTTCCTCCCAAGTCTCTTCTCATGAAGCTCGCCATTACCCCCATCTGTCACGCCTTCTTGAGAAGAACCACCTACCACATCCCTTTCACCTTGGCTAACATCTCGACCACCCTTCTTGTCCAACAAATTGCCCTCTGAATTCTTCCTGTCCATGTCTTCCGTTTCCTTTTTCTCACCTTGAAAAGAAGAATATCCGACCCTGCTATTTTCACCATTTTTCTCCAACAAATTTTCCTCCAACAACTTCCTTTCCATCTCCTCCTTTTCCTCTTTACTCTTTCTGCCACGCTTCTTTTTCACACCTTGAACAGAGGTAGCAACTCCAACCCCACCATGTTCACCATGGTTTTCGTCTTGAGCGCTGTTCTTCTCGGACAAACTGCCCTCTGACATTGTTGTCTTGCCCTCCTTTTCACTTCTTCTGCCACGTTTTCTTTTCACACCTTCGGCAATAGAAGAATACCCTACTGCCCCATCATCGGCTGTTTCAGTAAAGTTGATTGCTTTCTTCTGATCAGCCTCACACTCGGCATTAAAATCCAAAGATTGAATATTTTGCTGGGTGGGGTTTGAATCTATCGGAATGGTGACTGTATTTCCTCGTCGCTCGTTTTCCCTTTGCCCGCCATAAAGTAAAAGGTATCGAATTTTTTCAGTGTATTGGCAAAATATAGATAACCAAGTTTGAGAATCACTAACGACAGTGATAAAGATTGAAAAAAAAAAAAAAACAGTTTGAACCCTAACTATCTGGCCTTGACTGTCTGCATTCTATTTCAGTTCTGTTCCACGCCCCAGAGGACCAGTACCTAGATTATTATCTTTTTTACATGGAAATGATAAATAAAAAAGACAAAGGGCAGAGAGAATTTTCAAAACCCGCGCCAAAATTAAAGCTTTAGGAAATGCTCTCCAAATTTAATCAACTAATTAGTCAGAAAATTAAAAATTCAAAGGATGCGCATTTATTGTAATAGTTTGTGGGAAGTGGGAAACAGCTGAACACTTTGATGGGTTCAAGAAAAGTACCGAAAGAGCAAAAGAAGTGCGAAAATCGATGATTCTGTGGGAGACGTCTCTTCACGCAGAGCAAAACTGGAGTCGGTATTTCAAACAATTGAGTGTGCGAGGAAGGTGTCAATCTTCGAAACTGTGGGCTTCAGCCAATGGGTTAGTACATCTCAAAGATATTGTTGGATCACAAGTCAGCTAGTTTTTTCATGACAACCTTTTTTAAATAACCTATGGATCAATTACACACCAAATATTGATAATAACTGATTAATTAAAATTTTCACAAATCTGTTTTAAATTATTTTAACTTTTTTTAATTTTTTAAAATACTTTATTTTAAATGCTTAAGTATTTCAAATTTGTTTCTTATATATTATAGTAGTGTTAAATATTTTATTATTCTTCGATGAAATGCAAATAATTTAATATTTATGATTTATTTATTCTTTTTCTTAGAAGTATAGATATCTTGATATTATTGGGTTTTAATTTTTCATCCCAAAATATAAATATTTTAATATTTAAGTATTTTATTTGTCTAGATTTTTAATTTAAAGATTATCAAAAATACAATTTTTAAACTTATTTAAAGTTTATTAAAAATATTCAAATGATTGAGTGCTAAGGGAATCAATAACATCGTCTCTTTATTTATATATATATATATATATATATATATATATATATGACCTGTTTTTTTAATATAGGAACAGACGAGATTGAAATTTGTTTTCTTAAAATTATTTTATTTTGCAAGTCGGGTGAAAAATATTTTTTAGGTTGTGTTTATTTGAAGAGATGAATATGAAGGAAAGCATTACATGGATTTATATATACGTGTGTCTGATCTGTTTTTTAAATATAGGAAAGATGAGAATGAGAATTATGTTTTCTTAAAATTTTTAATTTTCATCTCAATATTTTATTTTGGAAGTGGGTAACAAATATTTCTTTTATGTCGTGTTTATTTTAAGGGATGATTTTAAAAGAGAATGAGTATTTGGATTTCAAGGAAATTTAAAAAAGTCAATTGAGTTGTCTTTTTAGAAAGGATTTTGAGATGATTTAGAGTAAATCTGAAAATAAAATTTATTTTAACTCGTGATCAATTCATACATATTTATAAAAAATAAATAAGTACATGCTTGAATATTGACATTTTTTTTTCAATTTTTATTCATTTTAACTTAAATATGAATTCAACATGATTGTCTAATAAATTTACAATAAAATCAAGTGTTTGTAAAAAGAATTATATTTTATACATAAATACTCTTTTTCATTAATATATAATTCAACAAAAAAAATGTGAGAAAGTGTAAAAATCTGATTTATATTATTAGTTCAAAAACTTTATTATTGGCAAACCACAAAAATTGCATCTATTAAAGCAACTAAGATATTATTGAAATTAGTTCAAATGGGATGAAAAAAATCTGCTTATAAATGAATTCTAATTTATTGCTGGAAATATCGCTTTCAAATCTGATTGGATCTTGTCGTCCAAATAATTTCGTGTTATGGTGTATTTAAAGTAATAGTTATTTGTGGAAAAAAATTCTCGTACAAACAGTCAAAATAATGTCATCTAAACAATCTGAACACAGAAATTTGAGTGTTTTTTCATGAATCTTACTTCCTTCTTCTTGCACCTCTAATTTTATTATTTTATTATTTTTTTAATAAAGTTAAAATATATTATATATAATATATAATAAAGAGAAGTGTAGGAGATGTTGATCTAATTTTGATAGAATGGTTGTGGAACTATGGAGCAATACAATGAAGGTGAAAACAGTGGTGGCATCCTGGCAAGGTCTTCCGTATCTTTCCTCCATCAGAGATTTGGCATAGAAACTGCACAACAATTTTCTTCACTTTTCTTCCCTCCATCACCATAATTTATGTTATTGCTACGGATTTTTAGAACAAGGTGCAAAGGCTGTAACAGTGAACCTTCCTTCATTTTATTGATATTGTCACTCAAACACCAGCACCGACAATCGAATTGGAAGTGCAAAATGAAAAAAAAAGAGCGAAACTCCTTAACCAACCATTAACCGCATTCCGAAATGCGATTAAGGAGTGCCACATTTCGCCACATTTCGAAGTGCGATAATCCTTAAGTGCATTTTGAAATGCGGTTAAGGAGTGCCACATTTCGAATTGATTATAAGATATTTATTTATTATTCATGATTATAATTAAAATATAATTAATTATGATTTAAATTTTAATTACAATTGATTATAAATAACATATAATTAATCATGATTTATTATTATATCTCAATTTATTATACACTATAGTTTATAATTCGATAATAAAATAATTTTTTTTATAAGAATAATACTTTTTTTTATGATGTGAATACAATAAAAAACATTTATAATATAATATTTTAATTTTAATAATATATATATATATATATATATATATATTACTAATTTTTCTTTCTTTTACATGCTCCTATTATCTCCATAAATTTAAAATTTTAATATATTAATTAAATTATTTTTTTATCTCTGAAATTATTTTTCAAATCTTTTAAATATTTACAACTAATTTTTTTTTACACTTCAAATCAGCATTATTTTCATGTCGATAACTTTTGGTACAAAACTGTAACCTGGAAAATAAAAAATGGTTGTATATATTTAATGTGCATGTAAAATTATTGCAATTACTTTTTTTTTACCATAAGGTAGTTTTGTGATACAGGCTAGCCAACTCAATGAGCACGTGTCGACAACTTATTGCAAAGCTCAAGCGAATTGTTTGTCAGGTGCCTTCTAATTTTCTATTTTCGGTTTATTTTCTTACATGTATATTAATGTGTAATATTAAAATAATGGTCATATCTTATCTTAATACAAAAACTTATTTAACCAAAATACACTAGACAAAACATTTATACTCTTTTCTCATGAAAAAAAAAATAGTTTGAAATTATTTTAAACTAGACTAATTTTACTATTATTGATGTATCATGATTAATTAATACTCAAACTGATCATATAAACAAGACATATATTGGTTATCTGTATTAATGATTTAATAGCCATTAAACCTTTAAAATTAATTAACATAAATAGATTTTCTCAAATCAAATGAGATTATCAAGTGGTTCCTACATCTGGAATATTTAACCTGGTGCATAAAACTACTTTATTTTACCTGAATTAAATTTCTTAGCTTAAGTTTAAACTCCAAGAACTTTAACTTCCACATAATAACTCATGCAGAACATAAAAACAAAAATTGTACACACTTTAACAATTTCATATACAAACACAAATTCATCTTTATCTCAAATAAGTCACATTAAATATCATCTTTTTGCATGCAAAACTTTCAAAATTGACTTAAAGAAAATAATACAAATTAAAATACTTAAGTGAAAATTACGATAAAATATGATTATTTCACTTTATAACAAGATCTCGAAGTCTTATCTTTAATAAAATGATAAGATTTTCAAATCTTATAGAAAATTCAGAAAACTATTTTTTAAACAATAATATTCATTGAAATAAACTCAAATAACCATTTTGTTATTTACAAACTTCACATCTTAATAATAAAATATTTAAATTATACTTATAACATACCATTTTTATTTATAATTATTTTTTAAATTCCTACAATTCTCACTTTTTTATTTGTTCCGAAAGAATAACGAGGAATTCGATTATGCACCATCTAATTGTGAATCCATTTTGGGAATAGAAGCTCGAATTCTGAAAACTAAAAGCAAGAAGACAATAAAATGGATTAACAGCTAAAAACAATTGAAGGAAATTGCTTGAATAAATAATTTAAATGGGTGTGTATTATATATATTTAAAAAAATCTTATATCTCAACCACCATCTCTCTGCCAAACAAGGTCTTAAATTTTAATTTTGACCCTAACAAAAGAAAATATAAATTTATATTTTACTAACTTTTTGAAAGAAAATATATTTTAAGATTAAAATATTCTAATGATATAAGAATTTAAAAAAAATATAATATCTAAAATCTTATGTTAGCCTAATCTAATAAGATATGCTTATAAAACTCGTATTTTTAACTTATTACCTTATCCCTATTATAAGGGCTTGGTCTTTTTTTTTTAATTTTTTTTATTTAGGAATGTATGTTTAAGAAAAATAGAGGATCTGAGGAAAGTGTGTGTGATGGAATCGAAGGAAGAAACTGCCGGCGCCGGGGAGGCGAGCCTGGATGGGCTGCCGTCGGCTCTGGTGGCGACCGTCATGACGAAGCTGGACATCGCCTCCATCTGCTCCCTCGCCTCCACCTCCTCCGTCTTCCGCTCCTGCGCCCGTCACATCCTCTCTTTCCTCCCCTCCTTCAACCTCCTCGTACCATTCTCTCTCCTAACCTTCTTCTTTCTTATTTTTTCCCGATTTCCCAAACTCATTATCCTCTTTCTTCCAGGACACTGCTCCCTCCGGCGACATGCTCAGACCCTTGCTGCCGCCCAATCCCTACCTCGCCACTCTCAAGCTCGACTGTTCCCGCCTCGATGACTCCGCCATCGCCTTCCTCCTCAAACCCTCCCTCCGAGATCTCTCTCTCCACAATTGCGCCGATTTCAGTGGCAGACTCTTGTCTGAGATCGGCAACCGCTGCAAGGATCTAAGGTTTCCTCTCTCTTATCTCCCACATCGCTCGCTTTATACTCTTCACTCATCATTTTTCCCCTCAGGTCTCTTTACCTCGGCTCCGTCGCCGAGAAAAGAGGGAGGGCCATTCATATTTCCGATCTGGAGGAGTTGCTCAGCGGTTGCTCCCACTTGGAAGTAAGGCACGCCATTTAAAGTTGAAACTTTTAATCTCAACATTTGATGGAATAATGATATCATATAAAGTCACATGCAGTTCCTTAGATGTTGTCTGATACAAGCTTTTATTACATGATTACCGACCCCAATTTATGCTGCAAATATCTCTGGATCAGGGAAACTTGTCCACTGTATTGAATAATAATCTATTGCGGCATCTCATTTACTAATGTGCCTTAAAGTTGTTTAAAACTCAATCTTTGTAGTTGTCAATATTGCTGCATGCTCGTTAATTGTTGATTTAATTGGGTCTAAGATGTAGTGTGATTGTTTTGGTAGGCATTGATTCTGATGTTTGATGTCTCTCTCTTTCTACGGCACAACTTTGCTCGAGTGTGGGCTTCTGCCTCAGAGAAACTCACTTCTCTTGAGATTGGCTACATTTCTTCAGTTACCGTCACTGAACTGCTCAGCCCAAATTTGGGATCCCATCTGCCCTCAAATCCTGCCCAACCGTCTATACTTCCAAGCATTCAGAAACTGTGTCTTAATGTAGACTATATAACTGATGCTATGATCGGCACAATATCCAAAGGTCTAATGTTTTTGACGCATTTGGATCTTCAAGATGCACCATTGATTGAACCAAGAGTTACGTTTGACCTAACCAATGCTGGTCTTCAACAAATTAATCAACTTGGGAGATTGAAACATCTTTCACTGGTTCGAAGCCAGGAGTTTCTCATTACCTACTTTCGAAGAGTGAATGATCTGGGATTGCTTCTAATGGCAGACAAGTGTGCAAACATGGAAAGCATATGCCTTGGTGGCTTTTGTCGCGTCACAGACACCGGTTTCAAAACCATCCTGCATTCTTGCACTCGCTTGTACAAGCTTAAGGTCACTCATGGGACTCATTTAACTGATCTAGTTTTTCATGATATTTCCGCAACATCCCTTACTTTGACACATGTTAGCTTAAGACGGTGCAATCTGTTAACTAACCATGCTGTTTTGAGTTTGGCATCAAACAAGGGACTCAAAATTCTTGACCTGAGGGATTGCAGAAGCCTTGGGGACGAAGCTCTCCTGGCCATTGGCACTCTGCCTAGACTGAAAATTCTACTATTAGATGGCTCTGATATAACTGATGCAGGACTTTTGTACTTAAGAGCATCTGTTATAAGTTCACTGTATGCATTGTCTCTTCGCGGCTGCAAGAGACTAACGGATAAATGTATCACAGCTCTATTTAATGGCTGTTGCGTGCTGGAATTGCGAGAACTGGATCTATCCAATCTTCCTAACTTCTCGGATAATGGAGTTCTGCTGCTTGCAAAAAGTAGGATTCCCTTTTTTGAGCTCCGTATGCGACAATGCCCTCTGGTTGGTGATACTGCAGTCATGGCATTAGCTTCAATGCTAATTGACGAGGCCAAACATGGAAGCAGTTTGCGATTGCTGGATCTTTATAACTGTGGTGGCATTACAGCGCTTGCATTTCGCTGGTTGAAGAAACCATATTTTCCAAGGCTCAAATGGTTGGGAGTGACAGGGAATGTTAACATAGACATGGTAGTAGATGCCTTAGCCAGAAGCAGACCTTTCTTACATGTGGCATGCCATGGTGAGGAGCTTGGGGCTGATCCCTACGATACTTCAGATGGATTATACACACATGATTATGATGACGTGGATGAGTTTGAGCAGTGGCTTCTTGAAGCAGATATTGACAGTGACTTTGAAGAGATAGGCGATGCTGAAAATAATGATGAAATGGTTGCGTGACTTGCTTTTATACTGTTGTCGTGTGTCTTTATGTGATGACTCTGTATGTATATCTGTTTGTTGTAACTTTGTTCTCTGGCTAGATGTTATTTGTCACAGGTTTTAGTACCAAAGACTTCTGTATGATCCTTTTGTTGTAACTCTGTATGGATAATGTTATGTAAAATGTCTCTAGATTTTTAATATTTTGATATTTTTTCATCTTTAGATTTAGTAGTTCATATATTAATATTGAGCGGAATTAAAAACAAATTTATCATAATATATATTTGTTTTTGAGATTGAATTATCCAATAACTTATCTACATTATAAGGAAGTGGAAGAAAGCAATTATATGTTGGCACATACATACTGAGGTTGGGAAAATTAAGAAACTAAACTCAACTCCAATGCAACGAACAAGCTGGAACTGTTGAAGCCATAAACCTTTTCATTCTCACATCAAATAAAATGTTATTTTTTTAATGTAAAATAAGGGACACACCCCTCTCTTATTGTATTTATGTATGTTCTATTGATAATAAGAAAAACATTGGAAGAAAAATAAACAAACTAGATAATATGATAAAAATAAGAAGTCTTGGAACTGGAAAGCTTCCTTACTAAATATATATATTGTATTATTTATTTATTTACTATTATTATTATTATTATTATTTCAAGCAACATAATTAGTTACCGTTTTATTATTTGAAGAAAAAAAATTCCTTATATCATACTATTGTATAATTACTTAGTATCACTCAATTATTCTATATAAGGCTCATCACCATTGTTTCACTCTCATTGCACTTCCGTTATCCACTGCAAAAAGAAGACCAGTTTAAAAAAATTCATTTTGAAAAACTTGTTTTAAAAGGTATTTGAGAAAGTCTGATCAAGAAAATCTATTCCGAAATATATTGAGTTTTAGGAAGCCTCTTCTGGAAATAATATTTAAAAAATCATATTCTAGAAATATGTTCCAAAAGTTTGAGAAAGTGTGTTCCAGAAGCTATACGGAAAAGAAAAGACAATATGGAAGTTCCTTTTACAAAAATATGAAATGCAATTAGAAATTATGATGGTGCAGGAAGAAAAGATGGTATACAATCCCTACAACTTATTACAAGCCTAATAGATTTTTAAAAGCAATCGAACCCAAATCCATCAGTGGTTCTAAATGACAGACTTAATTAAATTTGAAGTAACCGAGGTTTTTTCGTATTTTTAATTTAGTATATATATATATATATATATATATAATGTTTTATTTTTTTAATTGTCTTTTCATTTGGTTTTTGGTTAATGATAGTGTACCGTATAGATCGGTCGATCCTACACTATCTCACACCAACCATATAATCATATTAGACGGTTCTTGCAAAGAAATGGTCGAATTAGCAGGTAGGATTGAACGATTGTCATCAAGGACGTCCGACCTCATTCCATAAACAAGTTTTTCTTATAAAAATTAAGGTAAATGGTCATTAGGAGTATTAGATGACATTGGGTCAGAATTAAAATTTTATTAATCTCAAACACATATAAAAATTTATAAATATAGTTAAAAAGTAAATGATCATATTTACTGTTTATTTAATACTCTTGTATTCATTTAATACTCTTGTATTGAATTTACGACGGATAACTAGACCTCGCATCTAAAGTAGAATTGATGTAAGTAGAAGAAGATTAGTGAAAAAAAATGAATTAATCAATAAATTAAAAACTAAAAGATAAAAATATCAATTATTTTTTCTAAGTCCTGTGATTTATCCAGTTTGCTTTCAACTTTTATTTGAGTTTTGGAAGTCACGGATTTAAACTAATCTTCCGTCATCATTCACCAAAAAATGTTATCAGTGTCTCTGTTATGTTTCTTTCTTTTCAACAACAAACAACCCACCAAAAAGTTCTTCAATAATGTGTCTGTGAGTCACCGTTGACAAATGTTATCAACCCTATACTAATCCACTTTAGTCTAACTCTTCAATGCCTGGATAATACCAATTATTGTTATTAACACAAGTCTAAATTCCAGGGTCAATTTCTTTCACATAATAACACATGAAACACAAGGTTTACAGGAAGGCAAATATGCTACGGCTATCACTTTTGAAATCTTATTTAGGACAACATTGGACCAACATGTCGTTTTCTTGGTCTGAGGTTGAAAATCAACCGTTCATCTCTTACAAAACTTCCATTGTTCATTTCAAAATATCTCTTTCATCTCAAAAAATGTAATTTTTTATTTTTTACATATCAATCTTCTACAATTAAATTTAATTTAAAGTTTTTCTCAAAAAAATATACGAATAAAATAGGAATTCACAGAACAAAATTCTCATTATCGAGTAATCAAGTAGATCATGTTAGAATTACAAATATAATTAAATCTTACGTTGAATGGAAATAAAAAATAAAACATCATATAAGATTCAATATCTATTAATTTATGGTCTTAAGATTTTATATAAAAAAAAATCAATATTTTTCATGGTTAAATTTCAATTTATATAATATATTTTTGATGAACTCTTCTTCCAAATAGAATGTACATTGCAATAACAAAAATAAAATTCTTAATATGTCAAAAATTACAAATAATTTAAATAACATCCTTGTTTAGAGATGATTTTTTGACATTTCAATTATAATGAATTATTAAATATCCTCAATCTTAATTAATCAAATTGTTGTTGTTATTTTTGAAGTAAGGTAGAGTATTGTTCCAAGGAATATCCAGCAAGTTGATTAGTATATTGTAATATAAGGGTGATAGGGATTAAATTTGTACAAATTCATTAATCAAGTAATAAAATAATCCATAGATGAAGTGGGTTAGATTTCTTAATTTTTTTTATTGGTCTAATGCCTAGTTCGTTTTTTATCTTATTGAGCCAAAGTTGCACATTAAAAAAATACTTTTTTTTAATTTGTAACTTTTAAATTTTTTTGTTACATTATTTTATTTTTTTTCTAAGTAGATTATATAACTGTGGTATTTAAAAAAAAACAGCTACAAATTTAGTATTTAAATATTAGTAAATTACAATAATAAATAACCAAGTTGTCTAATAAAATTAAATTTATTGGGTTAAGCTAGAGTGAAAAATAATATAGATAACCCTGCCACCAAAGTTTTAGGAAATTTGGATAATTAAGTTTGGTTAAATTTGACCAATCATAAAATATCCAATTGGAGTAATTTAGGTCATGTTTCATCAAATTGAGTAATTGTACTATTAAACCCAACCAACATTATACTATAAGATAAAAAATGTTTTATTTGTTGACTTATAACAACTTATTGATATAATCAGAATATATCCGAAGTAGGGCTAACACGTGTATTGTATCACCTTTTATTTATTTCCACCAGTCAAAATATCAAAAAAGCATGTGTTGGTTTTTTATTACAATGTCTTGTAAATTTTTTTTCTGTAAAAAAAAAATATTTTTATTTTTTTTATTTGTATCATACGAAATAAGATAATTAACTATATTATTTATTATAATTCAATTTATTTTATAATTTAAAAAGCATAAAAAATTATAAATATTTAGAGTTCAATTGTACTGTGATCATTTATAAACATTAAATACTAAATACGAAACAAAACCTAAATCATTATTAAATAACGATTGAAATCTTTTTAATCACCTAAATAATATCAACTTAAGGATGAAAGAAGTAAAACTCTCTTTTAGGTCTTCGAAAAACAAAACTTAAAAAAAAATTGTGTTAATATTACTCTATCAAATTAATAATCAAAGAATTATGTTTAAGAAAAAAAAAGTCCTTAAACATTTATTTTTCGTACTAATATACCTTATTAAATTAATTATAAAATTATGTTTGATAAAAGAAGACTTAAAATATTTGTTAGTATTAATATTTCTCTATTAAATAAGTTATAACTTTATGTTTGGTAATAAAATTTAATTAAATTATCATATGATAATATATTAGTATTAAAAGTGATATTCAGTGTAATTTAAAATATTTTTTGAATAAACTATATATATTTTTAATAAAAATACAACCACTGATTATTTTTATTCTTTTATAATAATTTTTATTTATTTTTTCTTTTATCTCTACCTGACTTCTTATCTATTAATTTTACTTTTTGTATCTCTTATTTTCTTTTATTATAAAGTTTTTCTTTTGAAGATTTTGACATATTTAATTCATTAAATTTCATGTTGGTTGTGTGTATCAATATTTTTAGGGTTAAATATGTTTTTAGTTCCTATACTTTTGGACGATTTTGGTTTTAGTCAATTTTTAAACTAAGGTACAATTTAGTCCTTCAATTTTAGAAAACTCCGCTTTTAGTCATTTTTACCAATTTTTTAACTTTATTTGCTGTTTCAAGCACGTTTCTTAGTTAACATTGAAGCAAAAATGTGTCAAACAGTGTAAACAATCCAAATGCTATAATGAAACGCGTTTGAAACAACAAATAAAGTTAAAAAATTTTGGTAAAAATGACTAAAACCAAAGTTTTCTAGAGTTGAAGGACTAAATTGTACCTTAGTTTAAAAATGGACTAAAACCAAAATTGTCCGAAAGCATAAGGACTAAAAACATATTTAATCCATATTTTTATTCTCATTTTTTATCAGTGTTTTTTTTTTCTTACATGTGTTGTATTTTTTTATTTAATTTGTATTATGATTAAAAATGTATTTTTTGTCTGATTTTATTTTGTCATTTTTTGATTTATGAGTTTTTGAGTGTCTTTTTTTTATATATTTTGATGATGAACCAAAACTTATGCTTAGATTGAATTGTATTAAAAAAAACTAAAAAAATAAATTTAAAATAAAAAAAAAATTGTTTTAGGTTTCACAATTGGATCTGTGTGAAAGATAGTAAAAAATGTTATAAACAAGTCAACATCCAAAAGTAAATGAGATGATTTTACTTTTAATTAAATTACTCTTCCCAGTGTTTTTGTAAGTATTTCCCATAAATTGATAATTAATATAAATATGAGACTGGAAAACTAAAAATACTTATTCTCTTAACTAAAGATTAAAAGCAAAATGATAGAAAAACCACAACTTATTTTTTGTTGGATCCATTAAACTTTGTAAATACAATTATTATAGATTATAAATATAAATCATAAATCTATCTTTTTTAACCGTTAAACTTTATGTCTTATATTTATATTATTTACCATCTTAACTCATATATTGCATCAACTTTTTCCATAAATATAAAATAAAGGCAGATATTTGGAGAGTTAATCCGCTGAATCAAGTCGATTTAGAGATTACATATTACCAAAAATTGAAATGAACAATTTAAATAAGAAAACAAAAGAACGTCTATTATCTAATCTATCTATTTGGCTTTTCTTAATTTTATTTTATAAATTTAACTATTTTTGGTTGAATTTTAATTAAAAAATTGTTTTTTAAAATGATTTTTATTGTTTTTACTGATAACACAAATGGATAATTTTTTTGCTTATTTCAACTCATTAATCAGTCTATTTATTCTCTCTTCAATCTCTCTCGCTTCTTCTGCATGGATTAACTATTCTTAAGAAGAAAAAATAAATAAAAACAAAAAATAACAAAAATATAAAAGTAACAATTACGCCATCTATATCATAAAATAATAATGTACTAAATAAAAATAAAAAAATAATTTAAATACTCAACAAATTACTTTTTATTAAAAATCAATTCAAAATAGTTTATAAAATGTTCAAAATTAAATTAAATTAATATCTTTTGTTATTTTTTTCTTTTTCCAACTCAACACTGGAGGGAGTCAAAAATAACATGATAGGGTACTTTTGAGTTGAGGTTGTATCTGGGGTTTGATTATCTTCCTCTCATTTATTATTTTTGGATGATAAGTTATTATATTTTTTAAATCTTAAACAATAATATCCGAATCTTTTTATTTACATTCCATCATCTGCATACTTTAATTTCCTAAATAAATTAATATTCTCATTTGACCAACGTGATATTCCCACCCAGTGTCCAGGTGGTAACATTTTTAATTTGTATTTTTTTAAGACGATAAAGATAAAAAAAAATAAAAAATTCTCACCCTTATAAATAAACTTAAATGTGTTTTAATTCGTATAAAATTTGAAATCATTATTTTTAATTTCTATAAATAGTATGAATTTTATTTAAAAATGGATAAAAAACATCTAACTGATGAATTTTAGAATTTTGTTAAGTGTAATGTGTTGACATTATATCACTATATTATCATGCACAACTTAAACTGTCATTTGACATTTTGTACAACCTGTTAATTAATGCCATTTAATATTAAAATGATTTTTTTATTGCAGTTTCTTCTTAATTTTATCACTAATCACAAACTTGATGTAAATAAATCTGAGTTTGAAATTCAAAATCGCTACTCTTTCTCACTTAAAACCATTTGGTGATTAACTTTCATAAAATGATTAATCTCGTTAAGTTTAAAACTATTATTATTTTTTATATATCACATTATTTCAAAATTAAGTTGGACTATTATTAAGTTAACAAATCGTCATTTTATAATTAAGTTTTGGTTGAAAGATATATATAGAGATAATAAAAATGTTATTGTAAAAAAAAAAAAGGCGTAGCAGAACAAATCTTACAAAACAAAACAAACTGAAGCATTCTTATTAATGAAAAATAATTATCAAAAACTCTTTTTGTCAATATATATTTTTAATTAACGTGTAAATAAAATTTTTATTCATTAAACTATGGTTTGAAAGTATTTTAAAAATATAAAACTAGATCTATCATTTTATTTTTGAAACAAAAATATTAACATATTAATACTTTTTTTTAAAGTCAAAGAACCAAAATATGTAATAGAAATATTAGTTATTTTGACTTTTGAATATATAGATTCGGATAAAGCAGGGAAACCAGAAAGTAATGGCAGTTGCACTGTCATCCTCGTCGAAAACGTCTCTTCGTCTTCTGAAGGGTCATCATTCCTTTTACAACTTTTTAATTGATTATAGTATATTTTTATTTAATTTTTAGTAGTTTTAGTCTTTTGTTTTTTTAAAAAATCATGATTTTTGGTCTAGTTTTTATTTTCTATATTATTTAATTTTATATTTTAAATATTCAATTAATTTTTTAATGATAATTCAAAATAATATAGTGTGTACATGATTCAATCGTATTGAGATATAATAAAAATAATGTACATAAATTAGAGAGTGTAATTAAAATAATGTTTTATTTATGTATTTGTTTTGAACACTAGTATAAGATCTATTCTTATATAAATATATATTTTTTATATCAAGCACTGTATATGTGATATATTTAAAATATTTTTTTTACCGTCTCACTATCTTATTATTCAATGCAAATTATTCTTTGCTTTGAAAAAACGACAATCTTGCTCTCAAATTATAAATATTAAAAATAGTTATTAATATAAGATAATTCACATATAAGATGTTAACATATGTCATGTTGATTACTTTTGGATAGAATGGCATAAAAACTTTTTTTTTTAACTTAAGAATATCATAAATATATTTTAAAGCTTTTTATGTTTAGACTAGAAAGAGAAAAACTCATAAGATTAAAAAAAAATGAGTTAATTGGATTATGCCTTTAGAAATTGGGTCAATATCAATATAAAAATGATCCTAAATAGTATTTTAAGAGGTATTCATTATTATGTTAGTGTATGTATCTTTATGGATAATAATACATTTAGAGTTTGTCTTATATGTTGTCATCCTTGCTATAGAGATTTCTAGAAATAAGAGGTATCTAAAAGTTTGGATGGGAGAATGATTTATCTTGACTTGTAAGTTTTGTGTTTTGATTTCTTTTACTATATCATTTATCTCAGGACAATATTTGGTGAAATAGTAGAAAAAAAAAATGATTTTTCAATTAAAATAAAGGCAATAATGCAAAGATTTTGAATCCCAAATTATTAAAACAAAAATAGTAATTCTATTAAAAACAAATCATTTAATATTTATGGTATAATGCAGGATATTCTTGCAATATACTTATTTAGTCCAAGAATAATTATTTTCCACCCTGGCAAATGATGCTTCCTTGAATGTGAATATCATGTGTGCCAGTGTCATTGGTGTGGGTAAACCTCGGGTTTCGCAGCTTGTGCCTTCGGGTTTCCTCGTCCCACGTGACTAATTATCGTTCCATAATTAATTTAAATTTTTTAACTTCCACATGACTATAACATAAAAATGTGAGACACACGAATCTTTTAAAATTTATAATTAATAAGATAATTTTCTTTAAGTTAATTTGCGTAATCCTCGCTAATCAAGGGTCAACTTGTTCCTTCCATTTTAGGAAGAAGAAGAAAGACTCTGAAACAGTTTCCGAAAATGACCAAATTATATGTTGAAGAGTTTAATACTGAAAAGAATGTTTCGGGTAGTTCTTTATTCATTTTATATGATTAAAGGGATAATGATGCTTAAATAATTTTTTTATAATATTTAAACATTATTTATGTATCATTTATAATTGATTCATGGTAGTATTTATAATTATTATTATTGATTGTTGAATAATTTTAGATCAATCACAAATGATACGTAAATGATGTTCAAATATTGTCAAAAAAATATTATTTATATATCATTATCTGTGACTGACAGAGTTTTGTATTCAAATTAAATTACTTCTTGTGTCTCTGTCATGAATGTAAAAAATCGAAGTGGTGTTATTATTTTATGTTCACATAACATAAGAAAAAAAAAATGTATACATTTGCTAAATTTGGTCCCACCACGTATTATGAACAAGGAAAACAAATCTAACTATATTAAAGTTTTGTAATGGCACAAACATACAAGCGTAAATTTTCCTCTTTTATTTAATCCTCATATTTAAATAATTTTAAATGGTGTGTCTAGATCTAATCTAGCTTTTGGTGAACTATAATCGTTTTTGTGGAGAAGGGTAGAATTGAGTTTTCTCAAGGGGGCTTATGCTTATCCAAATGAGTAAGCACCCACAATGCTTTCTCACGTTGTAGTGTTTCAAACAATATTTTATCAGGTTATATTTCCGTTTTTAACTTCTGATAACAATGCGTACAGTGTTGGAGAACATTCGTCACAAACACAAACAGGTGGTGGTCATCAAATTCAAATTGAAATCGAAATCGAAATCGCGGTTTCAGCCTCCGGAGAGACTGCTCCAAAAGATGTATACGCTACTTTTTTTTTTTACACAATGTCATATATTATAATTTAATTAATATCTAAGTGAAAATATTAAAATCATGGTATAAGATTTTTTATCTTATGTATATTGTATAGTATAGTATATTATCCCATCAGTAAACTACACAGTAAACACGATATATTAATTAAACGGTTGCCTACAGATCATTAAAGTCTATTAATCCATTTGTTAATAACAAGTTAAGCACATAAAATGGAGATGTGAGTATTAGGTTGTAATTGAATCAATGTTAACGTTAATGTTATTGGACCAACATTGATTAAAGATCAAAGAAATACCTATAAATATAAAAAATAAGATATAAAAATAATATTAAGTTTTGATACTTAATTGTAAATTAAATTTATTAAGTGAAATTTAACTTGAGCATATGCCTTTAACATTTAGGTGATAGCAGAAAGAAATGTGTGTCTCTCGCCTAATTCATATATATAGAAATATATATATATATATATATATATATATATATAATAATAATAATAATAATAATAATAATAATAATAAACTAATAATTAGTTAAAACAAAAATGGTACGTGGTTTAAAAAGTACTTTTTTTTTTCTTATGAAGTAAAAAAAACTCATATATATGTGGTTGGTGTGCAGAAAAAAGCTCTGATTCCCTATCCTCCAAGTTGTTCACCATTCCACCATCACGGCCACATACAACTTAAACACACATGCATCTTACACTTACACATCACAATCACACAATAAGGAAGAAGATTTTAAGGGAATAGAAAAAAACCAAAGGGGAAGACCCATTAATTGTAAGTACAAGCTATAACAACACACATGTAACATGTTTACCCATAAAAAAACAAAAATAGATAATGATGTAGGTTGGAAATGGGAAAAAGAAGAAAAAGAAAGGTATTTCAATTAATATTATAATTATAATAAATTATAATAATAACAGAAAAGTGAACAATTTAATTTTACTATGGATTATTTTGAAATTCTGAGTATCCGTTCCAATTTGCATAATCCATAATCCATATTCCGCATACGTGTATAGTGGATTATAACAAACCCAGGTGAGGTCCGCATAGTCTATCCCTCGCAATAAAAGCAGCACTGTGTGCGCGTTGTTTCATGTGAAACACCCAATCGCATCGCCCTTTACGTCGTTCCATGGCCATGATGGTGACGGAGGGCAACGACAGCTGCGGCAGCGGAGTGCAGCACCATAGGACGTCCTCCTCCTCCTCTTCGCCGGCGCAAACTCGTCAGCAGCGCCACAAGGTCGAAGTCTACAATGAGATTCTTCGCCGCTTGAAAGATTCCGGCCACGAAGAGGCTATGCAACCTGGCTTCAACGATCAGCTTTGGGCTCACTTCAATCGCCTTCCCACACGGTCCTCTCCTTGCATTCTCTCTTCTCTTCTACAAATACTCGCTGCAAACTACGTTAATTCTTCTTTTACCATTCTCATACGTGTTTCATTTGTATCTTTATGTATAAATCTCAGTTTTCTTCATCGTTTTGTTCGAGTTTTATTTTATTTACTTTTTATGAGTCTGTTTACGTGAGGTTTTGGCGGTGGATTGGTTTTGTTTCAAGCGTGAACTTGCGTAGTAGAATTATCCTTTACTGCTTGTCCTGAATCCGTACGTACGGGAGACACTAGGTTTTAGTGAATGTTTGTTGTAATTGTGTTTTGTTTGGTGTCATGTATTAGATTAGGTCTGCGATTTTTGTTGTTGGAGAGAGATTTGAGGTTATTCTGTAATGCAGGTACGCGCTGGATGTGAATGTGGAAAGGGCGGCTGATGTTCTTATGCACAAGAGATTATTGCAGTTGGCACATGATCCTGCTAATAGGCCTTCAATTGAAGTTAGATTAGTTCAGGTGACCTGATCCTTACTCATTATGGGTGACACTGGTGTATTCTTCATGCTGTTAGATCATTTTCTTTCAGTTTTTGCTTTTTAGTGCTTTCACGTGGTGCAGCATTGTTGTCGGCTGTGCCTTGTCGACTTCTTAATTGTCATTTCTGAGTGGATATTTTTGTTCCTGGCAGAGGATAACTATATGAAATGTACAAGTTGCAATTAGGCTTGCATGTTATATCTATATGCTAATACATTACTAAATGCGTCTGGAGTCTCTAGGTGTTGTCGGACTCCCTGCATGTGAACGATTGTTTTTTAGGGAGCCATTTTGGTCAAATGCAACTACGAACAAATACACACTGTCAGCAATGCAGCATACTTAACGCAATTCAGTCTCTTGCTGAACTAGAACCAAACGAGCTTGTTTAGATTTTATAGGATCACTCCATAGTTTTTCCAGAATCTCCACCGAATCATCCTGGAATAATTTAAATGTATCTAAGATTAAGAAAGGTTAATTTGCGTGTCTACTTAGTATGTGGTCTGAAGCTAGCTTGATTGCGAGTACTGGTGAGAAGGGGAAAGTTTAAGAAAAAAATGATGATTACAAATGTTAGTTTGTTTGTGAAATTGTGTTTCATACCTGAAATAACATTTGCTTCTAATTTGTGCATATGGATTGTGGCTCAATTTACAGTTGTATGATCTATGATGGTCGAGGACTCTAAACTCAACATTGCTTGATTTTTCTTATACATTATTCATCGAAGAATTAAAATACTTCGTGGATTTCAACTTGTTTGTCTTCATATAGCATTGTGGATGTTCATTTGAGCCACTATCTGCATACTAGCATGATCAATATTGTAAAAGTCTATTAGGTTACTGTATGATTAGAATGTCGAGGAATATTTTCTATCAGCAAATCAACCTTGTTTTGTTTGGTTGATTTGTCCCTTGTAGTCAAAATATATTTTTCATGCCCATATTTTGTAATGATTATGTTCTTTCCTGCTGAATTGAAGTTGTTTTTAATTTTAATTTTCATTTTTTGGGTGTTGTGATTCATGTCCTTTACCTCAGTCCATGTTAGTCATATCATTTTGGTATTGGAATCTTCGTGCAGGTTCATCCCATATCTGATGGAAACTCAGCTGATACTTCTGAATTGGATGATCCTGGGGCAGAATCTGGTCAAAGTTCTTCAAAGTACTCTAGCAGACAGAGGTACTATTTTCTCTCACTTGTTATATATTTCATAAATTTCTAGTAACTTATTGGGTACCATTATCACAAAGGACGAGAAATGGGTCTGCATAAAGCAATACTAATTATTCTAGTTAACCAGGGTTGATGCCGACATTCTTCAATTCTGATTTTTCTTCTTCTTTTCAACGTTCTAGTATACATCCACCTCCTGCTTTTGGTTCTTCTCCTAATCTTGAAGCATTGGCTCTTGAAGCAAATAGTTCTGAAGACATAGAGGAGGAACAATCTGTACATGCCAATGCTCAATATTCACGGTGAAACTTCTGCTGCAAGCTGCACTCAATAATTTAGAAACTAGGCATGGAAAATTTCTTTGAAGACACAGAGTCTAAATTGCATATGCTTTTCTATTTTTATGGCTGTGGATATGAAGATATAACCCAGCTGGTCTGTGATACTTGTAGCTTTCATATATATGCTTTTTAATATTGTTATGATTTTTTGGCTTTCTTGAGGTTGAGGTGTGATGATAATATTATTTGAATTTCCTTTGGTCAATCCTGTAAAAGACAAATTTAAGAACTTTGCTAGTACGCCTATCTGAACTTGTATGATGTGTGGAACCTTTATAACAATTAAATGGTTTATGCAGTTTTTAGTCAAATGTTCTAATATAATTTTGATGTTTACTTTGAAATATTAAGCATTTGTGTTCTAAAAATGCAGACCCATGCATGAAATCACCATCTCAACAGATGACAAGCCAAAGCTTCTTAGCCAGGTATTGGATATATTTCTGATAAAAATACGTACAGAATATATTTGATGTTGTATTATGGACCAAATAGAATGACTTATCAGAGTATAACAATCAATCATTAAAAAATGCATAAGAATAAATTAAATCCCCAATTGTAGTAACTACATCTTTGATTTCTACTAATAAATATTCAATACTTTAACCAATATTAGATTTTCTTATCTCTCTTACAAAGTGACAATCTATTTGTACATGTCTAGTCTCTTCTTGGAAGACCAAATTTGGTGCAATGTGAAGGGGCCATTGATACGTGTCATTTATTGGATTTCCTCAAATTTTAGCTGTCGGAAAAGTTGTTTAAACCATGTAATCTGGCATGTAGTCGCTGCCACAACACAATATTTAGCTTGGCATTGGATCTAGCAACTGTGTTATGCTTCTTATTTCTCATTGATGTCATATTTCCTCCAATAAAATCATAATAGCTGAAGTGGATCCCTTATTTGCTGATAATCCTACCTAGTTAGTGTAATAGTAACAAATGATAGTAACAAATCAAGTTATCAAGGACTTCGAAAATAAGATAGAGAAACAAAGGGTACATGATTACAACTGACCAATGGTAAGTGGGCAAAGTTTGCTATTATTTGAAATTAGTAGTTTTAACGAATAGGAAAATTTGATGTTTGAAATCGTTGCCCAACAACTTTTTTCTTGGAAGACATCCCCAAAAGTTTTCCATTTTTTCTTTCATTTGCATCATACGAACCCTTTTCATGTTTTACTAGTAAAAGATTACTTTTTCTGTATTATGTCCAAATAAAATTAATTACCTTGAATATCTCTTAGCAATATATTATTATGAATATTAAATTATTGAAGTAATTTAATTTTAGCATTTGTCCCAAATACATCATTTTTACTAGAAATAGCAACATCCTTAGCAATACTACAGGCAGATCACTTGATCCACAGTAGCAAGTTTTGACTGTTATCTAGCCTTGGTGTGACATTCTATCTCCATATATCCATATCTCCATATATCCAAAGAGGATCCGTTAGAGGTCTAAAGAATAAAGACAGAAAAGGTTTGCAGAGGATTGCAGGAGTATGGGTCTCACGTTACATGAAATAGGGTCACTTGTTAGTGTACATACAACAGAATCATAAATATGTAAGAACAAATTGAATCCCTAATTTGTAGTTACTAAATACCCAATTTTTAGTAATAGATTTGTCATATTTATAATCAAAAGGTCATATATTAGTACTACCTTATTCTTAAATTGGTACTGGATAAATTAGCATTGCTTAGCATTTGACTCGGATCAAACATGCATTTAAGATAGCTTAGAAACAATCAATCACCTCACTCAGATAATCTCAAATTGGAGTAAATTTGAATCCCACGTGGTAACTGAAAGGTCTTGCTCCTTGTGCAGTTAACTGCTTTGCTTGCTGAGATTGGACTGAACATCCAAGAAGCACACGCCTTTTCCACAACTGATGGTTACTCATTAGATGTATTTGTTGTTGAAGGATGGCCCTATGAGGTATGCTGATAATCATTTGCTATAAGTTTGTTTTGATGGATACATATCCTTAAGAAAAGGGAGAAGTTTATTTCAAAGTTTGATGTCATTGAACACCATATCTATTTTTAAAAAAACACAGTTCTAATTCATATGAACTATGTTGTAGCAACTGTATTTGAGTCACAAGCACCAGTTCATCAACCACAAAGCCTAGCTGGTTCTTTTCTCTGGAAGTCTTTATTTTTTACTTCTCATGCATTATGGAATACCTTGCTATGTTACTTTTTTCCATCACTCCCATTCTCTTTTTTAATGATTATTATTGTTAGAGGTTCCTCTTATCAAGCACAGCTTGACTATTTGGCATTTAAACAGGAAACAGAAAAGCTGAAAGCAGCTTTGGAAAGAGAAGTCTTGAAAAAGATTGAGGTAAATTGGACCCTATACTGTGTTTCTAAATGTCAGTTAGAGTCAATTTGACTGATATTTGATAAGTGCACTCTAATTTGAACAATGCTCTCAGAGACAGGTGAGGTCCAGTCCGCAATCTGTATCTTCTGTTGATGAGCCTGATCAACCAAAGATGAAAACTGAACTGGATCATTTGACAATACCAAATGATGGGACAGATGTTTGGGAAATAGATCCTAAACATTTGAAATATGGAACTCAAATTGCATCTGGGTCATATGGTGAACTGTGAGTACATAGCCGATGAGAAATATGCATTTCTTTTATTACTTCCTGTTAGATGTTTTCACTGATTGCATATATCAATTCACTTTTTAATTTTCTGGTTATTTTTAATTAAATCAGATTTAAAGGTGTATACTGTAGCCAGGAAGTAGCGATCAAAGTTCTCAAGCCCGAGCATGTAAATTCAGAATTGCAGAAAGAGTTTGCACAAGAAGTCTATATTATGAGGTTTGTTTTAATAAATTTGTGTTGTAAGATTGTACAACTTTAAAGTAGGACTAAGGTGATTTTGTAACTAAAACTTTCAATTTTGGTAGAGTGCATGGTTATCAATATCCGATAGAGGTCACTTATCGGATTGCACTGAAACACCATGGTGGGAATGGGGATGACCTCTATTTTAAATGTTACTATAAAACTAAATAGTATATACACTACACATAAAATATTAAAAACGAATTAATACCCACAATTAAAGAAATTCATGATAAATAATAAGTACACACATCACAATCATCTTCAGTCAAGGATCAATGAACGTAGTAGTGATATTAACAAGTGAAATTTGATGGTGAAATTTATTGAAATGGAACATAACAAGTTAGACATAAATTTACAGAATGTGAACTGGGGAGTTTGTAAGAAGAAAGAATAGAACACATGAAAAAAAAATACTTGTATAGTGAGAAGGAGTAGATGTCAAAACAGAGGTACTTTTGTGCGGAATATTTTACCCAAACAACCATGGTTGTGCTTCCTAAATGGATGATATTAAAAACTGTTCTGCTATTTGACTCCCGTAGCAGTCCAGGTTTGGTCCGCTTCACTACTGTGTTATATTGACTAGTACTAAGAGGGAGTAAGAAATAAAAAGCTGTACATGCTATGATTCTTGTTAACTAAGAAATAAAGCGCATTAAGTTGAAACCTTTTATTCTTGTGAAAATATGGGCTTTTTATTTATACTGAGAAAATGAAATCAATACAATAAATAGAGGAGATTTCATATCCTTTAATAATGAAGTTCTTAAACTAGAATAAATAATAATGTTCCTGACAATAAAGATATAATCTTGATATTCCTAATTATGAAGTTTCGTTCCTTATATTATAAAGATCTGAGATCATAGCAATTCTTTTGTCCTTCACATAATGATATTTGGAACAATGTTATGTGCTTCTTTGGAGTGTACTAGTTTTTCCCATTGTTGATTGTAATTGAACATCCCCCGTCTTTAGATGTGAAGTGGAGCTTCATAGCAGTTGTCACCAATTTATCAACTCAGAGGGCCCAATTCCTTTCATATTTAGTGTCAACTTCCTTGTGGAATTTCTGCTTGCGATCTTGATTTCTATATCACAATCTGAACCTAAGTTTTTGTGAGGTTTTAAATTTTCTCCTGATAATATTCTGTAAAAAATAGTCGTAGTTAATGTAAGCAAGGGGGGAATTGACTAATGAATGATATTGGATTAACTTTAAGCATCTCCTGAATATGGACTTTCTTAAAACTGGTTATGGTAATGCACATTTTAGCCACAAACAGTTTACAGATGCACTTCAACAGTTACATTCCTATCTAACTTACTAGTTATCTTATGCAAAGTTTTAATTTAGTTGGTTTGTTAACAATTGAATTTTTTTTGGTCTTTTGGTACAGTGAAAGAATACAAAAAGCAAATTAATTATAGTTTTATCTTATTGTTTAAGAAAATATTATGCATCTGCCATATTTAACTTGCTAATGGAACTAGCAGAAAGGTTCGACACAAGAATGTTGTACAATTCATAGGAGCATGTACCAAGCCCCCACGTTTATGCATAGTGACAGGTGAAATTTAATGAATTACTTTTTGTTGTAGAGTAATGGAATATATGTGGTCTTAAAAAAGCAGCAATTGTCAACCTCGTAATGGTTGTATCCTTTTCAATTTTCAGAATTTATGTCAGGTGGAAGTGTGTATGACTACCTACATAAGCAGAGGGGCTTTTTTAAATTTCCTACCCTGCTTAAAGTCGCAATTGATATTTCTAAAGGGATGAACTACTTGCACCAACATAACATAATCCATAGAGACTTGAAGGCTGCCAACCTTTTGATGGACGAAAATTGTGTATGATGTTTCCTTTATTTATATGCAATGCTTCTTCTGCTCTTCGTCCATGTCCCACCCCACCCACCCACAAACACATGCACAGTATAGCACAAATGTGGGTGAATAAACGGGGCATAGAGAACTGAAAGCAGTGCATTTGTTCCATTACAGGTTGTAAAGGTTGCTGATTTTGGGGTTGCTAGAGTTAAAGCTCAGTCTGGTGTTATGACAGCAGAAACTGGAACATATAGATGGATGGCTCCTGAGGTACTTGATCTTCTTATGTTATTCAAACAGATTCGACAATATTGATCAGCCTTTTAACACCCATGGTGTTTATCTGTTATAGTGTGACATGTCTTCACTTTTTTAACTTATTTTTTCTCGACCAAAATTAATGTTACTTTTTATCTTATCTTGATGAATTTTTTTCGTACCCATCGTTGTGGAAATTTATAACAAATTTGAAGATTTCATGAATCTCAAGCTTGGAATGTCAGTACTAGGTCACTAAAATTTGCTGTTCAGTAGTTTTCCTTGTTAAATATTTTCTGGTGCCTAAAATAGATGGGAGATATAACTATGAGTATATTTTCTTATCATGATTTCTCTGTATTGAAGGTTATAGAACACAAGCCGTATGATCACAAGGCTGATGTATTTAGTTTTGGAATTGTTTTATGGGAGTTGCTCACTGGAAAGGTATTTCTTATTTGCAACACTTTAACATTCTTCAAGTATTTGTTTTCCTGAAGTAAATTATTGGGTTTTTTTTTTTTGCCAGCTTCCATACGAATATTTAACCCCCCTTCAGGCAGCTATAGGAGTGGTTCAAAAGGTAATATTTTTTCTCTTAAACTTGAGTTTTAGGATAAGCTACCAATTAATGTCTTGTCACATCTGGAAATTTAAGATAGTGATTTACATGATTAAATGGAAATATGTGTGTTGAATAGGTAGTGATTCTTTGTTTCTATAACTGTAAATACATTTCAGGGTTTGCGACCCACCATCCCCAAAAACACTCATCCAAAATTTGTTGAACTTCTTGAGAGATCCTGGCAGCAAGATCCAACATTGAGACCCGATTTCTCTGAAATTATCGACATCCTGCAGCAATTGGCGAAGGAGGTATAAAAAGATTTCTTAATGTGAATGTGTCATTTTTTAAGGTGCAAATTATTTCTTATGATCAGGGTGGAAGGTTGGGGTTCGATCGTTTTGACTTTGGTTCCTAATAGATAGAAACTGGTCCTCAGGTTGTCCGTTATTTTTAAATAACAGAAACGCAAGTAACATGGAAACATTGTCGCTCCCTGTTTTTGGTCAGAAAATTGTTTGCTTCTTCATTTTCCTCATCATTATTTGATTGGTGTTTTGATAAGATCACCGTTGATAGTGGGAATAATCATCAGAAGGGTGGTAATAATGGCGATTGTTGGAGGGATTGGTGGTGCTAACAGGAGAGTGGAGGGTTGAACTTGAGGAGGACAAAGTACTTTGTGGTCGGAACTTGAGTGAGATGAAGGAGAGACCCGAGAGCAATTGGGTTGTTTCTTGTTCTTCTCATGTACCTGCTAGAAACACTGGGGAGTTGTTTAAGTGCAAAAAAGTCGAGGCTGGAAGAAACAGAGGAAGGCAAATTGTAGTGGATGGAAAAGTTTGTGAGGAGGTTCTGAAGAAGAGTTAGATGAAGAAAAGGAGGATTGCAGCGGGCAGTTGTGCTAGCAGAACGACGGGATATGTTCATTGCTTATGAAGGGCGAACACTTCGCGTGTTTGAACTGTAGCAGTGTCAAACAGTTTCCCACGTTGACACCACTCTACACATTTCAAACGCTATTAAAAGTCTAATTAGAAATTAATTCTTGTAAGTTTGGACATTAGATATTTGGACATTACAAAAGTTAATGGGAGCAGCACATTTTTGAAACGTAGATAGTGTGGGTTTTAGTCCTGTCAAAGTAGAGAGATGGTAATAAATTCATTGAAGGGAGTTTTTAAGAGAGATTCTGTGGTAAATAATGCCTTTAAAGACGTACTAAATATTAAAAAAAAAAACACTTTTAGAACAGTTTAAAATAGAATATAAAATATTAAAATTAACATGTTTGACTTTATTTTGAGTAAACGAATTATAGTAATGTTGTTGGAAAGCCATTCCATTTGTTGTTGGAGCTCAAGAAGTTCGTGGGCCGAAAGAGCCCTTGGTCCGTGAGGGCCATGAGACACCTAAGGCTTGGAGGGTATATGAGCGTAGAAAGGGCTAAAACTTAGATGGCATTAGTAGTGGAGAGGTTGTTAATCTTGGTGAGAACATGTCATTATTTAGTCGAAGAGGGGGATAAACATTGTTATTTTTTTTTATATTTTGTTACAGGAGTTATGCACTGGGTAATTGGAGGTTTCCTGTTGTGGTTTCCATTTTATTGTTAATAATAAACAATTCTTCAGTTTCTTAATATTTTATACTTCTATATTTGACACTATTATATCCTACTGGTATGTAACAATTGTGATCATTCATAATTCGTCTTTTTTATGATCTCTTTTAAGTTACTCTAATTGTGTTGTCAAGACTGATGGTTTGAAATTGAGTTTATAAAATCCAGTTAGCTATCATCATACAAGTCCTGGTTATCAGAATAGTTTATAAGAGGGGAATATTAAATTTGATAGTAACGACTTACGTGCTAGATATAAAAGATCGTATAAATTTGATGATGACATAGATAACATTTTGTTTATATGTGGAGCAGGTTGGAGATGGAGAGGAGCGGCACAAAGAAAAATCTGGAGGACTTCTGTCAGTCCTGAGACGAGGACATCACTAAAAAGTTATTTGAATATGGATGATGTCCATAACATGGTCATAGGTAGGATCAATCACAAGGGCCATTTCCCATTTATTTTTAAATTCTCATGTACAGTTATCTTCACATTATCTAATTGCTTTCTTGATAGATTTGTCACGATTTAAGCATTTTGAGAATATGATCAATTGCACATTTCTTTGAGTTTTACGACGATATTTATTTATATCTGTAAATAAAAGCTGTTGATGGTATATATTAAATTAAAATCGTAACATCAACCGTCTTTATCCCATCAAAACATTATGTAAGTATTTTTTTTTTTACATTTTAAAATCTTTATCAGTTGATTCTTCAATTATTGCACATGATGACAACATGTTTATCAAGCCATTTGTTCGCTAATCGAACGGATTATTCCAGTAAACCTCTGGAGAGGTGTAAGATAATGTAGTTAGCAAACTACGTTGCAGCTATGGCTGAGCTTTGGTGGAAAGGGAAGATATTTTGAAGACATAGTTGCAGAAGAGGATGATGCGCAAGAGATATTGAATTACTTACTGCATGCAAAGAGCCGATTAAGGTGTACCTGCATTTGCTACATAAGTGAAATGAAACGAAGAGCTTGCAGGTTTGGTTAAAGCTTAAGCATTCATGATTTACATTGCTAAGAAGGTCGAATGCTTAGGAATCAAAGTTAGCTGTAGGTTACATGCAGAGAAGGAGCCAGACTAGATTGCTGGAGGATCATGTTTAATAATTAAAGTTTATTTAATCCAATTATATAATAAAGCCAGATTGACAAATTTGTTTACTTTCATACAGCACCGAGTTTATAGAGACATTTTTGGATCTGTAAAGAGAGAAAACGCGTTAATGTATTCTGAATAATGACAATAACCACATGTGAAGGAGACAAAACAATTGTAGATAGATAAAACATTTGCTAATTCATCTCAAAAGTTAGAATTTGTCGATTTTATCTATAATGATTTATTTCTTACTTTGAAAATATGATGCAGAGACAAATAATGACATTCGATTATAAATGTAATTATTTTAAGTTATAGCTTTAAAAATTGTAAAAGTATACTAAAAGGACCAACTTATTCTCCTGTTTTATCTAAAATTTGGAAATTTATAATTATTTCAACAGTTAAGTATTATAGAATATCATTGTCTTAGTAATTAAAATTATATATTTTAACTTTATCAATATAATAGAAAACGAATGAAAAAAATATGAAAAATAAGATTATTTAGATTAAAAAAATAAAAAATAGTATAAATACAATAGAAAGTGCAAAATAAAATAAAATGTGTAAAAATATATTTTTTTTCTTCGTGACCGTAAAAACTTATTAATTTATAGTAATATTAAAAAATTGGTTTGAGTTATGTAATTTTTTTATTACTAAAAAAAGCATTACCTCTTCAATATTTTTAATATATCTTTTTTTAAGCATATTAAAATTATGTTTATTTATAGATGTATAACAGAAGGAAAAGTCATTAAATAAGAAAAAAACTTAAAAAATTATTACTTTCAATGAGTTTTTACCAATAAAAATATTAAAATGAGTGTATAGAAAACAATTTTATTCTCACATTTCTTACTTCGAATATATTTACTATATACCTATTGACTTTTTAATAATTTTTATTTTGAACAATAATTATATTTTCTAAGAGACTCTAATCCTGAAAGTATTTTAAGTTTGTCACATTAATTCTTAATTATTTTTGTTTATTAACTTTGACTTGAAGTAAAAATGCGTTTCTGAAACTCAAAAGAAATTATAAGGATAATAAGAAAAGAAGAATCTTCGTGTAAATAATCACTTGTTTTTGTCCATTCGTAATTTTTGTTGACATCAGATACAACAAAACAGTTATTAATTGTAAAAATCTTAACAAAACATCAAATATAAAGATATTATAATATCTTAATTCTTTCTTATATGAAATAAACTTTTTCATTTCAATATTATCAAAATGTTATTAATTTAGTTCTACATTTGGTTTGAGTAATAACTTAATATAATAAAATATATAAATAATAAATATCGAGTCACAATACAGCACCAACAACAACGCACATTTAATAAAAATAATATATTAACTCATCTTTCAAATATAGAACAAATATCAAACTTATAAATCTCATAAATGTTAAAGAAAAAAATAGTTAAAATCTTTATTATAATTTAAGAAAACATAAATAACTAATGGTATTTTTTTTAAGTAAAAATACAATTTAATCTATTATATTTAATAAACTTTTATATATAAAAATTTAACCCATTTTTAAAAATTTGTTAAATAATTTTTTAACCGAAGTTAAAAAAGTTTCATAACTAAATTTCAAAAATTATATAAGATTCTTTTATTTTTATTTTTAATTTATTTTATTTATGTTTTTATCTTATAATTATAATAATTATTATCATTAGATAAAAAATAAACTAGAAAAAACTTTAATCAGAAATTGGTTTTTGAAAACTAGTTAAAAAAATAATTTAATCGACTTTTGAAAGTTAGTTAAAAAATTTATTTAACTCTTTTTTAAAATCTGATTAAAATTTTATAGGTTTTCGAGAATCGATTACAATTTTAACTATTTTTAAAATTTGCAAAACTCTTAACTTTGAATTTCCATTAAAAAATTGTAGACTTTAAAATTTTAATTATTTTTGAAATATGTTGATTTTTAATGAAAGTTGGAGTTTTGGAAGTCGCAGAAAGAAATAAAGAGGTGCAGGAAACAACCACACATCCTTTGGATTTTTTTATAATTTTGTGTTTTTGTTTTTGTCTACAATCACTACTCTGACGTTGACGTGAGTTGTTCTCTTTCCCATAAGGACAGGTGGATCCAGAACAATGTATAGAAAATGAAAATAAATAATTGAATAATAATAATATTTGAATAAATTCAATTTTAATAATAATATTTGAATAAATTCAATTTTAATAATAATATTTGAATAAATTCAATTTTAATAAATAATTCAGTAAACGGTAATGAATTAATTAAATAAACAATACCAGTTGTTCATGTATTACTACTCATTAGAAAAATATATTTATTTATCATCATAATAATGAATTATATGTTAAAGAATTGAAATGTAGGTTTGGGAAAACCAAGATGAACATTAGTCAAAATTAGTTATTGACTGAAAGAAAACAATAATTATGTTATGTCTCTATACCTGTATAATACAGCTCATTTTTTGTTGTACAGTACAGCTCATTGATAAGGGAGAGAATATGTTTTTTATTTAAAGTTAACTTTAATTATTATATGATATTATCATAAACTTTTACTTTATAAATATTTAATTAAGAAATATACTATCTTTAATTTTAAGGCATTCCAAATTTTTAATAACTAAATATATTAATACTAAATTAAAATAATATTTTTTTTCTGATGAATAAAACATAATTTTTATCGTAGATCTCCTTCAACTATCACAATTTAATTTATCATCCATTTTATATTAAAATTTCAATTTTCTGATATTTAATCATTGAATATTTCCCTCCACAAATTTTATCACTGTATTTTTAGTTTTTACACATTTATTTATTTCTCATATTCATAACAAAACAATATCGCTGGCAAAAATTATAATCAGACTACGATAAAAATTCATTATACGTTTCAAAAAATTAGTAAGATACATGAAATTTAAAAACCATTGACGTAATAAAATCACAAAATGGTAAATTAAGTTTTAAAATATACAATTTACAAGAATAATTACAAAATATTTCGCTTCAAATAACTATTTATTTATTTTTCACAAAATATAATTATCGATTAAACTAATTATACTTCATATAATAAAACCATGATTATGAAAAATATTAAAATTAACATACGAAGTTGTTTGATTATAAAATGCAAAAGGCGGAAATAAAATAAAATAAAAAGAGACAGACATGAAATGCGGAACACTAAACACCTGTAATGAATGTGTTGGTCTCCGTCACATGAATATGCGTGCATGCATGTTTTTTAGGTATAAGTATTTTTCTTCGACAATTAAATATTATATTATTATTATTTTTATTATTATTATTATTATTATTATTATTATAATACACTTTGCAGACACATGCCAAAGGAACACGTAACTCAGTTATGTTTTTGGCCTTTAATTGTCTTTCTTTTTACCTTTTCATCCTTTGCTTGTCCGTTTTCTTTTGTTTTTATTCTCATTTATTATTCATCTTCTTATTATTATTTATGATTTTCTTAAAATCTACATATATTTATAGATGCAACAGATATTTTTAAAAAATCATTTATAGATTTTTAACATAAAACTAAAAAAAATATAAAATATAATTTGAATTAAATTAAGTTAACTTAATGTAAACTAATTTTTATTTTTAATTTTTTATAATATCTTAAATATAATAAATACACGCATGCGACTCCAACTTTTATAAATAGTATTAAATTACTTATCATTTATTATGGTTTAAATACCTTTTTAGTCCCCAAGTTGGGATTAGAATTTTTATTTTGTCCCTGTTTCAAAAATGAAGTCCTTTGGTCCCCATGTTTTCAATTTTGAGTGCAATCGATCACTTCCGTTAAGTAGATGCTAACGACGTTAAATGTTAGCTTATATGACAACATGAGTTATCCAACATGGAAAAAATAATTTTTTTTTAACAATGACAGATGTGAAAATATCATCTTAAAGAAAAGAAAAAAAAGGATTTACCCTAATATATTAATCTCTGAAACCCCAAGGCACTCACCTTCGCCACTCTTGCACCCACTGCCGCCACAACCTCCGATCAAAAGCCGCTGCGAGGGGGCTATCCACTACCGCCACTCCTGCACCCACTACCGCCACAACCGCTCGTCGTCGCAACAACCTGGACTGACGAGGCTGCCGGCGCCTTCAACGCCACTCTCTCGCGCAAGTCGCCGCCAACCAAGCCAGGGTCGTCGCTCCTCCTCCTCACCGGCCAAGAACACCATCGCGGACCACCATCTTCGTCCTCTCTCGCAAGCCAGGGTCGTCGGTTTAGATCGTTGTGGCGACGAGCAACAAAGGTGCGAGCAGCGACGACGAGGGATGTCTGGCGGTGGCGGTGTTTCTCCCCATGCGTGAAAGAGAGCGAGCGAAAGGAAGAAGGTCGTGAAGGGCAACAACGCTTTCAACGTTGGTGTTGTCGCCGGCGATGTTCTTGGCCAACCAAGAAGAGTGGCGGTGACCCGCTTCGCCAACAAAGGCTTGGTCTAAGGGGAGGCACACGACGATGTTTATTGGCAGGGGGTTACCCTCGCGTAAGAGAAAGAGATCGAAAAAGAAAAGGGGGTGGAGAGTCGCTGTCGGTGACGTCGTGGACCTCGGTTTGCGGTGGCCAGAAGCTGAGTAGTGGCCGTGAGCAGCGGAGAGGCATGTCTCTAGTTTCATTCGTTCAGAGGTGAAAATGGGTTGTTGGAGCTGTCAAGGATAAGGGTTTGGAAGATGGGTTTTTGTTGAAGATGATTAAGCTCGAACCAATTTCGTTTCCTGAAGACATTAAGTTAGGTCTTAAATTGGGAAATTAGGGCTTTTGCAATTGTTGAAGTGTTTGACTGTGGAAGTTGAAGAAGAATTGTCGTTGTCTTTCTTGAAGGGATCCAAGTCCCCCCTCTGGTACACGCAACAATGCATCAACATACATAACCATCTTCATTTTCACACCCTTCACATATGCATCAATGTGAGTGGCGGAGAGAGACCTTAGGTTTCTGGTGTTCTTCGTTTGAGTGAAATGGGGAGGAGAGTGAGGACCCCTATGGGGTTACTGATCTGAGAGGAGAACGTTTTGGGTTTGGGTCCAGAGCTAAAATGATGTTTTCACGTCTGGCATTGCTAAAAAATGATTATTTCCATGCTGGATAACTAATTTGTCATATCAGTTAACATTTAACATCGTTAGCATCTATTTAACGGAATTGACCGATTGCACTCAAAATTGAAAATATGGGGACCAAAGAACTTCATTTTTGAAACAAGGAACAAAACGAAAATTTCAATCCCAACTTGAAGACTAAAAAGATATTTAAACCCATTTATTATTTGCGGTGTTTCTATTTACTTACTACCACGTTTTATCGCGTAAACATAAATATGCTTTATCACTTGGGATATGAAAAATATCTGTCATCCTTTACTCTGTGTTTAGATTGAGGTTGGTAATGTAATTTTATAATTTATTATTTGCAATTACACATTTTAATGGCATCAAAGTTCAAACTAACATTGACTGTTTTATGTCAAATTTAATTTGACCTCTGCAACTATTTTACACTTTGTGTGAGAATGAAACAATATTCAAAATAAGAATAGCATACAGATCAGCAAAAATAAAATAATAAAAACAATAATTGCATTTATGATCGTAATGCAAAATCTTAAAATGAAAAAGAACAGTTTGTTTGATTAATATTAAAATAAAATTAGAAAATATAATTTAGGAGACTAAAAGTAACAGTAGTTTGGAGTCAAAATTTACTGAAACCAATTTAATAGTATAATATAAAACTTGAAAAAGCTATGAAATCTGGTCAATAAAAAGGTTATGACAAACAAAATGAACTCTTTTTTGTTTCTAGATTTGAAAAGTTATGCAAAATAGGTTACATTGATTTGAAATTGAAACACAATTCCAGCACAGATTACAATATTTTTTAGATTAAAATAAATTTTCATTAGGTTTGTTTTTAACATGAAAAAACAAAAAATGCCACCGTATGGACCTATCAGCACTTAAGCATGGGTTGGGGCCCACATCGAAGAACAGAGACGCGGATGTTCCAGAAACATCAACAACAACAACGACAACGTTTTCTATTCCCACCGTCCCACATCAACAACAACCTACCATAACACCTAGCTCTCTCTCTCTGAAATCTTTTAAAAACAACATTATTCACCTGGACTGAAGAACATCGTCGTTGTGAATCTGCATTACACGCGTCAACACACAATCAGGAAAAGACCATTTCAAATTCAATCGGTAGTTCTCTTATTCTGAAAAGCCCAAAATATCATTCATATTTTATTTTTTTTTAGTTTTTCTTGGTCACCAGAAGTCTCATTTTCTTTCACTTTCTCGCCTCCACTTTATTAAAATAAATTTTTATTTTATCATTATGAATTTAATTTTATTATGATATTTGAATAAAAAGTGCAGCATTTATTTCTGCCTGCAACCCTGATGCAATCTATCAGGAAGTCATTCAAATCTTATGGTTCCTTCAGACAAACAAAAAGGTTTTCCGGCGCCGGAAACCCCGATTCTGACCACGAGCAGCTCCCCATTCTCCTCGACCAAGAAACGCACCGCCACAACGCAATGCCAGCCGGCGACTACGTCGTCAAAATCGACGATGCCGCCAATCCTTCCCAGGCCAACAAGATTTGGCGCGACTCAAGCTACGACTCCTGGAGGGGCGAAGGCTCGTCTTCCGCCGCCGGTGACCAGAGTTTTAATTTCCGGCAGACGGAGGACCCGCCGTCGCAGCTGATAGGGCGGTTTCTCCACAAGCAGCGGGCCTCCGGCGAGATGCAGCTGGACATGGATTTGGAAATGGAGGAGCTCCAGGACGATGCCGGCGAAGGAAGGTTGACGCCGGTGGAGGAGTCTCCGGTGAACCATCGCAATTCCAGGGAGCTGAAGGTCTCCTTCGATGAACCCCTTTCCGATTCGAATCTCCTCGAACAGCAGAACGACCCCTTCAGAAGAAGGCACAATAAAGAATCGCCGACGGTTGAGGAGTCTCCGGTGAACTTTCGCAATTCCAGGGAGCTGAAGGTCTCCTTCGATGAACCCCTTCCCAATTCGAATCTCCTCGAACAGCAGAACGACACCTTCAGAAGAAGGCACAGCAAGGAATCGTCGACGATCGCGGACTTCCAACGCCCTCCGCACCCGCCGCAGTACGACCATCGTCGCTCGCCTTCGCCGTCGCCTGTTGACGATGGCGAGGTCCTTCGGTGCACCTCGAACGCTTCCTTCGAGAGAAACCTCTCCATGCAGAGAAAATCTGCGTTGTTGAAGGCCAAAACGAGATCCAGGTTGCTGGCCCCGCCAGACGAATCCGAGAGAAAATCGAGTCGAGTTTTGAAATCGGGTCAGCTCCAGTCCGGGTTTTTAGGGAGGAGGGGTGATGAGGAGGAGGACGATCCGTTTTTGGAAGAGGATCTTCCTGATGAGTTTAAGAAGACTCATTTCAGCTTCTGGATTCTTCTGGAGTGGGTGAGTTTGATTTTGATCATTGGGTTTTTTATAACCACCCTTTGCATTCCCTTTCTGAGGGAGATGAATCTGTGGCATCTTAAATTGTGGAAATGGGAGGTTATGGTTCTGGTTTTGATCTGTGGGAGATTGGTGTCTGATTGGGTCATTAGGATTGCTGTGTACTGCATTGAGAGGAACTTCCTCTTGAGGAAGAGGGTGTTGTATTTTGTGTACGGAGTGAAGAAAGCGGTTCAGAATTGTGTTTGGTTGGGGCTCGTGTTGATTGCATGGCATTTGTTGTTTGACCAGAGGGTGCAGAGGGAGACCCACAGTAATTTCCTTGAGTATGTTAACAAGGTTTTGGTGTGTTTCCTTGTGGGGACTTTGGTGTGGTTGCTCAAGACTCTCATGGTTAAGGTGTTGGCCTCTTCTTTCCATGTGAGTACCTACTTTGATAGGATTCAGGAGTCACTGTTTAATCAGTATGTGATTGAGACGCTTTCGGGGCCTCCATTGGTGGAGATTCGGAAGGCTGAAGAGGAGGAGGAGAGGCTTGCCGATGAGGTACAGCAGCTGCAGAATGCTGGGGTTACCATACCCCCTGACCTTAAGGCAACTGCTTTTTCTGATATCAAGAGTGGCAGGTCCAGGAGTGGAGTGCTCAAGAGCCCCAGAGCTAAGAGCGCCAAGTTTTCGCGCCCTCTTTCCAAGGGCTCTGACGATGGTAATGTCATCACCATTGATAACCTCAACAAGCTCAACCCCAACAATATCTCTGCCTGGAATATGAAAAGGCTGATGAACATGGTCCGGCATGGGGCTCTTAGCACCTTGGATGAACAGATACTTGATAGCGCCAATGAAGATGAGAACGCCACGCAGATCAGAAGTGAAAACGAGGCAAAAGTTGCTGCTAAGAAAATATTTCAAAATGTTGCTAGGCGTGGGTGCAGGTTACTTTTTCGTCTGTTGTTTGTAGCATACAACTTTTTATAATTTCAACTTTTTCTAGTTTATAGAATCATTTTCTCCGTTTTCTCATTGCTTTCTGTTTTCCAGGTATATATACCCGGATGACTTGATGCGATTTATGCAAGAAGACGAAGCTGCAAAAACCATGAATCTCTTCGAAGGAGCATCTGATTCTGGGAGAATAAGCAAAGCTGCTTTGAAGAACTGGGTGGTGAGAATTAGCTAACATTATGCAGCTTAATTTGAACAGAAGAACTGGATAGATATATTTAGTGTAGCGTCAAAAACATGCAGTTACTGTTATGTCTTCTTTTTCTATTCGTTGTCCGATTGCTTTACTTGATGTTTTCTCTTACATTTTCAATATGGTTCTATGCAATTATTTATTTGTCACAAACCTTGGCATGTAATAGTGTATTTACCAAAGTTCGGTTGGAAGAGGGGTAGTAGTAGAATCTAATTCATTTCTTAGAATCTGTCTCTGTCAGTTGCGTTGATGACACACAATGCACACAAGATTGACAGCATATAATTTCACTTGCCGATGTCATTTTTCTAATTCAATTCCTTTTTTTTATTATTATGAATAATCATAGAGTTCAGAGTCAATATTTTTATCCTTGACTGGTTTCAATTAATGTTTACATGCAACAGTTTGTGCCTGCTTTTATGCATTTGCAGACTGCTTTTAATTATTGATTTCATGCAACTGCTTATGCCTGCTTTTATAGTATTTACAGCAGTATCCTGCATTTAACTATCCAGGTCAATGCCTTCAGGGAAAGGAGAGCGCTCGCATTGACACTAAATGACACAAAAACGGCAGTGAACAAACTTCATCGAATGCTCAATTTTATAGTTGGAATTGTTGTACTGATTATTTGGCTCTTGATATTGGAACTTGCCACCACCAAATTTCTTGTCTTTTTGAGTTCACAGATTGTCTTGGTTACATTTATATTTGGAAACACCTGCAAGACCATATTTGAGGCAATTGTTTTCCTATTTGTCATGCACCCATTTGACGTGGGAGATAGATGTGAAATTGATGGGATTCAGGTAATGCTCATCCGGTCACGACTTTACAGATTCTGTTCTCCTGTAGACACCGTCCTAATTTCTCCCCCATGCTTGCTTACCAATTTCAGATGATCGTAGAAGAAATGAACATATTGACAACTATATTTCTGAAATACGATAATCATAAGGTGATCATCCCTAACAGTGTCCTTGCTACCAAGGCTATATTTAACTATTACCGGAGTCCTGACATGCAAGATATTATCGAATTCTACATACATGTATGCACCCCAGTTGAAAAGATTTCACTTATAAAACACAGAATAACCAGGTATGTGCTGAGAAATGTCTCTCCTTTGTCTTGTTGTTTTCTTTTTGTTCTAAATGTGATATCTGAGTGCTTAAAACTACTGATGGTCACAATGCAGTTTCTGTGAAAGCAAGAAGGAGCATTGGTATCCTTCACCTACTGTAGTAGTCAGGGATCATATAGACATACACATGGTGAAAATGGCTATCTGGCCCAGTCATAGAATGAACTTCCAAGATCAGACAGAAAGGTATACCAGGAGATCCATTTTGCTTGAAGAGTTGATTAAGATTTTCAGGGAACTCGACCTTAATTACCGCCTCTTGCCGCTGGACGTTAACGTCAGAGCCGTGCCTACCTCCTCTGAACGGCTTCCACCTAGTTGGCAATCGATTCCAAGTTGAGCAGAAGCAAATTCATGTAATTCAAAGCCCCTTTTTGTGTGGAATACCCGTGGCGTTAACTGCTAGGAGGCACTATATTTTAGCAGGATAGCATGTGTAAAGAAAATGGCTTTGGTTTTTCTTAGTTAGATTAGTTTCATATGTACCAAGCTTAGTCTGTAGCTATGAAGCATGTCTAGGCACACGCATGTAGTAGATGTGGTGAAATTAGAAGTAGTAATCATTATCTTGTCTTGTTTATACTTTCACTATCAAAGTTTCCTGTTTCTACCTTGCCTCCAACATAAGAGAGTTATCTTATGTACTCACGGTTTAAAATTCTGAAAGTTTGCAATGCACTTATTTTGAAGATACTGAATAGCTTTATTTATATTTAGAATTAGGGGAGATAAACAAGATGTTGTTATCGATATAGATTTGTTTATTATTCGTTGTAAGAGGATATTAGTGAAATAAGTAATGATTTAGCAGCATTACTTATCTTGGAATGTAACATTCCCAGTTCAAATTATTAACACATTAGCATGGCTTACAGACGCGTGTTGATGAAGGCTTTTTTTAATTTTCATATTATATTGTTATATTTATTACTTTACTTTAGTCTTGTCTCCTCGAGTATGTATTTAAGTGTTCTTGGTACTAAGGGCTTTGTTTTCTAATTAGAGTTTGAGTTTCATCTCACTAATATTTAAAATGCATTTATTTTATGATATGAATACTTCAGATTTGTATGTTACATTTGAATTTCAAATCTTAAACCCTTGTGACAGATCATTAAGTAATTATTGTATTATTATTTCTTTACTTTTTTTATAATTTTTTTCTTTTTTCTTTTTATCTTTGTTTCATAAATCAGAGGATTAGTAAAAAAGTAGATAACTTAATGTTTATTGTATAATGTTGTTTTATGTCTCAGTTCATTGTCAAAAAACAATTCGTTTTGTTCATAACAAAATTTAGAAAAATAGATTTTCAGTTAAATATATTGTTTTTTTATAAATATAGAAATGTTTATTTTTAATTCATAAATTCGTTTGATATCACTTGAGGCCTACAAAATGTAGTTAAGTTTTAAAGAAATTAAATTACGAGAAATCACGATGAGATGAAAAAAAATATAAGAGAGCTTATGGAGATTTGTTGTGGATTAAACAAATAAGAAGCGTGAATTATTAACCAATTCCTTGAGTTAACCGCCATTCTCATAATCATTCATTTTGTAATTAATCTTATAACTTCTGTAGTTGTGTTTTAGGGTTCAACTGAATTTGATTAATAATGATTAGGATTCATGGATACATAACAAATAAAAAATATTTAATGATTTTTAAAATTATTATTTTTATTCTGAAAGGGCATTTTAACACAATTTCAAATATTTATACCGAGTATACATTTTGAGAAAACAATGCATGTAAAATTAAAAAAAATAAAAATTAATACAAATTCTGTGAGTTGGGTTTAATTATCCTGAGTTCATTAGTCATACATACCCCGTAAGCATCCTTTCGGTCGAACATCTTTTCCTTTTTGAACTAAAAAATTAACAAGGTTGACTAATTCACTGATAAAGTATTAATTAATATATTTTTAGTTTAAAACACATTATTGAGTGTAAAAGGTTTACCCTATTAATTATTTAGAAATAATACACAATTTCAAAACAATTATTTTAATTTATTATTTATTTAATCTTTATCAGAAGAATTATATATTTCCGATATAATATTTTTCTTTCTCCTCGTGAATTTCGTCGTTCCTTTGGCAATCAGCCCGGGCACAACAAGGTTGGGCAGAATAGGGTAAAAGGGGCCTACGGTTGAGCCTAAACCAGGCCCGCAAGTTGTTTTCTTTCTTTAATTTTTTGAAATATTATTTTATTTATTTAAAATGAGGGAATTTCTTCCCGCACCACATATTTCTTCCAACATCCTCGAACTGTTTAAAATTCCAAGTCACATTCTCGTACCTAATGTTGAAATTAATAAAAATATATATTATGAATTATGCAATTCATAAACATTTTGGATTACATAATGTAAAATATTTCGGATTATACAGTTTATAATTTAAATTTATAGTTTAAACCGTACAATTCATAATATAAATTACATCTCAAATTATAAAATTCGTAATACAAATTTAAATTTTGAACTATACAATTTTTTTAATATAAATTTAAAAGATAATTCATAATACAAATTACATTTTACATTATACAATTTGTATAATATTTCGAATTATACCATTTATAATAAAAATTTGAAGAAATAAATTCCTTATATAATCGACAATGAAAATTTAAAAGAAAAATTAAAAAAAAATTTGACAATATTTTAACAACTTAGACGTGGAGACTTGTAATTTGTTCATTTCAAATATTTTTTTAAAAATAAATTCAATCAAATCAATAGAATAATAACATGTAGCTATTGTAAAAAAATTATTAGGAAAAAGTTGTTACCATGTCAAAGTCAAACTTGAATATGTTAATAATTCTTTTAACAAATTTTTGACAACTTTAAATTTATTTTCAAAAAAATATTTAAAAGGGACGAATTTTAATTCATCACATATATGTTTGTAAAAAAAATATTAAAAAAACTTTTTCGTTTTGAAAAAGGGTATGGGGTGCAGGAAGAAATGCTATGAAAGCAACCTATATGGCTGGGAAAGCATGCAACTAAGCATGTTACGAGGTGGTTGTGGATTTAAAAGCACATTGATAGTGCTCACCAACCAATCAATTGGTCAGTAACGTAAAGAAGCAATGACTGAAGATCTGGGCGCTCCTTTTGGGGCACCCCTACCCAGCTTCGTATGGGGAAATGCAGATATACCCACACCTTTAACATGCGTAATTGTTTCTTCTTAAAATGAAGGGTAATCTTGTAAAACTACAACGTTTTCAATAATTAACCCACCCACCAATGAGGACATTTATAGTTTATGTCGGAGATTTGGTTACACGGCACATCTGCACATTCAAGTGATACACTAGTGTTCGTATTCCTAATACGTCTATATAAGAGAACGCTAATTTTTCAGTCACAATTATATTATAACAATGGAAAGAGAAATAGTTCAAGATATTGTCATTGTGGGCGTCACAACAGCGTTAGGACTTTACAGGTATTCTTTCCGCTTCTCTAACTGTCACAGCTATCTCCAACACTGGCCTATGATGTTTTGCTTCTGGAACATCATACACGATTTTTATTTTAAAATATAAACTAATTTCAGAGGACGAATTAAAAAAATAAAATTATTATCTTTTATTTTACGAGTGTTGAAAAATGGAAGAATGCACGGGAAAGGCAAAATACTTTCCTTTGCTTTTTGCTTCTTGGGAAAACATCCCATCAAAATAAAATTATTCTAACCAATATATACTTTTTAAATAATGACAATCGACAAAATAGTTTCTTTTAAACAACTTCATCCTTGTACGGTATGCGTAAAACTATACTATTTTTGTGGGCATCATTATTTTAATGCTGTCGCAAGAGTGTACGTATATTGGTGGTTTTCATGCATGGTAACTCTTCATTTATACTCACAGGTTGGGTATTCGAAGTTTGGTGTTGGAATCTTCGGATAATTTGAGGGTCACTGGCTTTTCTTTGTCCTTATGGCAAAATGCTTGGAAGGCTTTGGATGCTGTCGGTGTTGGAGACAAACTCCGCCACAACCATCGACGGCTCCATGGGTATGCAAAAAACATCTTTTAAACTTTCTTCTCTCAGTATCATTCATTTTTCTCTAAACTAACTGCAAGAATTTGACTGCAGGATTGTCACCACTTCATTGGTTACTGGGAAACAAATAGCAGCCAAGCCTTTCAAATCAACAGAAAACCAAGAGTATGCATACCATGTGAATCAGTGTGGCTAAATGTTTAAATTTTATCCAAATTCTTTCTATGATTGGAGTTTTCGTGATGTTGTAGAGGTATTGAAATTCGTTGTGTTCAAAGAACAAAAGTGTTGGAAGTCCTGGTGAATGAGCTTCCGAAAGAAACCATCAGATATTGCTCAAAAGTTGTTGGCATCGAGGAATCTGGGTTCTATAAGATACTCCATCTTGCTGACGGGACAACCATCAAAACCAAGGTAAATAGTATGTGTGACGTGTAAAGGGAAACAACTGTTATGAATCGAAGTTGGTAAACTCCAACTGATACGAGGATGTTTTGATGGTAACAGGTGTTGATTGGGTGTGATGGAGTGAACTCCCTGGTGGCAAAGTGGCTAGGCTTCAAGGAGCCGTCTTTTACTGGGAGATTTGCAATCAGGGGTTTTGCACAGTTCGAGAGCAACCATGGATTGGAGCTGAAGTTCATGCAGTTTTTTGGCAAAGGTGTTCGAGTTGGTGTTGTTCCTTGTAATGAAAAGCAGGTCCACTGGTTTTTCACTTGTATACCCACAAGCCAAGGTGATTTTTCTTATAAACAAGTTGTTAACTGGAAACTTAAATCATAAAGAATGTGATATGATTGATATATTTGTTGGCCCTGCAGAGCTAAAAGAGCTGAAAGAGGATCGTGGTAAATTGAAACCATATGTGTTAAAAAATCTTGAGAAAATGCCGAGTGGTGTTAGAGCCTGCATAGAAATAACAGATGCAGATGGTTTTCTATCATATGCACTAAGATATAGACAAGCCTGGGATCTGATGACGGGGAATATTAGCAAGGGCAATGTATGTGTTGGTGGAGATGCTCTTCACCCGATGACTCCTGATCTTGGGCAGGGAGCATGTTGTGCTTTGGAGGATGGGATTGTTTTGGCCAGATGCTTAGCTGAGGCATTTTCGAATGAGAAAGAGGAAGAAGAGGTGCAGTTTAAGAAGATTGAGGAAAGCTTGAAGAAATATGTAAAGGAGAGAAGATGGAGAGCGGTTGATGTTACTACTACAGCTTACATGTTGGGTTCCATTCAACAGGCTGAGTCCAAATTGGTTTCCTTTTTAAGGGAAAACATCTTGCCAACATTCATGGCTGGTCAATATCTTAAGAAGGCAGGTTATGATTGTGGAAAGTTAAACCGTTACTAGACTACACAGTCATTTTTGTAAAATGATTGACGAGGTTATGATTGTGGAAAGTTATCATTTTATAAAATGATTGATGAGGTTATGATTGTGGAAAGTTAAATAATTCCTGGCCGACACAATTGTTTTGTAAAATGATGGGTAGCGGGAACTTAATATGCTAATTATCATGCAATATGTTTCAAAATAAATGTTGCAATATGTATGTGTGTTTGTATGGCTTCGATATGCCATGAGTTGCTTTCTAATAAATTTATATTTTCGGGTTCTTGTTATTTAATTCTTTTTGTTAATGAGAGATAATATGTATTTTAAATTATTGAGATCTTGTTTTCTTACTTTACTTATTACACATTATTTTATTATTTTGTAAGTTTATAGATTTAAAATTTTATTTATGATTTTATAATTTTAAAATAATAAAATTAGAAAATTTAAAAATTATGAAGTTATAAAATTATAAATTTTAAAACAATTAAATAACTTGTAGTGGTAACAATTCTGCGTGGTGGAGTAAAATAACAGTCATGTTAGTCATTTAAAAATCATATCAACCTATTTATTAAGAGAAAAATTAAATGACATATTTAATTGAAAAATAAAAAGTTGTTGAACATTCAATACATGATAAAAAAAAATTATTAGAGACTGGAAAGTTTCCAAATTTATTAAAAATTTGAAATTTATTTAGTCCTATATATTAATTAAAGTTTGGTTGGTGCTCTTGATTATGAAGAGAGGAACAGTTCCAAAATTCATTATTAAAGATTTGAAATTTGATTTAATCCTATATATAAATTAAAGTCTGGTTGGTGGTCTTAATTATTAGAAACAAACGAGGAAAACGTGAGTAAAATATAATTTTGATTCGGGGCTACGTGTTTTAATCTGAATGGTGAATTTGAAGAAAGAAAGACAACCGATTTTCGTTGAGCATGTACTTTTATGTATTTGTTTGACAATTCAAACGGAGATTTTGACGTTATAATCCAACCTATAGACTATCAGATTAATTTCATGATCTAGATTGTCACTTCACTTATCATCCACACATTCAACGTATCACAGGACAAAAGCACTTTTCAAAGACAACCAATAAATTTTAAATTCGACAAACTTAGTTTTTTTTTTCATTATTTACCGTGATATATATATTATATTACGATTTTCGATTATAATGGAAATTATCTATGTACTAAGTTATATGTGTTTTGATATTTACTTTGTTACATTTAACGTAATAAAAATAATCATTTATCTTTTTATTTTATATTTGTATTTATAAATTTTACAATAAAATTTAAATTATTGACAATCTAATTATGATTTAATTGATACTAATCATGTTTTGATCATAAATTAATATTTATTAGACCTAATCATTATTTAAAGATGATCGTTCTATGTTTTATTAATAAGATACAATGTCTTCTCTTTCGAGTAATCAACATATGATAATTTTCATATATGGATCGATTAATCCGGTCCAAGGTTAATCTAATGAATAATAATAGTTTAACACGCTTTTTTATTTTAACATTCAAATTATACACGTTGAGTCTCATTGGTAATATTTTTTTCAACTAATCAAATTACCATTTTAAAAATTATTAACATATTATCATGTCAAATGAATAGATTTGACACCTCATCGTGTCAAAGTACCGATTCTCTAATCTAATATGGTTATTTTTCATGCCAAACTAGTGTGTGATCTCTACATACAATGGTTGGTCTATTGAGGTCTACATAACAAGAACAAAAAGTTAATTTATTGCTTCATATGATGTAAAGAATACCCTGATCTGGATATTCATGAGTGCAAATTCACGAAAAATTATTCAAAAATAGTAATTTTCACAAGAAGAAAGAATTGGGAAAAAGGAGTAGCATATACATGTGTAACTCTCTTCCCTTCTATGTCTGGATTACTAGGGCTAGACATTTTTTGCTTCAATTAATACTATTTCCCTGTCTGGTAGAACACCCTCAAACTCACCCAGATATATAAATGCCATAAATACACAACACACGCCCTATTTATTACAAACCAACTATCCACTGTAAGCCAGACACGTATCTATAATATTGATAAAAAAATAATACTTTGACACAAAATTTTTTACATTTATTTAATACTATTTTTTTAATTTTTTACTTTCTTTTATTTTCAAAAAACTACAAAAAAAAAATCACCATTACATGTGATTATCCTTATTTTCTTTCTTGATAATCCGTAACCCACTCAACATCTTAAGTAAACATGTCACGGTAAAATTTACCGTAGACAGATAACAGAGTAAGAATAAAATAACGAAAAATTGTATAATTTAATATTCACAGTATCCTGGTACATGTCAGTTGCTAATTTGTGTAGGCATTTAATTTCCTAAATAAAATGTCGAAGCAGAATCTTCATGAAGGTGAAACCAGACAGAGAAAAGGTGGTCTGAGCTGCTAAAAAATTATATAAGCTGGACGTACAGATACAGACACAGCATCAAAATAATAATACGGAACCACGTGGTTTGTCTGTGATGGTATGTACGGATAATATTTTCTCCACAAATCACATAGAACATTTTAGAAGTGGGGTATTTATTTATCCTCTCCTTTATTTAATAAAAAAAATTAAAGATTTAATCATTTTTAAGGCCTTTAATTTTGTTTGAAAGTATTAAATTGGTCTTTCATTTATTTTTGTAATTAATTAAGTCTTTATTTATATAAAATTAATTTAATTGAATAATTATTATTTAATTGAAAAAACAACATTAAAAATAATAACAAAAAATTAAAAGTGTTCGTAATGTTTAGATATATTTCGTTAGGATTGGTTTCAATTATGACTCTGATATATACTAAAATGTGGATACATTTTAAGTTTAATTCAACCTCATAAAATCGGTTTATAAAATAAGATTTACATTTTATTTATATATTGTATCGTACGGTCTCCCTCATGACCGTACGGTCCTCTCACATGGTCGTCCAAGTGGTCATCCAAGACTATCCTCTCAGAACGTCCTTCTGTGACCATCCACCTAGGCCACGCGACCTATTAAGTGCCTATTAAGTGCTTAATGAAGATTAAGGTGTGTTTGGGCCGTCATCAGGCCCACCACCAAAGGTAAAAGTTCATTACAACAAAGTATAAATAAAGGTCTCAGGTATGAGTTCAGATCAGATTTCACTCACTGCACATTATGTATTACTCTCATCCCTTGATATTACTATTTGGTCATTTACTGACTTGAGCGTCGGAATGCCTTTGGCAGGTACCCGTCCATCCGGTCTAGAGAACGAGAAAGGAGAACCAACTTGGAGTACTAGGAAACAGCAAGAAATCGCCCGGCCTTCAACAGGTGACCACTCTTCATTCAGAAGACCATTCGGCCTTCCACACCAGAAAAAGTGTCCAGTCTCCATCAACCGTCCGGCCTTCCACACCACACGGAACGCTCCAGACCTCTTCATCTGTCTTTAATGCTCGGCATCACTTCACACCCGAAACATATGTTATAATTTCTTTTTATCTTTATTCAATATCAACTTTTATATAAATATTTGTACTTTTCTTTAGTTTTTATTCCTAGATGTTAATAAGAGACTGAAATCTGGAGAGAAAAAATATCAACCTTCCATCACAACAACACCCACGTTGTATAATAAAAACTTGGAACACATGATGCAACATTTAATTAGGGGTTTTGAAAAATTAAAAATTCAATAAAATCCTAAATCTTTTAATTTTAAAAATTCACCTTTAACAAATTGTTTCTGACTATAACAGAATATTCTGGAATCTCTAAATAATAATAAAAAAAGATAATAAGATAAAGAATATGAACGGACAATAATAAAAAAAAATATGAATGGATCTTTCCACATCTTTGGTCAGTTCTTCCATGTGATTCTGCAATCCTGCAGTCAATGTTATCTACAGGTGTTTAATACATAGCAAAAATATGAAGTTCTATGGATAACTTTTAATCCCTGCGATCTCTAGTTATTCTGAAGAAAAACTTAAGACACAAATTTCTATCCCAACTCCTAAAAACATTATAACATTTCATGTTAAAATCATCCAAAATATAGCACATTTATGACAGTTTTCCTGACATTACCATAAACTTCAAATGGTTGGTTTTATAGCCAATTATCTATAAATTATGATGTCTTCAAGGCATAAAAGAAAAAGTGGCAGTGGGGAAGAATAAAGTAATCGAAATCTTGATGTCATGTATAAAACGTGTTTAATTATTTTAATTATGCTCTTTTAACGTGCAACGTATATGAATTATTATATAATTTGTTTTTTTCATCGTTCTAGCATATTTATTTTTTGTGACGTTAGTTTTATCTTCTTTTTCTATGATGGATGAGAGTGGCTTAAGTTCCTTAAACCTCGACAAACATGTGGCTGATGTTAATTATAGTAATAGGGAATCGGATTGCTTTTAACCTTCCAATCTTAATAATTATAGTTAAGAAACCAACATCTAAATAACAAATTATCTTGAATCCATCTTATTTATTAACTTGAAGGGTCCTTATGTTGAAGGCATCTAACCAAATGATTGTCTAGAGAAAATATTAGTAAATATGAATATATATATATATATATATATATATATATATAGTTAGTAATGATAAATTGATATTTCTCATACTAGATTTTTAAATGAGTTTATTTACAAAAACAAATAAAATCATGTATTAATTTCAAAAGCTTAAGATTACAAACAAATCGAGTTCTATTATTTGTAGACACAAACATTTAATTTCAACCATAGGAAAAATATTTTCCCAACGAATCACAAATTTGAAACCTTCACATTAAGTATGAAACATAAAATTAAAAAACTAATTTGAATTGGAAAATCATATATATTAACAACATAATTTTACACAATAATTCAGTGTGTTATATCTAATCTCAATAAATAAATATAAGTAGTTATTTATGTAGAGAACCTAATGCTTACAAATTTAAGAAATAGAAAAGAAATTGAAACAATAAATAAAATGAACACCATTTTCTAAGACACGAATTAATTCTTCAAAGGTTCGATTGCGTCTCTCGTTCGTAATCGCAATCACAAGAAACTATAACAGGATATATTTTTATATCCGCAGTATAAAAGCCTCTCATTGACTTTCATTACTAGAAATTATACTCTACATTTGTTTAATATTAGTTTAGCTAGAATAGTCCTCACGCAAAATCTCATCTCAATACACTATTTATCATTGCTTCACATTAAAGTACTGCTTTCATCCTATATGTTACAACAATTCACAATATCACATAAGAAATCACACAATTTACTTTACCACAACATTCGTAACAAAACTTAATCGTTTAAGTTCTGACAATTTTATTTTCTCAAAACTTAATCAAATACTTCTAACTGAAAATTCCAACTATTAAAGTAAAGAACTTTATGTTACAATCTATGTATAAACATTTTTTTATTCCAATCCAACTATCAACAAATAAAAAAATAGAGTTGTATCGCAACAACTTAAAACAACAAAAATAAAGTAACATTCAAATTTATCTCAAAAATCATTTATCTCACTAAACACCTTTAATCATCTATTACAATGTTTTGATAATTTAGTTTCTATTAAATCTTTTATAGTTTTTTTAAAATACAAATTCTTTTAATTTTTACATATTAATATATTTATTGTCTGTTAAAGATGTTATTTCATTCGTTATTAAATAATCATTAAACATCTATTAATCTATAATTTTATGTCTTTACATGAAAAGAAAAAAGTATGTTGTAAATTGAAATAGATTTTGTTTCAGGTATAAAGTGGTGTCGAGGGTGAAAGGCTGGATGGACGTAGCTCGAAACAATCCAGGTGGTGTAGAAGGCCGGATGGCATATGAAGACTGTCGACTGGTGGGAACTGAACAGGATGGCGAGAACTGCTAACTAATGGAGACCGGACAGACTGATGAAGACTGAATGCTTTACCTGTTGAGGACTGCACGGTTAATTGTCTCTTCTCGTACTCTAAGTTTGTTCTCCCTCCTCGTTCTCCAAGCCGGGCGGGCGGATACCTGTCAAAGGCACTCCGACGCTTAAGTCAGTCAAGTGACCGAATGATGATATCAAGGGATGCAAGTAATGCATAATATGCAGCGTATTCAGAAATCATATATGAAACTCTTATTTATACTGAGATACTGAGTGTAATGAGCTTTTATCTTTCGTGGGCCTGATGACGGTCCAATCACGCCTTAACCTCCATTAGGGGCTTTAATCAGCTATCGCCGCTTATCGCCTAACCGTGTGGTCGGTCTGGTTGTGTATATGAAACCGTTCGGTACACTGAATACCATACGGTAGGATGGTTGGTCGGCCTAGGCGGTCGTTTTGGATGATCGGCTTGGTTGTGTGTAGGAACCGTTTGATACACTGGACAGAGATTTAAAGTTATTATGGTATTACAAGATAAATAAATTTGGTCGGAAAGGTTGTTTTGGATTTGAAAGCAGAGTAACTGTAGCCACCGACGAAAGGTTTGATAAGCAATGTGAACAACCAATGAATGAAGATCAGTGACTCTTCTTTTTGCATACCCCTGATAATGGAAAGGAAATTCATTTATAATTTGAAATGGAAAGGGTATTGTTGTAAAAGTACAATATGTATGGTCATTAAATAACTGAACTTCCAGGTGGTTATTTAATTGGTCACAAGGCTGCACGTTGAAGTGAAAGAGATGGTTCATCTTCCGTTTTTCTATTCTATATAAGACTGCAAGAGAGTCTTCCTCTTCCATATACTTCTTCTCTACAAGAAAATAATGGAAAGAGAAATAGTTCAAGATATTGTCATTGTGGGAGCTGGAATTGCAGGTGTCACAACTTCATTAGGACTTCATAGGTATTCTTTTCCGCTTCTTCTACTAACAAACTCGTCTACTATTATTTTCATATCAATTAAATTTATAAATGTAATACATGACACATTTCTATATTCATTTGATACGTAACACAGATAAAATAATTATAAAAATATAAATTTTTGTAGTTTTTTAGAGTAATAATTATTTGACACAATTGAATTTCATTTATTTAAAATTATCTTTTTGTATTATGTATCAAATAAATATAAAAATGTGTCATAATACGTTATTCTGTTTTAAGAAAAAAGAAAGTAAAAATAAAAAATGGTAATATCAAATATAAAAGTTTTAGGTGTGTGAAAGGGTATTTTTCTTTTTATATATACTTTTCAATGTTTTTATATTTACAAAAGTTATTTTTTTTTAATAATAATGATTATTAAGTGATACCTCTAATGTCAACAGAATATTCTTTTACTAAACTTTTATGTTTTATTTATAAAAAATGTTCAAAGTCAACGACACTTATAAGCGTGCATCAGTTCACACCAATAGGTAGCATTTTTAAAAGAGGTCATATTCAAGTAATTTAGAGTGTAATATTTTCCTCTGTAATACATCACACTGGTAAAAAATATAATTATGTTGATGCTACCGGACATGTTATCATAATTAAAAATGATAACGGGTTGATTTGACACCAATTTCACTTATCTGTTATTTAATTCTATTTAATTAGTAACAAAAGAAATTATCTGTTTCATTTGTTGAAATTATATTTAAATATTTATGAATTTTAAAAAATTCGTTTAGATATTTGTGAATATTCAAAAAATATATTTATAATTTTTTAAATAAAATACAAAAAATATAATATATAATATAAATTTAATTTAATTTTTAATTAAATTGAACTTAATAAAAAATAATTACATTTTAATTAATTTAACTTAATAAAAAATAATTAAATTTTAATTTTAATTAAATTTAATTCAATAAAATATAAATTAAACTTTAATATTAATTTTTTAGCAATAATTGATACTTGTTATACGGATAATATGATATTGACACCTTACCTATCTATAAATAAATATTAAAATATATGTTAGTTACATATAATTAATATTACAGATCCAACTTTATACTCATATATCCATACTATTAGATTCCACAACATTAAGAATTATGAATTATGATAGATACCCAGTATGCTTTGCTTTTGGGAATCATACACAAATTTTATCTTAAAATAAAAAAAAAATTAGATCTAATGTTAATCAAGCTTTTAATTCTCTTTAGAATAATTTTGAGTGATTAATATTTGGAAAGAAGAATTTGTTAAGGAATGAAGACATTTAGATTAAAAATAGTTGGTTAATTACATCAGTTAAAAAATGTTAAATAAATTACGAAGTTGGTTAAATTGTCGTATAACCTTGAATAAGCCTTTGGGTTTCAAAATCAATGCTTATTATTGACCTTTTTATTCCTTATTTGTCTGAATAATTTTGATTGAGTGATATTTGAAAAACAGTAATTTATTAAGAAATGAAAATATTTGAATTGAAAAATAGTTGGTTAAATTAAGTCAAAAAAGTTGTTAAGTATATTATAAATTTGGTTAAATGGTTATATAAACTCTAGCAAACACTTTCAAAATCAATTTTTATTAAGTTTTGAATTCTCTACTAATTATTTATATATTTTTAGTGATTCATAGTCTAAGAAACACAATATTCTTAAGGAGCACAATAGTTGGTGAAAATAGTTAAAAAAAAATATATTATTAAATTTCGGTTAAATGGTCATGTAAAATCAGACAAACACTTGAACTCCAAAATCAATATTTTTAAGCTTTTAATTTCCTATTTTTGGAATAGTTTTGAGTGATTCGTTTGGCAAACAATACTTTGTTAAGGAGTTAAACCATTTAAGTTAAATTTGTTAAATACATTATAAAATAACTCAAATGATCATATATAAACTTTGAGAATCACTTATATATACTTCAAAATCAATATTTATCAATTTTTAAATTCCCTATTTATTTATATATTTTTAGTGATTCATAATATAGGAAACAACATTTTTAAGGAATATAAATATTTGGATTACACAAGAAATTCGTTAAAATCATGGTTAAATATATTATGAAATTGGTTAACAAAACCAGGACTTGAACTTCAAATTATATTATTTTTTGTGAGCACGTTAGTGCCAAAAAAGGCCACGCAATAATGTATATACACATGTACTTCTTCACGTGTCACAACTCTTCATTCATAATCACAGATTGGGTATTCGAAGTTTGGTGTTGGAATCTTCGGATAATTTGAGGGTCACTGGCTTTTCTTTGTCCTTATGGCAAAATGCTTGGAAGGCTTTGGATGCTGTCGGTGTTGGAGACATCCTCCGCCACAACCATCGACGGCTCCATGGGTATGCAAAAACATCTTTTAAACTTTCTTCTCTCAGTATCATTCATTTTTCTCTAAACTAACTGCAAGAATTTGACTGCAGGATTGTCACCACTTCATTGGTTACTGGGAAACAAATAGCAGCCAAGCCTTTCAAATCAACAGAAAACCAAGAGTATGCATACCATGTGAATCAGTGTGGCTAAATGTTTAAATTTTATCCAAATTCTTTCTATGATTGGAGTTTTTGTGATGTTGTAGAGGTATTGAAATTCGTTGTGTTCAAAGAACAAAAGTGTTGGAAGTCCTGGTGAATGAGCTTCCAAAAGAAGCCATCAGATATTGCTCAAAAGTTGTTGGCATTGAGGAATCTGGGTTCTATAAGATACTCCATCTTGCTGACGGGACAACCATCAAAACCAAGGTAAATAGTATGTGTGACGTGTTGGTAAACTCCAACTGTTATGAATCGAAGTTGGTAAACTCCAACTGATACGAGGATGTTTTGATGGTAACAGGTGTTGATTGGGTGTGATGGAGTGAACTCCCTGGTGGCAAAGTGGCTAGGCTTCAAGGAGCCGTCTTTTACTGGGAGATTTGCAATCAGGGGTTTTGCACAGTTCGAGAGCAACCATGGATTGGAGCTGAAGTTCATGCAGTTTTTTGGCAAAGGTGTTCGAGTTGGTGTTGTTCCTTGTAATGAAAAGCAGGTCCACTGGTTTTTCACTTGTATACCCACAAGCCAAGGTGATTTTTCTTATAAACAAGTTGTTAACTGGAAACTTAAATCATAAAGAATGTGATATGATTGATATATTTGTTGGCCCTGCAGAGCTAAAAGAGCTGAAAGAGGATCGTGGTAAATTGAAACCATATGTGTTAAAAAATCTTGAGAAAATGCCGAGTGGTGTTAGAGCCTGCATAGAAATAACAGATGCAGATGGTTTTCTATCATATGCACTAAGATATAGACAAGCCTGGGATCTGATGACGGGGAATATTAGCAAGGGCAATGTATGTGTTGGTGGAGATGCTCTTCCCCCGATGACTCCTGATCTTGGGCAGGGAGCATGTTGTGCTTTGGAGGATGGGATTGTTTTGGCCAGATGCTTAGCTGAGGCATTTTCGAATGAGAAAGAGGAAGAAGAGGTGCAGTTTAAGAAGATTGAGGAAAGCTTGAAGAAATATGTAAAGGAGAGAAGATGGAGAGCGGTTGATGTTACTACTACAGCTTACATGTTGGGTTCCATTCAACAGGCTGAGTCCAAATTGGTTTCCTTTTTAAGGGAAAACATCTTGCCAACATTCATGGCTGGTCAATATCTTAAGAAGGCAGGTTATGATTGTGGAAAGTTAAACCGTTACTAGACTACACAGTCATTTTTGTAAAATGATTGGTAGGGGTAACTTAATGGGTTAAATGATGCAATATGTTTGAAAAATAAATGTTATATATTAAATAAGTTTCTAGATAAATTTGTAAACTTTTAATTAAATTCCTAATAAAATTGTATGGCTTATGTACTAATTAATAAATTTGTAATAATATTTGTTACAATTACTAGTGTTATTCATATTATGTTTGAATTTTAATATTAAGAAATAATATATTTTTTTTCACAGTTTTGATTGGTAATATTTGAAATGGTCCAAATTTTATTTATTTTTTAATGTAGTTTTAAGAATGTAATGTGTGTTTAATTTAGTTTACGGAATTTGAAAAAAGGACTAAATTAAACACAAATTATATTTTTAGGACTACATTGAGCAGAAAAATAAAACGGGGACTATTTCAAATTTTACCAACCAAAACAGGAAAAAAAAAGGTATTTTAGCTAATATTAACTTCTTAATTTCTCTGAATCGGTACACCTGCTTACATTCATTTTGATGCAATGTTAGCTTATCTGTTTTTTTTATTTAAGAATTCGTTATCTTTTTTGAATTGATCACGAAATTAGTTTACGAGTAATTTAGACTATCAATTAATTAATTTTTATTATTTCCGTACCTTAAAAATACTTTAATTTTGATATTTTAAAATCTATTAATTTAAAAAAAATATATATTTAAATTTTTTTAAAATACCAGTACCGATCTATTTGTAATGTTACACGGAGAGAACACTAAGGTTGGGCCTAAGCGAGAGAAGTGCAACAGAGACTGGGCCTAAGGTTGGGCCTAATCGGGTCCTTGATTGCGTTTTATATATTTATTTTTGTTTTGAAATATTATTTGTTTATTTGAATTGATTGAGGCCGGAAATTGAATAAGAAGAATGGCCATAGGTTTAGGAGGGAAGAAAGAAAGAGAAGAGCAGAAAAGAAATGAAGGACAAAAGGTAGTGAATAGTAGATGGCAAAAGCAAACCTTTCGAGTCTCATTCACGAACTCCGTGAACGCATAGCAGCCTCCTCTTCCTCTCCCATACCCAACAACCCCTCAGACGACGACGCTTTGGAGGTCAGGTTCCGTACCGTTCTCCCCAATCTTCTCCACGTCTGCGTTCTTCCTTCTTCCACCTCCTCCGGTATCTCTGATTTCAATCTTCTTTTTCTTCTTCATCCTCATAATCTTCTTCGTCTTAACAATCACTGTAATGTTAGTACTTGCCGGTCTTTCTTATCTTACTCACATTACCAATGCAGACAACCAGAGAGAAGTGATTGCTGTGGTGAAGCTTATCTCTCACACTGCCAGAAACTTCCCCGGAGTTTTCTACCACGGCAAGCCCTCCGCCGTTTCCCCGGTCCTCGCTCGGATTCTCCCTTTCTTTGCCGAACCTCTCTTTCGGTCTCTCTCTCTCTCTCAACTACTCGCTCTACTTTTCTTTTTTCTTTTTCTTCGTTCTCTTCTCCTCTCACTCCTCTCCCTAATTTTAGATCTCGCCACGGCGTCTTCTTCGAAGCTCTTGATTCTCTTCTCGCGCTGCTTCGCTCGGGAGCCAGAGATGCTTACCGCCAGTTTTTCGTCGATTCCATGTCGCTCATTCAAGGTATGAAACTACGCATAAATTGCAGTTATGAACTCGGCGTCTTTGTTCTAATAGTTCGAAACTAAGCTGCCGTTTATTGTGTATGGTGATGTATCGATGATTATTGTATGCTATTTTTTGTGTATGGTGAATTCACTGTTATGTTGGTTTTTTTGCATCCGCAGATATTTTGTACGTGGCTTCGCTCAATGTTAATGGATCCTCCAGGGTGATGCTCAAGTGTTTTTGTGAGTTCTTTTCTGGAGTTGAAGACCTTCCGTCCTCCAACAAGCCTGCTGATGGCTGTGGTTTACTGGTTGACCTCACTGGTCGCAGCCGATGGCAACCGTTTGCAACGTGGATTTTGAAACTTCTCAGTAAATGCCTTACTGAAGGAACGCTCTATGTTGAAGGATTGATCCATGCGTCCTTTATTTCTGCTGCGTGCTCTCTTTTGTGCTATGGGGATGCTGACCTGCATATGGTGTGTAATGGTTGACGAAATTTAGAATTTGAGTTTGAGTTTTCACTTGATTTTACTTAAACTATTTTCTGGCCGATACAAATTATCTGACGATTTGTGACGTTATGGAAGGCATGCTTTGACTTTGTACACACCATTGGAACGGTGACAAACTATGATCTCATTCCTTATCAGAATTTAATCCTGTCAATAACCACTATCTTGAGTATCGACAAGGAGGGGCTTCCTGTTTTCAGGTTTGGTTTTTACTTTAAAATAATCACGTACTTGGGCTTTAGTAGCAAACTACACTCCATTAGATTCTTACATTTTGCTGCATTGCATAAATATAGATGACCTTATTTAAAACTTATTTCGGCATATGAGATTGCTTATTAACAAACATTAGGATTATATTCCTGCAGAAACATGGCTTATGATTTGTCGATGGGTATTTGCCTTAATGCACTCTACTCTAGCTGTCCAGAAGATATTGTCAAACTAACAGCTTCTGATTTAGTTAGTGTCTTCCTTCAATCGATGGGGAGAACGAAAAACCAGCAACTTAAGGTTAATATTGATACTTAGTTTTTTTAGACTAATTATTCATTGATTCACTTCTCTTTCTGAAATATGAGGAATTTGAGCTAGTGAATGGTTGAGGTTGAAGAGGTTCTGATAGTACTCATTTCAGGTTGCATTATGCAGTGCCTATGCTAGGATTGCTCAAGTTTGTCCCCCTCATATCTGGAAGCCAGAATATCTCATATCTGCACTTTATCATTCGGAACCATGTTTGCCTCTGATAGAGTGCTTCGAGGTAGCTCTGTCTACTCTTGGCCCACATCTTGTTCGGGGAATCCTAGGAAACAACGAGGATTTAACTGTGTTAGCATCAGAAGATAAGTCAGTTGAAGGCACAAGGCTTGGCCACAAGAGATCCATTCAGGATATGGATAATTCAAGTATCAAGAGACAAAAATTGAATGAAGAAGTTGTGGTTGCAGATGACAGTCTTGATGTGGAATGTAAAAGTAGTTATGTAGTCACTTGCCAAACAGTAGAAGGTTATGCTAGCCATATGAATAAATCTATTCTTTCATTTGTTGATTCATTAAATGCTCCTGTTGTCAGACCGGGTTCTTTGAGGCCAGAAATTGCTTTATCTGCACTTAGCATTCTGTGTATTACCTTCTCTGTTTATCCAGAGATTGATCTGTCTCTCCGAATCTTTCAGCAGATGCTTGCATGGCTTCCATGGATAGCTGATAAGGTTGGTAGGTACTGTTTGAAATTCCTGTTATCTATCTATGTTTCCGTCTCTATCTATCTATCTATCAATAAATTAACTTGATGATGTTGTAGGCTAAACAAGGAAATTCAATTACTGTAGATATTTCCACGTACCTGGAAGGAATTCACAGTGTATTGCTTGTGCAAAGTAAGCTTTACCTTGCCTATATCAATGCTGTGTTTAACTTTTTCTCTTTCCTTAGCAATAAAATGTTATACTCCTCCCCAGCTGATTAAATTACAGTGCTTATTTTTTGATGGAAAGTTATAAGGACTCTTTGCATTCTGAGCATTCTCTCATAATAGTCGGAACTGAATATGGGAATTCTTTTTCATATCCTTAAATTTTATTTACTCTACTTATATTTTAAAGTTGTGGTGTCTGCTAGTTCATGCTTCTGATTTGTATCACTTTGCAATTGCTCTCAATCAGATGGATCTCTCAAAGAACACAACCCTTTAGATGATGACAATTACCATGTAGACCTCATACTTGTGCTTAAAATTCCCTGGACTCATATGCCTGCTGCTATTGATAATCGTTCTCCATGCAAAACAAAATGCCTTTCTCTTCAAGTAGTATCAAAGCTAGGCCCAAGCTTGAGCGAAAAAGTTGTTCTTGAAGTTTTAGATCTGGGTCTCCATGATGAAGCTGAAGAAGTCAGAACTGAAGCCGTCATTTCTATGCCAGTAATGGTTTTGTGGTCTGCTCTCGATGTTCCATCTCATGTTTTTGAAAGGATGGAGTAAGTTAGCTGTGTGGATATTTTCTTGTACATAATTTCAAGAAACATGTTGGCTGCATTTGTCATTCGTTTAGTTTGAATACAGGCCTGTGATTTATGTGGAGTTACTCATATTAGATTTAAAATCTGAATTGCAGGAGCTGCTGGAAAGAATATATTTTACTTCAACATTTTCTGTTTTCTTTGAACTTTTGGCTCTATTTCCTAGGATCGATTATGTTTCTGAATGCAACATATTTAAGAAGTTTCTATAATTATCTCAACATTCAATATTCAAATAGTAAGACTGCATTCTCTATAGTGAGCTGTTCCTTTATATTTCACCTTTTCAATATTTGTTTCTTCTTGTTGACATCTCATGTCAAATATAAATATTAGGTGGACGAGGTCAAGGCAGAATGGTCATGTCAAGTAGCTCATTTTACTCAGTGTGTGATGCTTGACATCTTGACCCAAATTCATGATGACATCGTGACTGTCATAAATCTTATATCGAGTAACTGTTGACCAAAAGTCTTCCTAGTTGTGTTTTACCCAGTTGCAATAATAAAAAAATTCAATCTCACTATCTCCATGTTTTAGATATCCAATCCTGGGTAATGGTAGGGGGTGGGGGTATTTTTAGATCCCACATTAACTATAGATATATGGTGAAAGTAAATTGTAAAAGAGGCTTGGACAATCCTCACCTAATGAGCTAGCTTTTTGGGGTTGACTTTGACCCAGATCAAATTCAAGAGTTTTCAACAGTTTTCTTCGTTCCAAATTTATTATAGTTGACCATTGTTCTTAAGCAAGTTTTTTATTTTCCCCATCATGTACGTGCTTGTTAATTTTTCCGCATCAGTTGGATTTGTGTGTCTTAAAATTTTGGAGAAACAAATCCTCTGGTAACCAGGTGGTGTGCTTTTTCTATCCAACATGCAGGTATGTAAAAAGAGATAATGAGAAGGTTAAGAAAATTCTTCCCACATCTCTTGGTCTTCTATCATGTCTTTATGGATGCAAAAGATCTATATCTGGTTCAAATATAAACGAATGCAAATTATTTGTAAATGTGAAAAGTGGAAGAACATGTTCAACAGTAGATTGTTTACTGCAAGGCTTCTTCTGTTCAAAATGCAATGGCAGTTTTATTTGCAATCTGGATAAGAAGCATGCTCCAATCGTTCTCCAATCTGGTGCACATGAAGCAGATTCAGATTTTAGTTTTGACAATATTTTCATTCAACTTCAATCTTTGTTTTTTGAACTTCTATTTGATGAGTCATCAGAAGATGTCCAACTTTCCTGTGTGAGAGTTATTCATCAGATCCTTGCACATGGAGCCTCAGATATTCTGCTGAAAACAAGATTTAAGTGGATAAAATGTGTGGAGTATCTTCTTACTTGCAGGAGTAAGGAGTTGAGAGAAGCATTTTGCAGTCAGATAAGATTCTTTGTGGATAATCTTATTTTGAGTTCAATTTTTGCTGGAGATGCTGATAAAAGCAAGGAAGAAAAATTTCTAGATACACTTAAACATGCCATGACCTTAGCTGGTAGTCCACATATATTGGAGACACTAATGGAATGTATAGCAGAAATAATGGTTGCTGTCAATATGGATAGCAAACTTTTCATATGTTCTCTTATACTGCTTGTTGATCAACTAGATAGCACACACATGACTGTGAGAATGAATGCATCCAGGTTAATACACAGATCTTGCTATTTCCATCTTAAAGGAGGTCTTGAGTTAATTCTTTCAAAAGATGTCTGTATTTGTACTGAACTGTATGATTATCTCTCTGAGAGACTTGCCAGCCGCCCAGTCTTAGTGAGGGAGTTTGCAGAGGCTGTTTTTGGTGTTGAAACCAAAGAACTTGTCAAGAAAATGATTCCTTTTGTTCTCCCAAAGCTTGTGGTGTCTCACCATAATAGTCAAGCAGTTGGCACCTTATATGAATTAGCCAAGTGTTTGAACACTGACTTGGTGCCTTTGATAGTTAATTGGCTACCAAAAGTTCTTGCTTTTGCGCTTCATCAAACTGATGACCAACAATTAATTACTGCTGTTCAGTTTTACCATGTACAGACTGGTTCTGACAAGCAGGAAATATTTGCGGCTGCTTTGCCTGCTCTTCTAGATGAACTTATATGCTTTACAGATGGTGGCAATTCTGATGAGATAGCTAGAAGGTAATTTTGTGTATAATTCTGAAACTTGATTTTAATTCGGTTCCTGAGTGGAAAACTTCATACCTGGATATTAATCTTTGAAATTTGCGTTTTTGTGGGAAACTATGTTTACTGTCATCTCAGGTTTAGCTATATCAAGGATTATATATGTTAGGGTTGTTTGTTTGACGTCATTTCTGGTAATGTGAAGATGGACTAAATATTCCCACCCTTGTTAGGCGGTCATAAAAATATGTTCTTAGGTATCTTTATTCTCAGGAAAAATTAGGCCTTCACTTTTTAAATTGTTTTTATTCCCACGGCAATGGTGTTATTGCCTACAATAACTACCTATTCCCACTGCATTCTTTTACTTTTTTTTTTAAAATTTTTGTTTTTCAATTTTTAAATTAAATAAAATTTAAATTTTTTCTTAAATAGATTAAATACCATCCAAGCATGTTTGTGGAATATCATTCTTGGTATAATATTCCAGAGAATTATTTCTGGAATTACAAAGTCATACCTTTAAACAAAAAACCGCTTAACTTGTTTGTATTTGTTCTTGATTGGTAGAAATTGGTTTGTTTCACATTTGAATTTCTTTTCTTGATTAGCAACTTTATTAAATCTCAGATTTATTTGGGGTACTTGTATAACCTTCCATCATAAAGCAAACAAGGACTCCTACTTTAGTCCAGAGTTATCATGAAAAAAAATGGCAATTGAACAGAAGTTTTGCTTGTCCTTGATTCATTATTCTTCTGTTTGTTGACAGGTTAGCAAGAGTGCCTGATATGATTAAAGACATTGCCAAAGTTCTCACTGGTGCAGAAGATCTCCCTCTGTTTTTGAGGAATCATTTTGTAGGTCTTCTTAACAGTATAGACAGAAAATTGCTCCATGCTGATGATTTTATGCTGCAGAGGCAATCACTGAATCGTATTGAGTTGCTGATTAGAATGATGGGTCCTCATCTTAGTACTTATGTGCCAAAATTGATGGTTCTTCTCATGCATGCTATAGCTAAAGAACCACTGCAAACGGAGGGTCTGTCTGTCTTGCATTTTTTTATAAAGCAATTATCTAAAGTATCTCCATCTAGCATTAAGCATATTATTTCTCAAGTTTTTGCTTCCCTCCTTCCCTTCCTGGAGAGAGACAAAGAAAATCCCTCGGTACATTTGGACAAGGTGGTAACCATTTTAGAAGAACTTGTTCTTGATAACAGGGTTATCCTAAAGCAGCATATATGTGAGTTTCCCCCATTGCCCAGCATTCCTGCATTGGCAGAAGTGAACAAAGCAATTGAGGATGCTCGTGGAACTATGACTTTGAAGAACCAATTGCGTGTTGTCATTGATGGTTTAAATCATGAGAACTTAAATGTGAGGTATATGGTAGTGTGTGAGCTTCGCAAGCTTCTGGACTCAAGATGGAAGGATGTTACTGATTTGATAACTGCTGAAGCTGGTTCAGACTTGGATGTTTTGAGTTCTTTGATAACATCATTATTAAGAGGATGTGCAGAAGAATCAAGGACTGCGGTTGGACAGCGGTTGAAGTTAGTCTGTGCTGATTGTCTTGGATCCCTTGGTGCCGTTGACCCTGCAAAAGTAAGAGGTTTTTCATGCCAGCGTTTTAAAATTCAATGCTCTGATGATGACCTCATATTTGAACTGATCCATAAACATCTAGCTCGAGCATTTAGATCTGCACCTGATACTGTTATTCAAGACTCTGCTGCATTGGCTATACAGGAGTTGCTAAAATTTGCTGGTTGTGAGGCATCACTGGATGAAAATGCTCCAACTACTACATCACAAGCACAAAAGGATGAGGGTAGTTGCAATGCTGTTGTATCTAAGACCAAAAGAACTAATGGTAGTAAAGGGATGAATAATAGGGGCCATAAATTATGGGATCGGTTCTCTAATTATGTGAAAGAGATAATAGCCCCATGCTTAACATCTAGGTTTCAGCTTCCTAAAGTAGCTGCTGATTCAACATCCGCTGGTCCTATTTACCGCACATCTATGTCCTTTAGAAGGTGGATATTCTTTTGGATAAGAAAACTAACTGCACATGCTACTGGATCTCGTGCAAGCATCTTTAATGCTTGTCGTGGTATTGTGCGTCATGATATGCAAACAACCATATATTTACTTCCATACCTGGTTCTCAATGCTGTTTGTCATGGTACTCAGGAGGCACGTCAAGGCATAGCAGAAGAAATCCTATCTGTTCTTGATGCAGCTGCATCAGAGAATAGTGGTGCTTCAGTTCATGGATTCAGTGGTGGTCAAAGTGAAGTTTGTATTCAGGCAGTATTTACTCTTCTTGATAACCTAGGACAATGGGTGGATGATGTTGAACAGGAGCTTGCCCTTTCCATTTCTCAGTTATCAGTTTCTAAGCAACAAAAGTCAAAGGTCCAAAAGTCAAGTTCATTTACAGATCAGGTCCAACCCCATTTACAGTGTAAATATGTTGCAGAGCTTCTGTCTGTGATTCCAAAGGTGACACTTGCTAGAGCCTCCTTTAGGTGTCAGGCTTACGCAAGGTCCTTGATGTACTTTGAGTCATATGTGAGGGAAAAGTCAGGTTCTTTTAACCCTGCCTCTGAGAGGAGTGGCATCTTTGAGGACCAAGATGTTTCACATCTAATGGAAATTTATAGCTGTTTGGATGAGCCAGATGGACTATCCGGCTTGTCTTGTTTGAGTAAATCTTTGAGGTTACAAGATCAGCTGTTAATGAACAAAAAGGCTGGGAATTGGGCTGATGTTTTAACTTCTTGTGAACAAGCTTTGCAGATGGAGCCTACCTCATTTCAGAGGCATTCTGATGTCCTTAACTGTTTACTAAATATGTGCCACCTTCAGGCCATGGTCACTCATGTTGATGGTTTAATTTCTAGGTTTCCTCAGTACAAGAAATCATGGTGCATGCAAGGTGTGCAGGCAGCCTGGAGACTTGGCCGGTGGGATTTGATGGATGAGTACCTTGGTGGAGCTAAAGAAGACGGTTTAGTTTGTAGTGGCTCTGAAAGTAATACTTCATTTGACTTGAATGTTGCAGTGATTCTCCAGGCAATGATGAAAAGGGACCGTTTCTCTGTAGCAGAAAAAATTGCTTTATCCAAGCAGTCACTAATTGCTCCCCTTGCTGCTGCAGGAATGGATTCTTACATGCGAGCCTACCCATTTGTTGTTAAACTGCACTTTCTAAGGGAATTGGAGGACTTTCATTCTCTTCTGGGTAACAACTCTTTCTTAGAGAAGTCTTTTCACTTAGATGATCAAGCTTTCTCTAAATTACTGGACAACTGGGACAATCGACTCAGGTTTACACAGTCATCACTCTGGGCGAGGGAGCCCCTCCTGGCTTTCAGAAGACTGGTATTCGGTGCAAGTGGTCTTGGTGCACAAGTTGGGAATTGCTGGCTTCAATATTCAAAACTGTGTCGCCTGGCTGGTCATTATGAAACAGCCAATAGAGCAATTTTGGAAGCTCAGGCCTCTGGTGCTCCTAATGTCCACATGGAAAAAGCAAAACTTCTTTGGAGCACACGGCGGTCTGATGGTGCCATTGCAGTGTTGCAACAATCTCTCTTGGACATGCCTGTTGAGGTTTTAGGTTCTGCTGCAATATCATCTATTACTAGCTTGTCTCTCTTACCACTAAATACACAGCCTATTCGTGAAAGTCAGACCATGAATGAAAATAGAAACATTGCGAAGACCCTTCTTCTGTACTCAAGGTGGATCCATTACACTGGGCAGAAACAGAAGGAAGATGTAATAAGTCTTTATACCAGGGTGAGGGAACTGCAACCTAAATGGGAGAAAGGGTACTTTTATATTGCTAAGTATTGTGATGAGGTGCTTGGTGATGCCAGGAAACGGCAGGAGGAGAATTCTGAACTTGGTCCTAGACCGATTCCTTCAGCAACTGTTGTTGTTGGCTCATCAAACCTGAATGGTGAGAAGCGATGGTGGTCCTATCTTCCTGATGTACTATTATTCTATGCAAAAGGACTTCACAGGGGACACAAAAATTTATTTCAGGCACTTCCAAGGTTATTAACCCTGTGGTTTGACTTTGGAAGCATGTATCAAAGAAGTGGTTCATCAAACAAGGATTTAGTGAATGTACATTTGAAGGTGAGTAGAGAAATTGCTTCCCTCTACTGTTTTCTTTGTGATCGAGACGTCAAAACTCTTAATCTGCATTTGTAGTTTTTATACTATTTGCTTTATTTTCTTTCACTTTGGCAGGTAATGAGTATTATAAGAGGCTGTTTGATGGAATTACCAACATACCACTGGTTGACAGTGCTACCTCAATTGGTTTCAAGGATTTGTCACCAGAATGTGGAGACTGTTCGACTGGTCAAACTTATAATTACCTCTGTTCTGCGCCAGTATCCACAACAGGGCTTGTGGATAATGGCTGCTGTTTCAAAATCAACTGTTCCTTCAAGGCGGGAAGCTGCAGCTGAAATCATACAAGCTGCTCGTAAAGGTTTCAGCCCAGGAAGTAAGGAGAACAGTTTATTTGTTCAATTTGCTACACTGATTGATCACCTGATCAAGTTATGCTTCCATGCTGGTCAGTCAAGATCAAGGACAATTAATCTCTCAACTGAATTCAGTTCTCTGAAGAGGATGATGCCCCTGGGAATTGTAATGCCAATTCAACAATCTCTTACTGTTAATCTTCCGACATATGATGGGAATCTGGGTGGTTCACTTATGTCTAATATCTTTTCGGCTACAGATCTTCCTACTATATCAGGCATTGCTGATGAGGCAGAAATTCTTTCTTCTCTTCAGCAGCCTAAGAAAGTAAGCTAATGATTTTCTACCTTAATATTTTTTTCTGATTCTGGAGTATGCAGTTCACTTAGTTTAAATGCATGGGTGGTGTTGCACTGTTTTTGGGTTTTCCACATAATTTCAGTTGAGCAGGCATTGTAAGTCGTAATAGACCAAACTATAGCATTGGTACTGTGATAGGTTCAGGGGAAGTATATGTTAGAAGGAATAAGGGTAACAGACTTTTATACCTGTCTGTGAGGTGGGTTGTTGTAAACAGACTATTATATATAGTCTATACAGGGGTTGTTTTCAGTAGGTTTTTGGAGAAAATTATAAGTAAAAGGAAGAGAGAGACAGGTTCTCTCAAAAGACCTGGGATTTGTGTGTACCAGTCACTAGGTACAGACCAAGCTGTCTGGTTTTCATAGGAATATCATCCAAGAACCTGTCTTGGAGTTCTTTACAGTGTAAATAAAATCTGGGTACCTATCATACTGCTTATTGTATTACATTTTTCCAATAGCATCAATTAACTTAATGGTTGGAGGGGCCAATTGGGCAGAGTATTGTGAGCATGGCCTGCTACAAGCATTAGTTGGTCTCTAATTATGATTATGTGGCTGGGGATAAGAACTGCATGGAAGTGCTTTAAGGGGTTGCATTCCAATTATTGAAATTTGATCAAGATTCCTAACAGGAATTTGGCCTTGTATTTATTTTCAAACTCATTGCAAAGATCGCAGTACTGTTTTCCTTCCACTGGACCATTTTTACTTAGTAGAGTTATCAATTTTCATTAAATGTCATCTGCTTAAGATACTGTTTTCCTTCCACCGATAGAAAATGCGATTATTTTGTTGTCTACTGTTTTGTGTTCACATCGTTTTAATTAATACCCCTTTTATTTCAGATTGTTCTATTAGGCAGTGATGGTCTTGAGCGCCCATTTCTTTGCAAACCAAAGGATGACCTTCGCAAAGATGCTCGCATGATGGAGTTCACTGCAATGATCAACCGATTGCTGTCCAAATATCCCGAGAGTCGTCGAAGGAAGCTCTATATTCGAACATTTGCTGTGATTCCTCTGACAGAAGACTGTGGCATGGTAGAGTGGGTGCCTCACACTCGTGGACTTCGGCATATTCTTCAAGACATCTATATTACCTGCGGAAAATTCGATAGGCAGAAAACTAATCCTCAAATTAGACAAATTTATGATCAATGTCAAGGTAAAATGCCAGGGGATGAGATGCTAAAGAACAAAATCCTTCCAATGTTTCCTCCCGTTTTCCACAAATGGTTCCTGACAACATTTTCAGAGCCTGCTGCATGGTTCAGGGCCCGTGTTGCTTATGCTCACACGACTGCAGTTTGGTCCATGGTTGGGCATATTGTGGGACTGGGTGATCGGCATGGTGAAAATATTCTTTTTGATTCTACAAGTGGTGATTGTGTTCACGTTGATTTCAGTTGCCTATTTGACAAAGGTTTGCAATTGGACAAGCCTGAGCTTGTTCCTTTTAGGCTAACTCAGGTAATAGAACCACATAATTGGAAAATATTTTGCAAATCAATCATATTATTTTACTTTTTCCTCTGTTGAACACAGAAATTGGCCACAATTAGCATTAGTCTTACTTCTCAAGGCTATTAAACTTATAAGTACTACACTTATAATTATGGGGAAAAAAATTCATCACTACTTAGAAGTAAAGATTATGATTTGTGGCACCTATCAACACCTAGCTTTGCTAATTAATTTTGTTTCTCATATTAATGAATGCTTGCATAAATGTTCTAACGGATTGCAACAAAATCTACAGAACATGATCGATGGCTTAGGAATAACTGGATATGAGGGTATCTTTTTGAGGGTTTGTGAAATTACACTTTCAGTACTGAGGTCGCACAGGGAGACTCTCATGAGTGTGCTCGAAACTTTCATCCACGATCCTCTTGTGGAATGGACGAAATCTCACAAGTCCAGTGGTGTAGAAGTGCAAAATCCACATGCACAGGTTTGGGATTCAGTTTTTGTTTTCATATTGTTAATGTAATAAGTTTTATCACCATCTGAAATTTATCATTCTTTTCATCGAGGATTTATATGAAAATAGTATAGAAAAAGTTCCAATTGATATGCCTTTGTTGTTTTGTATCCATTTAAGTTGATAATTGATTCTTATTTCTGAAATTGGATTCCTTTAAGCATATACTTTTTGCAAGACACTAGAGCAATTAAATATAATTGTTGTAATTATCTTTATGGATTTTATCAGAGAGCAATCAGTAATATTGCGGCAAGGTTACAAGGAGTGGTTGTTGGGGTTGGAGCTGCGCCATCGTTGCCACTTGCTGTAGAAGGTCAAGCTCGTAGACTAATTGCTGAAGCAGTCTCTCTCAAGAATCTTGGAAGGATGTACATATGGTGGATGCCTTGGTTTTGAAGATTTGGATGGGTAGAGAAGTTTTTTCCGTAACTTTCGGACAGGTACGATATGATGTCATTAGTTTCATTTCCTTCATTTAATTTGAGTGTTTATGTGGATATATACATACAGAGAGTCAATCTATAAACTGAACAAATGAATGAATGGATGAAGGTGGTCCTGCTTTTGGTCAAAGAGTTACAATACCATACTGCCAAAAGATTTGGATGAGTGGAGCTTGACGCCCCCATAGTTTGCATGTACACCTTGCTCTGCTTCGCAGAGATCCATCCCTTAGAAGCATGTTTAAAAGGTGCTGCTATTTTATTGTATATAATCTTTTAACATACTTACCAACCACTTCCCTTTTTAAGGATAATATGATTAAAGAAAATAAACTTTTTATATTTATAAAAAAGTTACTCATCTATTAGGTTCCCTGCTACCAATCATTTTACAAGGTAATTGCGTCGCTAGGAGCTATTTAATTTTCCACAATCATAACTTGACTTCTTGAAATATTGCCTAACTAAGAATGTGGCCAAGATGTTTTCCCTCAAAAAAGTAACCAATTTGGACTCAGCCTGCTGAATAGAACCCACCATATAAGCTGTGGCAGTGACATCAATGCTTCTCCATCTTCTCTCCTTTGCATATTTTTTCAAGCTTTCCTCAATCTTTTTATAATGCACCTCTGCGTCTTTCTCTTTGACACCCCTTCCTGGTTCTTCGGAAAAGGCCTCCGCTAAGCATCTGGCCGAAACAACCCCATCCTCTAAAGCACAACACCCTCCCTGCCCAAGGTCAGGAGTCATGGGATGGAAAGCATCTCCACCAACACAAGCATTGCCCTTACTAATGTTCCCCAACATCAGATCCCAGGGATGTCTATATCGCAATGGAGATGATAAAAAACTATCTACTTCCGTTTTTTCTATGAAAGCTCTAACATCACTTGGCATGTTCTCGAGCTTTTCTAACACGTATTGTTTCAGTTTAGCAGGGTTCTGTTCTAGCTCTTTCTCTGCAAGGCAAGCAAATGTGACAACGGTAAGCACATTTTAAATGTCTACACGCATGTATAGTGAATGAATGATATATGTTTTTCAATGTAAGTTTCCAGTTAAGAACTTGTATTTAAGAAATTTCACCTTGGCTGGTGGGTATCCAAGTGAAAAACCAGTAGACCGACTTTTCATTACAAGGAACAGCACCAGCTCGAATACCTTTGCCAGAAAACCGCATGAACCTGGGCTCAAACCCATGCCTGGCCACTTTGCCACCAGGGAGTTCACTCCATCACACCCAATCAACACCTATTACCGTTGAAAACATCCAAGTATTAGTTGGAGTTTACTAACTTGGATTCATAACAGTTGCTTCGCTTGTTTGCTTCTCATACAAGAAATATCCATGCTTATTTCTTCTCGTGACGTGTCTCACATACCTTGGCTTTTATGGTTGTCCCATCAGCTAGATGGATTATCTTATAGAAGCCAGATTCCTCAATACCAACAACTTTTGACGAATATCTGATGGTGCCTGTTGGAAGCTCATTGACAAGGGCTTCCAACAATGACTTCCTTTTAACACAACGAATTTCAATATCTCTACAACATCACAAAAACACCAATTATAGAAAGAATTTGGATCAAATTTAACAACCACGCCCTCTACAATGAAATAATTATCCCCCAAAAGAATAAAACCAGAGAGATCAGTTTTAAGCTAAAATTGAAACATTTAGGCACACTAATTCATGGAGTATACTTCCGATTTCTTGTTTCTCTGAAAGGCATGGCTGCTGTTTGTTGACCTGTAACCAATGAAGTGGTGACAATCCTGTAGTCCAATTCCAGTAATTCAGTTTTGAGAAAAATGAATGATACTAAGAAGAGAAAGTATAAAAGAATTACAGAAAAATGAATGATACTGAGAAGAGAAAGTATAAAAGACGTGGGTGTATAATATACCCATTGAGCTGGAGATGTTGGCGACGGAGAATGTCTCCAACACCGACAGCATCCAAAGCCTTCCAAGCATTTTGCCATATGGACAAAGCAAAGCCAGTGACCCTCAAAGTGTCCGACGATTCCAACACCAAACTTGGGATACCCAACCTGTGAGTATAAATGAGACAAAGTAATAATGAAGACACAGAAAAATGGTTTGGTTGTGAAGGAAGTGGAAAAGATACCTGTGAAGTCCTAAGGATGTTGTGAGGCCAGCAATTCCAGCCCCCACAATCACAATATCTTCAACTAACTCTCATTCCATTGTTACAATGTAATTGTGTGGCTGAATTCACTTATATAAACGTATACGGAAGATGAGTGTAACAATAAGGATGTTCTCACAAACACTTAGTCATGTAATAATAAAATATAAACAAATGTGAGAATAATTTTATAAATTAAAATATATTTCGAAGACATTGTGAAAAGAAAAACAATAAATAATTAGCATCATAAATTACTTATTAATGTTTATATACATAAGAATGGTATAGCTAATATCAATTTTTTAAAAAAATATATTCATAAAAAGAGCACTTTCACTTTTATATTTATATAACCTCGCTGTTTCTAAAATACATGTACGTATATAAATATTTTGAAGGCAAGATATTGGTTTTCTATTATATATATTGGAATGGGATTCTTATAATACATATTAACATGTAAAAGAGGCACTATCGTACTTAAGAGGCTGATTAGGTTTTGGAAATTTTTTTCATGTTTAATTAAGTTTTAATGTTTGTAAATTTGAATATTTTTTTTTATTAATTTTTATATTAGATATTTAAATTTTTATATCTTTTATTTTTATCTCGTAACAAAATATTAGATACTTTTATATTAGATGTGTAAATTTGTATATTAGATATTTTTATCTCTTACAAAATATATACAAATGAGTCTCATAGGTGATGAAGCACACTAAAATGCTTACAAACGAGTCTTTAAATTATTTTTTATTTTATTTTTTTCATCTAAGTTCATCTAGGCACAAAAATAAATAACAAATTTTGAAATTAATTTATCAGATTATATATTAAATACGTTATATAACATTTTTTAAGAAAAAAAATATCAGGGGCACCCCATGGATCAATGTAGATCTGTTCTCATCCTCTGAATGTTATTGTATGCTGTGCATTACCTATCCCACCAAACAAATTTACCTCTTCATCATGTCTTCCTAAATTATTACTAAAATTTTCAATGTGCATGCATTATCTGTCTTAATTCACAGTTTTTTCTTGAATGAAAAAGGTTAACCTCCTTCTATAACAGCAAAGACAGTAAATTGACCACCTTTCAGGGTTTTCTATTTTACTTCACATAACCTTAAACTACTACCATTTACAGAGAAGCAGACCCACTCAGAGGTGCCTTCCTCATTTCACACAACCAATTTTGAACAGCTTTTCCTTTTGCAATAAAGCACCCATTGTTCTTCCTATCAACCTTCAACGGACTTCCCATTTTCACCATCATCTTCTGCACCAGCACTCTCACCTTCGATTCCCCTCGAACACTGCTGTGATTTCCCAACCCACAAACCACCGTAACTTCCGCCGGAACCCCATAATTCAACCCACTCAACCTTCTCCACATCTCCTCCAACCAAACCAAAACCACCAAATAAGCCCCACCCAAGTGAAAACCATGCAGATCCAGCTTCACCTCCGACGCCTCCCACACCATCACCTCCTCCAAAATCCCACTATACCCCAACAACTCCCTCACCACCATTCCCTCCCCTCCGTCCAAACCCTCATTCAATTCTTCCATCGACAACGCCAATTCGCTCAATCCCCCCACCATTCTCAAAACCCCAGGGCAACAATTCGTAACGGAGTTGTAAGTCCTGACGGAAAACGGAACCCCTGAATCCCTCATTCTCCGAAGCCACGTCACCATTTCCACGTGCTCCCCGTGAACCCCGTAAGCCGAAACAACCATGTTGCAACATACCGTGTCAACCACAAACCCTCTCTTCTCCATTTCCTCCACCACTCTCCGCATATCCTCAAACAACCCCACCCTTCCGTATCCGTACACAATTGACTTCAATTCAAAGCCCGAGGGTTTAAGCCCAAGCCCAGCGGCAGGCCCAATAACTAAATCCTCTGCCTCACGGGGCCTGTCCATGGAACAAAGCCCACTCACCATGTACTCGTAGGCCCTGCGTTTCACGTGCACCGATTCGGATGTGCGGAGAAGGTTGTCGAGGTAACCGTAAGCCACGTCGAAGCCGGTTTCGGATTTTCGTTTGGAGTACGCTTCCGCGAGTTTGCCGTAGAAGACAACGAGTTCACGTTTGCGAGATTGTAGCTTGGAGATGGCCTCGGAAATCAGGGCTTCGGATTGGGCCCGGTGGCCGAGTCTGTGGAGGAGCGCGGCGAGTTCGGCCACGGTGGTGGAGTTCCAGGTGAACCACGGGGCTTGGCTGGCTCTTCCGTAGAGCTGCAATTTTTTTAGCAAGGCCCGTTAGCGGCCCAATTAGAAAGAAAAAAAATAAGATTGGCGGAAAGAATGGTACGTACTGGGAGCGCGAGGGTAGAGAGTTGTGGATAGGAGGTGGTGGGAGAGAGAAGGTGTGAGAGAGTGGTGAGAACGACAGATTTGGGAGAACCTTGGACGAACCTTCGGATGAGGTTGTCGGTGGCTGCGGAGGAGGTGGTTAGCTTGGTCAGAAATCGTTGTCCTTGTTTGGTCAGCGTGGAAGTCTCCATTTTAATGGCTGCAACTGGGACACCTCGTTGTTTCCATCTCCATGACAGCCATTGGTGAGGACTCTGTAAGCCATTCATCATCCTCCCAGATCTTAACTTCCTCTTCCTCACACACTCACTCTTTTATCCATTCTTTATCTTTTTCTCTTTTCAATCTCCGAAATCAGGCCACAGGGTAAAAATAAACAAGTAAATGTGTGAAATGGATTCAATAACCATTTTTTTTATTTATCTGCAATTACTTAAGCATAATTTGTAAATAATTAATGGTCAGGTACTATTAGGAATAGTTAATTTTTTTTAGGATTTGACCACAAACCATAACGATATAATAAACATGTTGGTCAAATAATACAATATGGTGACATGGTCGATTATATATTGGCTAAGTAGATTCAGCACATGGAAGGATTACTCAAGCTCATAATTAAAGCATGATTAAAGATGGGTTAATTAAGATAATTAGTCATATTTTCGTACTCATTCAAATAAAAAGTTTATAAATATAGTATAAATAATAGAAAATATGGGATAAATTGATTATGTTTATTTATTATAATATTAATTACTTTTTTTATGCACTTAATTAATTTGAACATGAAATTCAATGCTTGAAGTGTTAAAAGTATTTTTAGAGTTTTTATAAGATATACAGTTGACTTTGTAAGAACAATTTTAATTGTATAAAAAAAAATGCTCTAACCTTTTTGCTTTGGGAAAAATAATTTGTGATGTAACTATATATTTAAAAAGGAAACTTTAATAAGATACCGATATAAAATAGCAACACAAAAGTAAAATCTAAATATCCTAACTTAGGATCGTGATTTCATGTGGCCCAATTACAAGAGAGCTTATTATGTAAATGCAAATAATTAACTTATGTCACTTGAAATAATGTATAATCTAACAATTATAATTATATTATAATAATATGAGTATTGTAATTTTAAATATTTTGTAAAAGTAATTTAAAATATTGTGCTACATAATTACTTGAAACATTTTAACCATAACACACATCTGAGAATTGTTATGACTAAACTTTAACGAGAGCATACCCATAAGTTACTTTGATTATGCTTGAATGATAACACTAATGTAAGCAACTGTGATTAAACTGACATGATAATGCATCAACAAGATGCTATTAAGCTCAAATGCACTGAAAATTGGTAAAGATATCTATAAATTTATTCATAATGCATATTTATTAAATTTGAATGAATACACATAAGCTAACAACTTTAATGTTTATGAATAACGAAATTAATTTTTCCATGTTTTGAAAAGTCGATCATTGGCTTCTTGATGGTTTTAAAATCTATTATCACTTGCGTTTTTTTTTTTGTGACTTTTTGCATGTATATATCGTTGTTACTATTAATGATGTTCAAATTCACCTTGCGTTACACTTCCACTTAAGATGTTGAAGAACAAAAAACTAAAACAAAAAAACCTTAATATAAAGCTTGATATAAATAATAATAATAATAATAATAATAATAATAATAATAATAATAATAATAATGATGATGATGATGATGAAAATGTTAATTTAAGACAAAGAGTGAAATGATAATTTTTTACTTTTATTAATTAAATATTTTTTTAATTATCAAACTTATCATATGACTAACTAACTTTCACAAAAAAATTTCTCGTTTCCTTTTATTTTTTCTTTAATCTAAACAACTTCGCTTATATTCCCTTTCTTCTTATATCAAATCCTCCAAATCTACCTTAAAAAAAACACATATTTATAATTTTTTATATTGAAAAACTCATGTATCACGAAAAATATTATAAATATCTCAAAAATATTTTAAAAAAATCTTATAATATAATAACTTATTATTAGATTTTATTATACTTTCAATATATTTAGAAATAATATCTTATAATATCATCACGAGGAATTATCAAATATTTTCAAGATACAAACAATATCTTATAATATAATATACGAAACAATTATTTGTTTATATATGGATTCCAAAAAATCTATAACTGCACCATCCACTAGAAGGATTACACATCCAATACTCTTATTCACTATTATACATTGTATGTATTCATAATATTTTATTGACTTCATTGTCATGGATTTTTCTTGTGTTTCTCTTCAAAATTAAGAGTTATTTCATTAAAAGTCAATAACTTAGGAATTCCGTATTTTAAAAACTCCTTGATTTCGGTAAAAATAATTATTATCATATTTGATTATCATCAAAAATATATTTTAAATTGATTTCTATTTATTTAATATGTGAATCATTGAAAAATAAAAGTGGTCATATTAAAGTTAATGATTATATATATTATATATAATAAACGTCTCTAAGATTATTTAAAATTCACACAATGATAAATGATATGATAAAGATTAGGGTTAATTATTTTATTTTATCTTAAAAGGGAAGATTAAATTAGGAGGGTGGCACTGATGTGGCAAGTTCAGTGTAGTACGTGTGGATGATTAATTTCACGTGAAGCATTCCACGATAATCTATATCAACATCCATTCATCCATCCATCATCATCATGATCATGAACATCATAACATATAACAGTGTGGAGTAATTTTACGTGAGCATTCGACGATCGTCTATATCAACATCCATCCATTCATCACCATCACCACGATAGCACAGGACGAACCCCAGGCCCACTCTCTCGCACACATATAACACTGTGTTCTCCCATCACTCCTTTTGTTTTGTTCCATTCCTCTGCAACCAAACCTATCTATCTATTTCTTGTTCCTCCTCTTCAAGGTATCCATAATCATTTCTCATAGCTCATCATTCTTCAATCTCTGTTTGCTCAATCCAATTCTTTTTCTTATTCCACAGGATAGGATGAACAAGAGGCCTATAACCGCCGTCTACAAGGCCATTCCTGATCTCTGTCATCGAGAACTCGGCCATCTACCGCCCAGAAATTTCGCTCTTCGACTTGGCGCCTCCGAGGTTCCACAACCCTCTCTCTTCTCTTAACCCTCAATTTCCTTTCTTTTTCCTTTTTTCTTTTTTGTTTCTTTATTTTTTCAATTATTCACCCGTTCTAGTCAGTGTTTTACCCATCTGTTTGCTTCCATGGAATATTTTATGTTGAGGATGAGAATGTGGTCCCTTTGTTCCCTTTTTCGTAGAGGGTGTTTTTGTTTTGGGTATCCGATCAAGGTGGTTGCTTGCTTTTTTAGATGATAATAATTTGGCTTCTTTGTAGGTGTGTGAATCTGAATTTGCCTCTATCCAGAAGCTCAAAGCTCTACCCTGGTCATTAATTAATGTGCTGTTGTGTGTTTTATAGGATCTTGTCCTTCGACTTGATGTGCTCAGGAAACTGCACAAGCACAGAGGTTGTGTCAACACTGTCAGCTTCAATACTGATGGGGACATTCTGGTCTCCGGTTCTGATGATTGGAGGGTTATTCTCTGGGACTGGGAAACTGGCCGTATCAAACTCTCTTTCCATTCTGGTCACAATAACAATGTTTTCCAGGCCAAGATCATGCCCCATTCTGAGGATCGAAGCATTGTCACCTGTGCTGCTGATGGACAGGTATCTGCTTTCTGTCAATTCTTCCAGTTTGTGATAAGGTTTACTCTGTGTGTGTCAACATACCTTGCATATTTTTTATATCCGTGGGGTGATCATCTCTATTCCAATTTTTGTGTTTTAACTAACAATGTCATATTTTATAAGAAAAGGTATCGGTAACCGTTTCTACCATCTTGTGCACATATTTTATCTTTGGGATGCCAAAAATGTAATATGGTTTCTGGTGGTATGGGTATCTGCTTCTACGGTATTAATTTTACTGTTTTATTACAATATGAATATGCAGGAATCTTGTCATATTGTTTTACTAAGATAGGGGTGTTTTCCTTGCGACCTCTCAATTATAGGTTAGACATGCTAAAATTCTTGAAAATGGAGGAGTGGAAACTAAGTTTCTGGCCAAGCATCAAGGAAGGGCTCATAAATTGGCTATTGAACCCGGTAGCCCTCATATATTTTATACATGTGGTGAAGATGGATTAGTACAGCATGTGAGTGATTGATTCTTTCCCACTTTTAATTTTTTATTCTTTATTCTTTAGTAATCGCACTATGTGTTTTGACAGTTTGATCTGAGAACTGGGGTCGCAACAGAGCTTTTTACATGCCAGCCAATCCAGGATAGATGGAACTATATGCCAGTCATCCATCTTAATGCTATTGCAATTGATCCAAGGAACCCAAATCTCTTTGCCGTTGCTGGGACTGATGAATATACTAGACTCTATGATATTCGCAAGTATAAATGGGATGGATCTACTGATTTTGGTCAACCAACCGACTTCTTTTGTCCTCCTCACTTGATTGGTGACGAGCGGGTTGGAATAACAGGCTTGGCCTTTTCTGAACAAAGAGAGCTGCTTGTGTCATACAATGACGAGTTTATTTACCTTTTTACCCAAGATATGGGTTTGGGACCCAACCCTGAACCTGGGTTTCCTAAATCTATGAACTGTGATGCAGGTGAACATGGATTTAGTCATGAATCTGTGTGGTCTCAATCTAACATGGATGGCGATGAAAAAATCACCCCGCAAGTATTTAAGGGACACAGGAATTGTGACACAGTTAAGGGTGTTAACTTTTTTGGACCCAACTGTGAGTATGTGGTGAGTGGGTCGGACTGTGGTCGGATTTTTGTATGGAAAAAGAAAAGTGGTCAGCTTATTCGTGTCATGGAAGCAGATAAGCATGTTGTGAATTGCATTGAGTCTCATCCTCATACAATGGTTCTTGCAAGCAGTGGTATTGAGCATGACATCAAGATATGGACTCCAAAGGCCCTTGAGAAAGCTACTCTGCCCAAAATTATTGAGCAGGTATGAATTTGGTCTTAAGAAGTAAATTATTGCAACTCAGAACTTAGGTCAGGATGATATTTATATATGGACGATGCCTTTGATGTGCAGGAAGCATTAGTTTTGTGCATAAATCTCTGATTGGTAGTTTCTATTAAAACATTATATATATATATATATATATATATATATAATATGTCATAATGTACTATAATATATTATCATAAATCCTACATAGTGTGAAGGTATCATCCAAAGCTTTTCTGCCCCCTGGCTGTTCCTCAATCTCAGTTGGTTCGAGAGCCAAAATGTCTGATGTTGTACTGTTACCCTAGGCATAACTTGGAAAATTTTAGACTCCCATCCACCCATCACTATTTAATGATCGATCCTTTGAGTTATATCAGACTTTATTGTTTTGATCATGGCTGTCAGAATTGTATAAATAACAATTCGATTTTTAGAATAGGTGTGATTCTAAAATGCAGTGAAGCAGATTTTAGCATTGCTTGATTGACAAAAAAATTGCATACTTTGACTGCTTTGAACCAATTGGATTATGCATTAATTTAAGTTGGATCATGCAAAACCCTGTTAGGAATCCATGTTAGAAAACATAAGAAAGATGACATTTCTTGTTAACTCCCAAGTACTTGGGGGAACTTATCTCGTCGAGGAAGAACAAAACACTTGCATACTTTACCGAGCATTCCACATTACTGCAAGTGAAGCTTAAGATACTCCATAATACTGAAGTCCCTGTCATAACACTGCCCTTGAGAGATGATGTCTAACAAGTCCCTATGTAAGACATTTCCTGCTGCAGAATGAGATTCTTTGATACATACGAAATCACCTTCTGTTCCTCCATTTTCTGCAGCAAATCTTCATCCTCTTCCACCTTCTTAGCTTCAATGTTTTTTGAGTCTCCGTTTTTGACACCCATCCTTCACTTCTTGACCTCAACAATGGTGTGTTCAATTCTCCCATTGGCACAAACCTTAGGCTTCTACTGAATCACTGTCTTTCCATGACTTTGTTGCATTGCTGCAAAGTCAATACTGCTTGTGTCACTGCATAATTGTGACCCTTAATAATTCTTGGTTTATGCCTTTTTTTTTTTTAATTTTATTCCTAGTTTTATGTAAGATTTGGTGATTAGAAAATTCTGTTCACGTGCATTGGGCATTCCCAAGCTGAGGTCTCTAAAGTTTGTTAGAAATTGCTTTATGTTATTTGGAAATTGTAACCATCTTGAACATTTATTACAGCCAATTAGCCAATGAAATTGGCATATCATCATTTCAGTAAAATTCTATCTTCTCTGATTATTCTCTGCACAAAATTATTCTGCTTTTGTCAACGGAATCCATTATGAACATTGGAATCCCTGTTCTGAGCTTGGATTATTCTCAGGTTACTCCCTGAATATCGAAACAGTCCCTGCTTGTGTGGATCCTTTTTCAAACTCAAACCTCATTCCTTCTTTCTTCATGAACAGCTGCAGCATCTTCTGAATCTATTTGATTCCCTTTAATGTGATTGTTAGTTACTTATTTTTTTTGGGACTAATGCTAAACTCCATCATGATCTCTGCTTGCTTCTGGTTTTGTTTCTTGTGTTTTCATCAATCGATTAATCTTTCTCTTTACCCTAGATATCTCGTCTTGCCCTTCTGTCAAGAATCTTGTGGAATTGTCCAATACTTCTCCCAAAAATTGGATTTGGGGTTTAGTTAATCCAATTGAATCCATATGGCAAGTTGGACCAATTTGTTTGGAATTCAAATTAAAAAATAGAAGAAACAAAAGTAAGACGGTATTTATTGATTCCAAAAGGACAAAAAATATGAGAGATAATCCTCCTTCAAGGGTTTCCCCTTCACATACTTTCTCAAAGAGCAAAGCTCAATTATCAAGTGACACAAGATATAATGCCTCTTTGCTTGCATCCTACTCCTATTTATTTTCCTGTTGAATCCCCTTTGTCTTACTAACCCTTCTACTAATTAAAGTGCTGCCAACAAACCTTGTTCAGTGAACATAGAACTGAAATGAACTTGGCGAATGAGGCATCAGTGCTGAAGGTTTAAAACGGAGAATAACAGTCATTTTAGGTTTCATTTATGTTATGGGAACAATTCAAGTTTCCTTGTTTTTCATTTTTGGGTCAAAAACAACGTGCCCCAAATACCCAAAAGACAGAGTCTAGCTTTCATGCAAAGACCAGTAAAGGCCCGAAACCATAACAACACAGAAGTACACTACATGAATGGAAAGTAGACCACGTTAGACTCTAGAGTTTGAACACAAACTGGCAGATTTAATTGAAAGAATTGTGGAATCATTCCTGAATTTGTAGTGCAGAACAATATCGCAGGCTTAATTGTTGTTGAAGAGTCTCCTTCGGTAAACAAACTTAAATTTTTTTTAACTCACCATGAATGAGAGATCTGCCAAAAATCCTATTTAGGAAATACGCACATATCTGGCTTGCAGTTTATCACATAAGTGATATAAGCATCCTAGGGTTACGAAATAAACAACTGCAACAACGTGACACATAACTTTCCAATCTGAATTAGCAAATGTTGTTGAGAACCAGCGTGAACAGTAATGCATGAAACTTGTGAACCAGTACTGGATTAGTTGGTTGGATCATTTCACATTTGGATGATATGGCAAGCTTATATGCTGCTACATCATTATAAGGTTGTATAACTTGTCAGGAAAATGGGTAAAACTGGTAAAAGTTAGAGGCTTGAACACGCCACCATAAGGGAGTTTTGGGTGGGTGCTCATTGCTCAACTGGGTATGTTGTGAAAGCAAAACATGTTAAATAATTTATTCGGAAGTGATTTTTACGAAAGAACATGGTATACATTTAAAGATTTATGTTCTTGAAATTATTTACATTGATTGAAGAGCTTGTGATAAAAGATAATTTTGATATACTTGTTTAGAAAAGTCATTGGTCGAAGTGGAACTAGACTCGTCTCTTTAAGCAAGATTCTAGGTTGGAGCCTCGTGAATAGATGTAGTGATCAATTAGGTTTTTGGTGGAAATTAGTCATACGTAGAGAAATAAGCTAGTTATCCGAAATTAACTTCTAATAAAAGCTAAAATTTCATATGTTTGTCTAGGAAAGTCCTAGGATTATGTGATTTTAACACTGATACTGGTCTGTTATTAAATGAAAATTCAGATAAAGAATATTTGTTACATGTACTGTTTAAGCAGCAGAGGAACTAATTTCTCTGCTGGTACTTCTTTGAAGAAGGTTCACGTGTGTGATCGTGTTCATTGGTTTTCAATTGGTGGTGGTGGCTTTGACGAAGATTATCATATTATGTCTGATGTTGAATTTTCTGATGGGATGCCTGAGAGTGATGATGACGAAGAGGACAAAGAAGATGATGATGATGATGAGAATGTGAATGAGTATGATTGTGATTATGATTATGAATATGATTATTATGATGATGATGATGAAGAGGAGGAGGAGGGGGAGAGCGAAGAGGGTGACAGTGATGATTGTGATGAAGATGATGGGTGATTATATCAGTGATTATGATGGTGAGAACAATAGAGTTGATGATGATGATAAATGACAATGACACCGATGATAATTTTGGTGGTGGTTGTAATGATGCAAATTGATGGAAAATTTTGTGTCCCACAGAAACCGAAGGCTAGGGGCTGGATGTACCGGATAGCATCTCCTGAAGACCTGATGTTGCAACTGTTATCACTTCCAAGACGAAGGCTTAGGACAGAAAACAATGGAGAAAACTCAACTACAGATCGAGACCTTCTACAGTTGATACTGACATTCAATGTCAATAGTGACAGTTCTAATGATGATAATGATGATGATGATGATGCAGATACAACCAGTCAAGATGACTTGTTCTGTTAGTTGAGAGCTACATATCGGTCAAAACTTGGCCATTTTAGCAAATTGTAAATAACATAGGATAAACAGTTACTGTTGACTGGAATATTGCATACTGTCTAAACAATATTCTACGTACAATTGCCATCCAAATTTATTTGTTGCCATTTTTTTTAATGAGTTGTCTTTGTTCTGCTCACAGATTTTAGTTATCTATGCTGTGTGACTTGTATTTTTATTCTGTATCGAGTTATTTGCAGATGATGAGAATGATGACTTACAGAGCTTCTAGTATTTTAATGTGTTCCTGGGAGATAGTAAATGTTTATTTTCATACCATTATAGTGTGCTTGGATAGAGAATTTTAGTAGGATAATTAACTTGTTTTTCCTAAACTTTTCTTTAACTCTTTTCACTTTTCAATTTTTTTTTTCCATCCAAACAATTTTATATTCAATTTTTTTTCCTTTATCAATTTGATAACTCTTATAAAATTACATATTCCGAGATATATAATGTGAAAAGATTATAAAATAATTATTCACTAATAAATAATCATTTTTATATTTATATGTAAATCAAACTAATATAATACTTATCAGGTAATAATATATATATATATATATATATATATATATATGGGGTTTGTTAAAGATTTTAGTTGGTACATTTTAAGTTTTAAAGTGAAGGATATTTGAATAATTTTCATTCTCAAAGCTAAAAAAGAAATAAGAAATCCCAAATCCTTACTCATCTCCCTTGTTTCTCTCAACCTTTTTTTTTTCATCATCTTCACTAACCTCTCTAATTTCATAATCTGTAGATGTTGAATCACCATCTCTTAAAAAACCTCCAGGCCAATTACCAATTTCTTCTGATGTCATTATGTTTGTGAAAATTAGATAAAATTAAATAAGACAAAAATTATAAAATGAAAACTCATTATAAAATCATTTTTTGTAAGAAATTGTTTAAGAAGAGTGTTTCTGATTTTTCGAGGTCAATTACCAATTTCTTTAATGTCATTATGCTTGTGAAAATTAGATAAGACAAATTATAAAATGAAAATTCATTATAAAATCATTTTTTTTTGTAAAAAATTGTTTAACAATTTTTTTAATGGAGCTACAGTAGAGATGACAGAGAAAAGGTTGAAGTGAGAGAGATGAAAGAGAAAGGGTTAAAATACCATTGACCTTAAAACTTAGAATCCATTATATATATATATATATATATATATATATATATATATATATATAGGTATTCTTTTGTTTACTAAAACTCGATACACATTACTAAAATGTACCAATTGAAAAACAGGTGTACGTGCATTAATAAACCCATATATATATATATATATATATATATATATATATATATTGAATGTGATTAGAGGATGTTAGTGTACGAATATATATATATATATACTATTATTTAAAATTTAAAGTTTCTATTTATTACTCGTTGTGATCTACTTAGAATTCATAATCCATATTAACATTTTTTATAAAGTTAAGCAAAATGGCTTAGTAATTATTTAAAGATTAACTATGTTTTTTCTTCTTAAATTATAAAACTATTTTAGTTTTCGTATTTATTCAAACTGTTAGGTTCTATATTTATAAATGTATGGATGTAATCTTTTTTCACCTCTCTTTTTTTGGGATGAGTATAAGAGAAATTAAATAAATACTATTTATGTTAACGTGTTGTATTTATAGCCAGACATAGATATAAATATAAGGTAATAATTGATTATAAGTAAAATTAATTGGTGAAATATTTGCTGTTTAATTTATTATTTTTATGTGTGGATGAATTATGAAATTTAGCGAGATGCATGATATATTATGTTTATGAACATAATTTTATTTATTATTTTATTATAATATAATGTTTTATAATATACTATAATTATATTTATTATGAAAACAATATAAGAATAAAACTAAATTAAACTCTGAAAAAAATAAATTCGACTACATATTGACATATATCAATACAGAGCAAGCACTGATGAACATGATTCAGATGCTGAATGTATCATTCTATTAAAACACAATTTCTAGACAGATTATCTTAAACATGTTTTTTTCTAAAAGTTATTACAAGAACTCTGTATTTTTTTTAAAATGGAAGGTTAATAAATCTATTAATACATCAACATACATAGATTAGAATTACATTATAATTAAATTAATATATTATTAATGAAAAACACGAGTGGTATATATAAAAAATAAATAAAAGTAAAAATTAATTGACTAAAATGAATAGTGACTGCACCATATGGCCTCTGTGATATTTTATATATAGTAATATTATTTTGTGGTGTTAACATATTTTGTGGTATTTAGAAATTAGAAATAAGAAGCTTAGACAAGGAATTGGATTCTTGGTTTTGTTTAGTTTAGTTTGTTCTGTCTGAGAAGACAACACAATTTTATTGATGATGGAAACCTTGGCCACATCTTCTTCTGCAGCTCTTCCATCTTCCTCTTCTCCCTTTTCGATTTTCCCTTCAAGAAGAACCTCTCTTTTTCCTTCCAAGACTCTCCAATTTCGATTACCCTCCAAGCGTGCGTATTTTATTCTATTCTTTTTGCTTACCCTTTTGTTTTCTGCGTTATTTTTCTTCAATTTAGTCTTTTGTTTCAGGTGATGATGCTCGCGATTCAGACGCCAAGGATAACATCCTTCCAATTATCAATGATCGCTGCCTCTCCCTTTCGCCTCTGTCCAAAGTACGTCCTTTTCTCTTCCCAAAATTTCAACTTGAATCGGCTTCTGTGCATAACTTATCCCGAATTTTAAGGGGTCGATTGCATTATTTTTAATGGATAAAAAAACTTTTTTTTTATGAAAAAGAAAAATAAATCAACTGTGTTAATCTCCCCAAATTTATGCTTCAATGCTTTTCCATGCCTAACATAGGTGAAATTTCAAAGGGTCGGTTACCTTACGTGAAATGGATGCAATGAATAAAAATAAAATTGTTGTCATGGAAATATATAATTTGGTTATTCCTTTTCCAAAATCTGTAGTTCAATTTGCATCGGTATTTAAAAGGGCTGCCTTGCATCAGATGCAATGGAGTATAAAAATGTACTTTTTTTGGTCATGAAAGTTATTACATTCTAATAAGAATTTGTTGGGTCAGGATGCTGCGATGGGATTGGTACTGAGTGCTGCGGTGGGAAGAGGATGGACCACTGGTTCAGGGATGGAAGGTCCCTCTGTTCCTGCAGTTGGTAGGGGTAATGAATCAGGGAACATCTCCACTTTCCCATGGTCTCTCTTCACCAAATCCCCTAGGAGAAGGATGCTGGTGGCTTTTACCTGTACCATCTGTGGCCAGCGAACTACACGTGCCATTAATCCCCATGCTTACACTGATGGCACTGTCTTTGTGCAGGTAACCTTTTGCTTTTGTTAATCTTAACCCTTATCTTATCATCACATTTCTCAGTGATTTTCTTGATATGAAGTTGGAGCCAAATCATAAACTAATGGCAGTTTGCCAAACGGAACTGATTCATGGTTTTATGAGAAAACTTTGGTTGAACTGTTATGCGTGTGTAAATGGAACGAATGCTTGTCACAGTATGTATACAAATTACAAGCAAAAGAAAAGTTGGATACCTGCACAAAACTTCAATCATTTTTCAATTTTAGAACATTGATCCGGCTCATGGACAAACAGATTGGTTTCTGTGATTCAATGTTTCTAAAGCTGGTTTTAAAGTAATGCTTTACGTGGCTTCATCAAACTGGTTGATTTCTTGTTCATGGCTGAACCAGTCAGACTAATTGGTGCAGTCTGCTTTTTGAAAAACTGTTTTTTATATATTCTGTGAGATTATCATAGAATAAGATGTTTTATCTATTCTCTGGTTGTCTTCTACTTACCTGATACGAGACCACCATATGTTCGAGAAATAGACTCGTTAGTTTAATACTGAAAAGTTGATAATGTTATACATATTTTAATATTTTGATACATAAATTTATTATCTCAATTAACATGTGTATATGATTTTTTTAACATATTGTTAAATGATTATGTGTTTATGGGGCGGGGTCTGAACTCTAAAACCTTAAAGCAAGATCTTGACCATTTGTCATTGTTGTCAGTGCTGTGGATGCAATGCGTATCATAAGCTGGTGGATCACTTGAACTTGTTTCAGGAGACAAATTGCTATTTGAATTCAAGTTTTAAGTTTAAAGGAGAAGGATGGGATGATCTTAAGTTTAGGTATATGGATGATAACGACGACGACAATGACATATTTCCCATTTCATAAGTGAATTGTCATATGGATCATATACTTTCTGCCTGATTGTATCGAAGTTCAGTTTAGATGTCTTGTATATTCTCTAGGTTTTCAGGCTTTATACTAAAATTTGTACGGGACTCGTACAGTAACATGTTTATAAATAGCTTTGAACTCATTTTTATGATTATCAATTTGATAATGTACAAAACATTAAATAAATTTTTCCTTTGGATTCTGCCATTGCTTGATAAGGTGTATCTGACAGTTCGGCCCTTATTATTTATCCTCCACCCTAGTTTTTGTTTTCCCATTTTATTTCCTTTATGAAATTTTATAGAGGCAATGATGGTAGTAGTAACAATATGTAAGGAAAACAATGGAAATAGTGAATGGGATCTTTTTTTGCATGATAATGTAAGGAAAACTGAGATAGAGTTGTTCCTGGATTTGGCCATATATTCATACTTGCTGTAGACTAAGTTTTTCGTTGATTAATCTCTTTTCTGTACAACCATTCTCGTTTAAGATTCATGCAGCAAACTTAAATAGTAAAGTTAATCGTAGCATTACTTGGCTCAAATTAAAATGCTTCATTCATAATATAAAAGTTACTAAGTTCCTGCTGATGACTACGAAGTGGAAACTTTGGAAAAAAAATATATACTAGCTAGAAATGTAAGCTAAATAGTGCTAAGGCTTAAGGATGTTTGCATACAATGGTCAACATTGCAAAGATAGAATGGCTAAGCAGTAACTAATGAGACCCTACGGTTCATAAACATATGCCACATTTCCTCTTAATAATTCCAAAGAAACGTGGTTCTTCTATTGGTTCACCGGATTAATTTTTTTTTTTTTTGTATTTTGCTATTTACTGTTTTATATCTAGTGCACAAGCATACGCGGAGACCCTATAATCTACACTTATAGTGCGATTCCTTCTGCCATCTTTCCAATTTATCGTCTGATGAGCTATGAACAAGAATTTTTCGTAGACAAAATGAAGCAGTAAGGTGTAATGTTTATTGCCCGATCGAGAGCTAGAGTCTTCATCTCAGACCAAAGTATCCGTGCAGCGGCTATTGCTAATTTTTCCAACCGCAATAGGAGGAGCAGCTCGGATCATTAGACTCTGAAAAAAAGCTATCATCTGAAATACAATGTGTGATGTGTTCAGTACATGACCAAGGAACTTTGGCAGAAACCAATTAACAGAATGATGATGAAAAGTTCAAGCAGTCAGCAGACGAACCAAAAGTCAGTGATTGCAAAATCATATATTGCTAATGAATGTAATGCTACTATCATCTTACCATCGCTAGCCCAAGGCACATTAGACTGAAGCCAGGATAATAAAACGGAGCATTTTCTGACAGGAATAAGGCTGCATAAGATGGATGGAGAAGCTTATCAGTTTTTGTTTGTTTTTTTTCACATACAACCTTAATATTTTTAGTAATACCTGTCAGTGGACTGAAAACTAACGGAGCAATGATGTTGGCGGAGGAACTAATTCCAGAAAGACATCCTTGAACCATTCCCTACATCAAAGACTGATCGGTTAGACTAAAAGAGAAAGGAAGAGATCAATTCTGTGCAATGCATATAAACGTGAAGTTTAACAAAGTTGTTACTCATGGTTGCAGATTGAGTTTCAACAACTGAATTATTGAAGGAAACCCAAATTCTTTTTTTCAGTTAGGGATACCTGTTCTGTAGGTCCAACTTGCTTCGATGCAATGCTGCATAACTGTGCCAGCCACGTTGTGAGAGATCAGAGAGTATTTCAAAGTAATAAAACAAAAACAAGTTGTTGAGGGTTTAACTGATACGTTAGACACTTACACTTGGCCGCACAAAAACTGAGAATATAGAGCAACCTGCTAGAGCATAAGGAACCTGTATCGTTTTCAACAGTTTTTAAGGCTTGTTGGTTTCTAGAAGTGATAAGAGAACAACAAAGTGTTATAAGAAAATTACCCATGCTGACCATGCTATGCTGTAGACAAGGACCTGCATAGCACCATACAATGAGAAGTGTCATAATTAGCCTCAGTGTGGACATTTATACACTTTAGGGTTGTATATATATATAGGAAGAAGTCTGGGGAAGAGTGAGCTTGAACTTACATTTATGCAGCCAATCAAGAGCCCTGTGGAGAGTAGTTTCTCCTCTCCTATAACAGGCACTAAAATGGGCATGAGAAATAGCTGCAAGTACACAAAACCAACCACATGGCCATTAGAGCAAGTGACTTTTCCAACGGAATTTTGGGTAACTGAAAATATCGAGTTGTTTAAAGAACATGTTAAAATAACAGACAGCTAGCTAAGCTGTCCTAGGACTCGGCGTACTTGTGCAAGAGTAGCTCCAACCCCAGTAATCATCAACAAATCTGCAAACTGGTTCTTGTTGAATCGGAAGCGTGCCTTTAAATAATACTGCATGTAGTAAGAAATTTAATTAATTAATTACTTTTTACAATAATTTTGTCCTTCCTCATCAAATGCAATTGTTTAGGTGCTTTTAATCTAGTTCTCCAATCATAATTTAAGTTTCACATCAAGGCCTTCAATCCAAACCTTACAAAACTTTAATTCTCACAAACGCTTGACTATGTTCAGTATAGAAAACAGTACTTTACCAGCAACACAGCCATCAAGCCACCGTCCACAAGACTATTGAAGAACGAAACAACTGCTGCTTGCGAGAAGGTGGGACTGCAGAAATGTGAGATCGACAACTCCATCAAATTCGAAATATGTTGGTAGTAGGAAGGTAGCAGAAAGAGATTTTTTCCAATCTTTATACCAAAATTAATGCAATCCCTTTCTTACCTACACTTGAGCAAGCAAATCAAATCCCCCAGAGAAGGCAGTTTCTTAAATGCTCCTGTTGCTCTTTCTCGTGATGAATCATCCTCAGCACATGTCTCCTCCACCTCTTTCAACAATGGCTGGCTCACACCACCACCGGGTACACTATCCTTAAGGAAAATTCTCATGTACACCAATGCAATCATTGACAAGACAGCAGCAACCTGAATAGTTAAACCATATTGTATACGTTGGAAAACAAGTATAGGGTATGGTTTATTACAATGATGGATGTAGGAACCATAACAGAAAGGAAAATGAAACCTGAAATGTCAAAGCAGTGGATAGGAAACGAGCTGCTAATGTTCCACCAACGAATGATGCTGATCCAACACCAGCAAGTATCCCAAATGCGGATGTTCGTTTCCCATCTGGAACCTTGTCTGCCTATACTCATAACATCAAAATGCCACACGTTAAATTTTTGTGCCATGGCTAGGATTATGTTGTCATCATTGATTTCACTGGCCAACATCCATTGTCTGTATGTACTGAGTGAATCTATGACTTGTTTGAATAAGAAAGTAAAATAAATTGAGCTTCTTTTTAGAAACTCTTCCTGTCCCTGAGGTGAGTTAATTTTAGTTTGAGATGGAGACATGAGAAATACCACATATGCTAAAGCCAGGCAGTGGAAGGACCCTTCGCCTGCCATGGAAGCAAGAGTTTTCACAACATAGTACGCATAGAAGAATTTGGTCTCCCGGCTATATGCCAATATCACTGCGAATGTATCACATTAAATCACACAATTGTTATATTTGTAAAAGTACTGCATATTTATTTATTTTTCTAAGACCGTAATCCATGTTTGATAACCTTGTACAAATCATTTATGAAAGACTGTTTTGTTTGAATCGAGGTGGTTATCACATCTTTGTTCTGAAGGGTCATATTTCTTGTAAGAAAACTGATGCTTTCTATTAACTTTTGAAGCATTATTCAACAACAGTTAACATAGTTCAAAGTCACCAACCGAGGTTAGAAGAAATGTATTATTAATAAGAATATTTATTATAACGCAAGGGTATTTTTCACTTTATTCTTTAATCATGTCAAATCAATAGCAAAGATTCAACAGTAATAAATGAACTCTGCGTAGGAAACAGAAAGAAAAACCATTACTTTGTGATAAAAGTAAAAATAGAGGGTGTTTTATTTGTTCATTCCTTTTCCCAAACACACCCTCTCTCTGTGTCCACTATGCAATCATAGCTATAACAACATCGTACAGCACGAATGTCATAGGAGGAAGTCTGAACAGATTCCAACGTTCTTCCAGCCACTTTTCTAACAGTAGTAAATAAAGTCAAATTTTGTAATTACTATTATCCTAAAACCTTAATGGGTAAAAATGAAAATTAAGTTTAATTATTTTTGTTAGAAAATGTTTTATTTATAATTTTTACCTAGTTAATAAACCATAAATTTCATTTTTTTTTGTTTTAAGAAGATTGGACATACTAATACTACATAGTAATTAATTGAATAAGAAGTAATTTAGTGAAAAAATTGAGATGACAAGTTACATGGACGTTGGTTTAATGTTACAAATAAATGAAATGATATCATAAAAAGAACTTATACGGACACAGAGGAATAATCAATCATTAGGCTTCCCACTAAAGGAGCAAGTCTATGAATTGGTCAACACTACAATCTTACCATGTTTTCTTTTCAAACATGATCAAATTTATTTATTTTTTAAATTTGAATATAAAGGGATTATTATTATAATTAAAATCTGGGTAAAAAGAATAATAAAAGAATAGAGTAAAAGTGTACAAACCATAAGGAATGACAGAGAGAGTGAGAGGAAGAGTGATCAAGGTTTTCCTGCCATATCTGTCGGACAAGTTTCCTATGAGTGGTGTCATCACCACTGATCCCACTCCAGCCATCTGCAACATCAACCCATTTTCATTCATTCTTTTTCTTTTTATTATTTATGCATCCAATTACCTTTTTTAACCCAGTCATCAATAAATTCATTTTTAGGAGACTTCTAATTGAGAAGATAAAAAAAAAAGTCTCATCTCAAAGTTTTCTTTTCAAATGAGTTGTATGGTCTCAAATTGAAAAACAAAAGGGATTGATCCGGTGGAAGATAATAGCGGAAAAATAACTAGTCCATGAAAAAACAAAAACATATTTATATAACAAAACAAAAACAAGGTACATATGTAATTGGAATTTTCCTTTCATAGCGTGAAGTGACTTTGACGTTTAACAACATTAGAAAAACTTCTACAACCGAAACTTTGGTCAAAAAGCATTAAACTATATATTACTACTTTTTTTTTTATTATTATCTGAAAACGGTGTCATGTTAAAATAGTGTGAACAGTTAAAACAGAACATTCTATTTCTATCCTATCATATAACAATTGTTGCTGCTCCCCAAGATTAACTTAGCTGCCCCTACGTGTATATACTGAACCGAACACCGCTCAGAAAAATATAAAATATACAGAAAGTCCATATCAGATAGTTTCTCTGCAAAAACTATGAAAACCAAAACCGAATCGATAAATGAAAAGAAAAACAAAACATAATTTTGAAGTATGTGAGGAATCGTTTGAAGAAGAGAATAAAATTGAGAATTTGAAGAGAATAAAATGAAAATGAAGAGGATATATATATATATATATATATATATATATATATATAGAGAGAGAGAGAGAGAGAGAGAGAGTGTACTCACAGCTTGTTGGATACCAGAGAGGTAAATGGCAAGGGAGCACTGATCTTGACCAGGGCAAAGTGCAGCCATGGTAACATCTGTGATTGAAGGAATAGCTATGATACCACCAAACCCAGTTAGAAATATCGTCACTAAAAGATGGCTCAAACCTGCTAAACCCTCCATGCCAAAACCTCTTTCAAGAAAATGGAAAACAGAAACCCAAGATTGGAACTTTAGTTGTACTGAAGAATGTCCGATACCAACACAAGTATATGTTGTTGTTATATACTTTGTTGGGTGAGTTGTGTTCTGTCGAAATTGTAGGCTAGTGGAAGTGGAGTGCGAGAGAGTGAGTGTGAGAGAGGAAGATAGAGAAAAAGGGTAAGAGAGTAAAGAAGATTCCAAATAGTGTTTTGAGATATGAATAGCAATGCAAAGAAAAGAAGCAAAGGAAAGCAAAAGGGTCAAGAGACGTAGCTTCCAAGTTCCTGAAAGTGTTTAACGAAAGTTCATGATTTATCGAATTTTCCGTATTGTATTGGCATTTCTATATGCGATTGTGGGGAGCAAAATGAGAGCTTCGTGTAAACGTCACGTTTACACTTCATTTTCAACTCTGTCGTCACATCCCTTATTATTTTACCATAACCAACCCTCTTTTCTTCTTTTGTTTAGTTTACTGCTGTTACTTCATTCCCTTTTTTTTCACCATGTCTCCTTGATTTAGCCATAAGAACCATAATTACATGTGACATCTGCACTTTCCGAAAGCTGTTGAGTGTTGAAATTAATAACTTTAATAATGAGTGTTGTAAGAGTTGAGTTAAGTTTTTGATTTCTGATTTGTGAATTGAAGTCCCTATCAGCAACATGTGCACGCATGAAAGAGGAAGGAATATCTTATCATAGTTTAACCTAACGATGACAAAAGTGTGAAATGATGTTAGCAGTTTCCTACAAGAAAATGGTTAGATATGTAGAAGGAAACCTTCCCTTCATTTTCTTCAATATTAATATATTAAAAAGCTCAGTTTAGTAACTGTAAGTAAGACTGAATTATTTGCAATTCAACTTAAATATATTCAAACAATGCGGTCCCTTTTTCCCTCAAAAGAGAAAACAGATCATAGGACTGTATTTATTGTGTAAACAAAAAGAGAAATATCACCAAACTTTTTTTTTCTCCTTTTTCTTTTTCAATTCTTTTAATTACCTCTCTTATTATATGTATCTTAAACTCCAACTAACTACATATATTGGGAAAAATAATGTTTTTGAAAAAAGATTGCATTTTTACTAGCAATCATTGTACATTTAGAGTGGAGATTTATATATGCAATCCTCGGATACCACAAAGTTTCATTTAATTTTTAGCTATATATTACACCTAGAGCTGTATTTTTTTGTGGGATCTGAAATCTCTTTCTTAGTACGGTTTTTGTTTGCACTTTAATAAAGAAGTATGTTCTTTTGTTTTTTGGGCTGAAAGGGGTTGAATGGGAAATAGTTGAACGGAGAATAATACTTTTGTCACAAAATGGCCCAAAACCAACGACAAAACTCAACTCACCCAATCCATAATGTAAGAAGAAGAAAAAAATAAGGTAAATATGAGGATAAAGAAAATAAATTTGGGCAGCTAAAGACAAAAAATTACATATATATATATATATATATATATTTTTTTTTTTTCTATAAAAGTATTTAAGAAAACAATTGAAACTGTTGTAGAGATATATATTATTGTGTTCTTGCTTCTTTTGAAAATATGAAAGTGTAAACTGAGTTCGTCTTCTTCTTTCACTCACTTGTCTGTCTCTCATTAAGGTGCAACTACAACACAAACTTCTACCATTCTAAAAATTAATTGAGAACCAATTTTATTATTTATATTCAATTTTATCATATTATCATTTATTCTCTATTTATTTTCTTATATACATATCTTTATATTTTTTAAACACTGATTCTTTTAACTTTTCAGAACTTAAGTTCTTGCTATGATTTCTTTTTTCATAATTTTGGTTTGGTTTTATATATATATATATATATATATATATATATATATATATATATATATAAATGTGAGTCTAAATTCAACATATATATGAAAAGATAGAAAAAGATTGATAGACTTATTATGGTTAAAGTGTTGGATTAGAAATGATATTAATTGAATATTATAGTATATCTTGTACGAATTGTTTAGGAAAGTGGTTGATTTACGTTATTGGTGCAGATAGTTTGAGATATTTGGCAGTCGTAAAACAAAAAGAAAAAGTGTAATTTAGTATCACATTCTTTTATTTTCGTTTGACATAAGTTACAACAATAAAATAATTATAAAAATGTAAATATTTATATTTTTAAAAAATATAAAATAAAAATAATAGAAAATGAATGTAAGAATTTTAGATGTATAAAAAAATATTTTTCAAAGAAAAAATGTCTTAATAAATGTCCGCAAGAGTACGAGTTGTATTAATGAGGTACGAGTTTGGTGATTTGGCGAGTGAAATGGAAGAGATATTATAATGCATTCTTTTCATATGTTGCCACTTTTCTCCCCAAACATCCAATGCATTATCCTCTTTCATTTATTTACAAAAAATACAGATATTTTCCTCTGCATTTTTTTTGAATAAGATAGGACCCTTTTCATCAATAAAAAAAAACAAAATCTTCAAACTTAAATCTAAAAGTTTTAAGTCCAAACTTTTAATTAAAACTTATGTAAATTATTGAAATATTTATTGATAAAATCTATGATTGATAATTGTATCACAGATATTTATTATTTGTAGATAACAAATATTTTAATATCTATTTATAAATGGATCACTTATGGTATCATATTATTACATATATTATCTTTATTTTATATTTATCTTTTATTTTTAGTTAGTTTATTATTTAGTTTATATTATTTTTTATTTATATTTTAGATTTAACTCATATTTCTTTTATTATAAATAATGTGTATATTCAATGCAAGAAATATTAATCTCATATATAATTTTTACTATATTCAATATATACTATCCATACTCCAAGTATTTATTAGTCATACAAAATTAAAATAAAAATTTAATTTATATTTTATTAAGTTAAATTTAATTATAATTAAAATTAATTTATATTTATTAAGTTAAGTTTAATTAAAATTAAAATTAAAATTATACTATATTAAAAATTTTATTGTAATTTTTTTTAGATTTTATTTTAAAAGTTTATAAAGTATTGTTTTTAAAATATTTGTGAATATTTAAGATATCCATATGTTTTAAAATATTTGTAAATATTATTTAAATAAATATTAAACAAGTAATTAGAATTTTTTTTTGTTATAACTCAAATAGCAAGTATCCCTCACATTTTCGTCTATTGTGAAACCTCGTATGAAAACTTTCCTTTTCCACAAGCAAGCCTTGCTCCACAGTTCCTCAATATCTCCATTTTAAATTTCCTAAAGTAACTCATTTGGATTTTAAAATTTTTCATAATCATTATAAAATTATAATGTCTGTTTGTTATATATATAATAGACATTGTCTGATTGCTAATTTTTATTTTTTAATTGTCGTGATGGAAATAAATAAATCAAAGCAAATATCTAGAAGAAAAGAAACACCACATATTACGTGGTCAAAAGCGATGACTACGTGACCATTTCTACATTTTAATACTTTATAATAAAGTACGAGAAAAAATAAAATTTAAATTTGAGATATCAAAGCATTTTTTTCTTGTGTAATAAATAAGAATATTATTAGAAAAAAGAGATTAATTAGCGATAAGATGTTATTTCAGAATATTTAAAATTCATTACAAAATATATTTTATTCTGAGTGAATTTTGTGTTAAAAATTACCAAGTTAAATGATAAAGATTGTATTAAAGAAAATGAAGCTTTAGACAACTGTTGCACCAACTCAAGAAGCTTCCATTCTTAGAAAATATCGTTTCTCAGTTCTCAGACTTCAAAAGTATTAATGACAGTTACTTGTTGTGAGGTGCACATAGACAAATTTGATGTTGACTTCAACTACCATATTATATGTGTTGACACTTTGTCTGTACCTAATAAACTCGAGTAATCTTTATAGGTTTGTTTTTGTTACCATTTCAAAAGGTCTCTTTTTAAATGAGGTATTTTATGTGTATATAAATCTATGTTTCATCTCTTATTTTTTCTGATGTGAGACTTTGTTTGTGTTAGAATTATGTTTTTTTGTAACTGTTTTAATTTATTTTAATTTATTAGATAGGACTGAGTAAATAAGTGTAAATCCCGTAATTTATCCACCTGAAAACTGTTAAGTGGATGTTTTAGTTTATTTTTGAATTTTTTTGAAATATTGAATAAATTATCCTTTTCCTGAATTCAAAAATTCTCCACCGTCTTCTATCTTTATTTTCCAGTTGTTTCATTTTTCTTCTAAAAACCAACAATTGGTATAAGAGCTTTTTTCTTACGGGACCTGTGAAAATGAATGCTGAATCAAATTTCTCACAAGTTGCACCTTCAATCTTTGATGGAGAAAGCTACGATCTTTGGGCTGTCAAAATGGAAACTTACCTGGAGGCTCTAGATCTTTGGGAAGCTATAGAAGCAGATTATGGAGTTCTTCCGCTGTCGGATAATCCTACCATGGCCCAGATCAAAATTCACAAGGAGAGAAAAACTAGAAAAACAAAGGCAAAATCATGTCTATTTGCTGGTGTTTCTCAAACCATCTTCACAAGAATTATGACTCTTAAATCAGCTAAAGAAATTTGGGATTATTTAAAGGAAGAGTACGCTGGGGATGAAAGAATAAGAAGCATGCAAGTGCTTAATTTAATGAGGGAATTTGAATTGGAAAGGATGAAACAGTCTGAAGAAATCAAAGAATACTCAGACAAATTGTTGGGTATTGCCAACAAGATAAGGTTGCTGGGCAGCAATTTTCCTGATTCCAGAATTGTTGAGAAAATTCTGGTAACAGTGCCAGAAAAGTATGAAGCATCTATTGCTTCTTTAGAGAACACAAGAGATTTGTCTAAAATCACATTTGCAGAAGTGCTACATGCATTCCAAGCCCAAGAGCAACGAAGTTTGATGAGGGAAGATCATGTTGTTGAAGGTGCTCTTCTAGTCAAAAGCCAACAAGCCAGAAACTACAAGAAGAATCATTCAGCCAACAGTCAGAGCAATACAAATAATTACGATAAAGGAAAGGGTGGAAAGAAAAGTTACCCACCTTGTCAACATTGTGGCAAAATGGGTCACCCTTCATTCAGATGCTGGCAAAGACCTGACGCTAAATGCACGACGTTCTTTTCGTTCCTGAAATTGACCAAAATTTGTTAAGTGTTGATTGAAAGAGGATTTAGAGTTATTTTTGAAGACAAAAATTGCTTGACTAAAGATGTAGCTGGTCAAGATATGTTCAAGGTGAAAATGAAAGGTAAAAGTTTTGCTCTAAAACCATTGGAGAAGGAGCAAACTATTTTTTCATTCAAGGAAAATCTAGCACAAGAAGCTAAGTCATCCTCATCATATTTTGGGTGCAAAGAGTTTCTTTTATTTTGCAGCAATGGTTGCAACATTAATGTTGATCTTTTTCAATGTGGTTGTAGTTTGCCATAGAGGCAAAACAAATTCTTTCATTAGAAATGTCGATAGGGTTAAGGACATGCCCCTTCAAAGTGATGTATTTGTTGTCCCTCCTAACTACAATGCTAGGGTCATGATCATATCATGTTTGACCATGGACAAACCAGAAAACAGTTTAATACGTTATTGGAATGAGGAGGAGCTTCTTGACTATGAAGACGAAGAAGAAAAGGAGCCTGAAGGTGCTAATAAAATCAACGGTGAATCTGTCAAGAAGAGTTATGTTGGAATTTACAGTTCAGGAGTAAGATATGTTTTTTTGAAGCCAGATTGATCTTTCATGGACTTTCGCAGTTCAAAAAGTAAGGAGGAGTGTTAGAATTATGTTTTTTGTAACTGTTTTAATTTATTTTAATTTATTAGATAGGACTGAGTAAATAAGTGGTTGCTACACTTTAGGAGCAAATCCCGTAATTTATCCACCTGAAAACTGTTAAGTGAATGTTTTAGTTTATTTTTAAATTTTTTTGAATCATTATATATGTAGTGATGATATATTGAATAAATTATACTTTGCTGAATTCAGAAATTCTCCACCGGCTTCTATTTTTATTTCCCGGTTGTTTATTTTTCTTCTAAAAACCAACAGTTTGTACCCAACACTATACACAACATAAACACATAAATAACTCAACGCTACAATTCAACAAATGTTACTACCCATTCTTCTAGCTACTCTGTATTAGGAGGCTGCGCACAGAAAAATCTAGAAAGCATTCATACATAACTCAACTAAACTATATCTGTCAAACGGAGTTAGCCATTAAATAGCATTAATGACAGCTACAAGAGATGCATATCTTTTTCTCCACCAAATAAAAAAAACCTCAAGTAGTCAACGAAACATGGGAGGAAAGATTCTAATTATTATAAACACACTTTAATTATCAGACAAGTTTTATGAGATACTATGTTGTTAGGACAAACTTTGGCCTGAATAATCTAGTTTAGCGCTATGACAGATACTATCCAACTAGTTTTCATACAAGGAGATGAAACAGATTCTGTGTTACATTACATGTTACATGAATTTTATGAAGATGTCTTTCATATACGTAATAGTTTATCAACTAGATTCGCCGTTAAAGACAATAATAATGTCTAAATTTTTGTATAGTTTGTAGATAAGATAACACGCTTACTTAACCAGAAAAGTTTCCACTCCATGCAAACGTGTCATTTTCATTGTAGTTGGCCCAACATTAAGTGCCACAAACTTTATAGAGCTAGCATGTGAGCGGTTGAAAAAGTTAGGTTCGGTGTTGTATATAAATACATATAAAATGGCACCTCTCTCTGCATATTTTACTCATTGACCATGCTTTGTAATTTAATGGAGCACGGAATGCCAGATAACAAGACCAATACTTGTATTATTTTAGTTCGTGGATGATCTCTATATATACAAGGTTGGCTTGACAGAGAAAGGTAATTGTGATTGAGGTTGAAAGATTTGGAAGAATGGAGTTGAAGGGTTGGAGTGGAAAGAAGAAGAATAGAGTGTTGGAAGGTATGGTTGGTGGAAAGGGAAAAGGAATGGTTTCATGCAGAGAGGAAGGTGGAGGGGTTATGAGGATGAAGATTGTGGTGAGAAAGAGCGAGTTAAAGGAGGTTCTTCAAATGATAAGTGCTGTGAATCCAACATTGTCGTTGGAATCTTCTGTGTCTTGTGTCGAACAAAGATTGAAGCTGTTATGGAAGACAAAGTATGTTTCCACAACCAATAGGAATCGCCACACGTGCTGGACTCCTGTGCTACAAAGCATCCCTGAATAGAGATTAGTTTAACTTTGTCTGTTGATTATTGTCGCAAATTACATTCATATGTAGGAAGCTTAATCATCACAGATTTTCTCTTTTTGTGACATCATGTTATTCATAGCATCTGTCATTTCTGTCTCTAGTTGTAGAGTTTTGAATGTACACATACTGTTTTTCTAGTTCTCATTATTGGCTAATGTGTAACTGGAGTCCTTTTTGCAAGTAAAATAAACCATTGTAAGAGTTTGTATAAAGATGCCCAAACACTATTCATGCATTCTAGTCAATTTACTTAATATATATATGTGTAAATCTTACCAATATATATGTTTTGGTATGATATTTGAGTGTGTCTAAACTTTTTTTTTTATAATTGGATGGGTTAGATTTAAAATTAACTTTTTAAAGAGTTTTATTTAAGTTTATTATTAAAATTTGTTAATTCCAATACAAATATTTTTAAAAAATTATTAAAATGGTAAATAAAGAAAGAAAAGTTCATATTTCATATATATTAAAAAATGCCTAATAGTTGAATACATTAACTTTAAGTTCTACGACCGATTAAATTGAAATAGTCTCATATGGGATAATTTATATCTTCTGTATTTCTTATTTTTGACCCTTTACTAATGTTTAAAGTTAATAATAAAAATTTTGTTGTACTCAGACTCACTGCACTTCACACTTTGACACGTAATAAGTCAGTTTAGTGATTAGTCATCATTATAGTAATCTCCGAAAATTATCTTTATTTCACTGTTTCATCCATAAATTATCTTTATTTCACATGTTCTCATTTTTGTCTGCAGTTAAATAATTTAGGAGTGGATTTGGGGAGAGTTATTAAGGGGATTTGAAAATAATTTTTTGTTGTTTATTTGAATAGGTTTAGAGATAAGTGAAAGTGAATTAGGAAATAAATTTTTTTAATCTGTCACATAAATTAAATCTTAAACTAATTCTTACAAACTTTACTTTTAAATTCACTCTCATTTATCTCCAAATTCACTCAAATAAACAACAATAAAAATTATCTTCAAATCCTCTCAAATTCACTCAATTACTCTTTTTCAAATCCCCTCAAGTGAACAAGAACTTGTAATTTTTTTAAATTTGAATACAAATTTTCTTAGTTTGGTATTATTTCAGCGCGTCCTTTTTTTTATTTTAAATGATATCATGTTAGTGTGGTATTATATTATGATATAATTAGAGTCATACTAGTTTAATAATGCATTATAATTTTTTAAAATTTAAATTTAAAATATATCAGTTTAACACGACTTTTTTGAAACGAGGTCAAATCAAGTTGTTACAATTTTTTTATGTTTAAAATTGTATCATTGGATAATTTTTAAAACAAAATTTCACCATTTTGTACCTTTGTCTTGTGACTACAATTTCAAAGGGTAACTAATGTTTTTCTGTCTTGTATGTTTTTTTTTTTTCACAGAAGTTATTTCTCTTTCGGGCTAAAGGCCTGGCTCTTTTGTTATTATAAATTAAGCAAGAAAGACAGAAACAGTAGGATTTGTGGAGTTAGATTAGGAAGTGTAAAGGATATTGGTCCTATGGAAGATCTGTTTTTTGTCTTTTTATTTCCAAACACACAACACTGTCATGTGCAGAGGAAAAGATAATGACTGAAATCAAATCTCTCTATTAAAAAAGGCGATCAATGATAGTGGCCGGTGAGGCACATGAAAGACACGTAATAGAACTCAAAGTGATCCTAACTACAGAGATGAATATATTAAGAAACAGGTTGTCTTTAGTTTGAGCCCTTCATGAGAAATGCGACAAGGTTTTGATGAGGACTAGGCCAATGAATATGCCTGAAGTTCCAGGTGGCAATGTCCAAATGGAGGAATGAGAAACAATGAGATGGGGATACCTTCATAACACAAGAATGTGCAGTTCAAATGATTTCACAATCGGACATTCCAACGCTTCTTCTGCAAAGGCATCGCCGTTCTTGGCTTTTCTACGAACCCAACAAACATCTAAGTATACAACAACTTTTTCTGATCTTCTCAACCACTTTAGCTCTCTGATGGAAAAGGTATAACCAGAATAACGGTTTCTGAAGAGGAAAGTAGAAAGAAAGGAAGAAATCAAGCATGGGCAGCCCAAAGAAAGTGTCACCATCAAGAAGAAGCCCAAAGAAAAACTCAAGAACTCTCCATGATCTCTTTGTGCAGGAGAGTCCTCACTTCACCGTCCCATCTTCTTCTCCCACTTCAGGAAATGAAGAACTTCTCTCCACTATTTCTTATTGCACCTTTGTTTTCACCTTCACCGACCCTTCAGAATCTCCGGCACAAAGAGACTCAAAGAGGCTTCAACTCACAAGACTCGTCTCGATATTGAAGTCTTCCAAGAAACCAGTGCATGGAAAAGTTTTGGTGGCTCTAGCGGCCATGATATCTGCCAACCTCTTCAGGCCACTCCCTCCACCTTCCAGCCCTTCTGCCATCACGGATTTGCCTGAAGAAGAATACCCCGTTTCTATATTTTCTCCTCTGTGGTCACATCTCCAAATAGTTTACGAGATACTTCTTAAGCTTGTTAACAGCACAGACCAGAAGATACTGAGAGAGTGCGTCGATCATTCTTTCCTCCGCAACCTGTTAGCACTTTTCCAGTCAGAAGATCCGAGGGAACGTGAGACTTTGAAAAATGTGTACCACAAGATATATTCCAAGTTCATTTCTGATCGTTCCTTCATGAGGAAATCAATGACCGAGGTGCTCTTGAACTACGTTTTTGAGACAGAGAAGCATCCGGGTATTGCAGACATGCTTGAGATATGGGGAACCATAATCAATGGGTTTACCGTGCCGCTCAAGGAAGAACACAAACTGTTCCTGATGAGAGTGCTCATTCCTCTACACAAGACCAAGGGGATGCAAGTGTACCATAAGCAATTGGCTTATTGCGTGTCACAGTTTGTGCAGAAGGAGCCTATGCTTGGAGGGGTTGTTGTCAGAGGGATTTTGAGGTACTGGCCTGTCACAAACTGTCAAAAAGAAATTTTGCTAATTGGGGAGTTGGAAGATCTTGTTGAGAATTTAGACCCTGACCAGTATCGTAAGTTGGCCTTGCCCTTCTGTACACAGATTACCAAATGCATAAACAGTTGGAATTCTCAGGTAAATCTCTTACTACTGCTACTAATCCTCACAAGAAGATTGAATACATTGAAATATACTGAAAACTATAAAACCATACTAGATTGTCATTGAATAAGATGAGACGTAAGACTTAATTATGCTTTCTTATCCTGATTCAAGTACAAGAAATTCCCTTTGTCAGCTTCATGAATTTCGCATTTGATAAACAGATTTTTTTTAATTTATTTATGATGCATAATTTTGTGTTAGGTAGCGGAGCGTGCACTGTATATGTGGAACAATGAGCAGTTCGTGAAAATGGCACTGATAGGAACAGTGGAAGTGTTTAATGTGATTGTAGAAGGCATGGAAAAGAACCTGAAGTGGCATTGGAGCAAGAGCGTTAGACAACTAACGGAAAGTGTGAAGGTGATGCTGGAAGAAATGGATCCAGATCTGTATTCAAAGGGTCTCATGGACTTGGAAGCTAAAGAATCAATGGCACATCTAGAAGATATTAAAAGAAAAAAGAAATGGGAAAGAATAGAATGGGAAGCTGCCAAGAATCAGTTTCTCAACCTACAACGTTATATACGTGTCTCCTACTGAACATTAATGTATGCAAATTTGTGCTGGCATTGGTAATGCCAACTTTCCTTGGGTAGAACAATAATTGCAAGACCAAAATTGTTTAAAAGTTGCTTAGTTGTAACAATGCCAAATATGAATACTTCAAACCAGAAATTGGCAGCTGTGGTTTGAGATATTCAATGGAAAGCAAATAACAATTAAAAGCGTCCAAAATATAAAGAAACAGAGACATAATAAACCCAGATGAACAACACCTGAGTGTATTCTGTATTTCTACAGTATACTACATTAATATAAAAATATTATCATATTATACTAAATTATTATTAGGTTCTAGAAGTGTATGTTTAATAACTTTGATGAGTAAATTTGTAAAAAGTTAAAGGACAAAAAAAATTTGCTTGCTGCCTAACAGGAGCCAGGAACCCAACACGGAGTGTACTGTTAGAATTATTCTTTATCCAATATTAACATAGCATTATTATTTTTAAATTTAATTATGTATTATAACATTTTAAAAATAATTTAAATATTATATCACTTAAATTATGACCAAAAGTATTTATCTTCTAGTAAAAAATCATATCAATAACGAGAAAAACTCCTTTCATCTAATTAGAGAAAGAAATACTAGTATTTCTATCACTGTGATGAGGAAAAAAGACATACTGATGGAGACGCATGTTATACGGTGGACATTCCCACCGGGGAAACTTAGATTATGTATAAATCTCTGTTTTAAAACCAACGAAATTATTTTTATTTTTTTTTCAATCTTTCCCAATTTACCTATATGGAAAGTCACGCAGCCTCCATAGCTTTTCCAGTTTCCTGTTTACATAACTTTGCCCAACCACTGCCTGCAAGAAATGCCCATCAGTCGTCGTTGGATAGGTCAATGAGAAAACGGAGAATGAGAACAAGAATGACGCTATGTCGATCCACGAATGGTGGATTAGTGAGTCACGAAACCCAAACTGTTACCTATAAAGAAGTTTGGGATAACGAGGAAGCGATTTGAGAACTGCATTCCACGGAGTATTTTCCCGAGCAAGGTCAAGTGTTGAACTTGTGATCTTCAACCGAGTGCTGACCTTCCGATTGATAGAAAACACAAATATTGTCAAGGGTCACACAGTGAGAGCTAAAAATCCCCCAGTGAATCAATTATTCTCAAACTACAATTATAGCTACTGTAGACATTAACTAGCTTTAAGGGACATCGACGTCATAAGAAAATAATGCCCACATTTTTCCCTTGAGATGAAAGCATAAAAAGAAAGAGACGATGCATGCACAAGTTTAAATAATTATTGTCCCAATCAAAATTTAAATGATGTGCTGCCTAAGGCAAAACCGTCGAAATCGGTTTTCAAGTTACATCTTACAAACAATTTAACAAACTAAATACTCTGGAAACTACGAGCCAGATCATATACCCCTCCCCTCCCTCTCTGGTGGTACAAAACTGTGTAACCAAGACACAACCTATCAACTTGAACTATAGAAATTGGAAAACTGTGGCGACGAACACAAGGGTTGAATAAAACTCCTAGCCTTTAATTAAGGCTTTAACTATAAAGACAACAAAGAATCAAGCATTTCTAAAGGTTGAAAGTCATTCCCCTGTACATTTCTCATGGGAAACTCCATCAAATGAGATCTCGAGGCTTGTGGAACTGCTTGTAATCATCAAGCTCAAACGAATTGTACAAGTACTGGTACCCTGTCTGGAAACTTGGACCGAGACTAAGCTCCTGCTTCATATGAATCCGGACTCCAATATTGCTTTTCAACACAACGACCAACAAGGTCAACGCAGAAGATACAAAAGCTCACACAAATTATACTTGATATTTTGAAAGTTTTTCTTTTACTGGAGGCTCCAAAGCAGACATACACTGATCCCATGCTCCATTGCGAAGCATCTACAGCATAAACATAAGATTGTAGTTTGATTATCGCGAGCAGAGTATTGCGACTATAACTTGAAAATAACATTACCCAAAAGGTAGATGTGTGCCTTGAAGTAAAGAAACACTAACCTGTTTATACCCATGCAAGACCTGGCAGACTTCATTGTGTAAATCTTCACTCCTTATTTCCTACAGACGTTAATAAAAGCAGTTATATTATAAAATCTTTAAAGCAATTTTTAACTTTTAAGAAGACCATACTGACGGCTAAACATACATGCCAACTTGCAATCGCTTTGCACATGTAAACAAGCGAGCTTAGAGCTCCAGAAGGATTAGCTTTGACCTGAAAGCAAGTGTAAGATACCAATTACTTTACAATTCTGCATCTAAAATTTTAGTGCGAATAGGAGATTACCATAGCACATAGGCCTCTAAAAGCATCCTCTTTCTCAACATCATCTCGTATCCTGCAAAAATATCATCAAAGAGAAATCAGTATACAAGGTAACCTAGAATGAAACTGTGGTCATCTAAAATCATGTTCAATTTGTAAAGTGTGAATGTTGAGATAATGATTACTCTCCTCTATCCATGGATTTCAAATATTTAAATAAATACATGATTGCATGCACTACATTGACTATATATGTTCTCAGACAAGTATTATCTAAGATCTTCATTATAATATTGGACATTCACCTTGTTAGAATGTAATCAGCTATTCCAGATTTGTAGGAAATTAACCATTACATAATCTAGGAAAATTAGGATGATTTAATGCTAATTATTAGGTGTTTTTATTATAATGGACTCTCTAAAATAGTATAAATACATACTGTGTGGTCTGCATTAGACACACAATACATTTTTAGAACATATACAATTCTATGATATCAATAGTTTAGGGTTTCGATCTTGGATTTTCTTTATCTTCTTTTTTTTTAGTGACAGTACCCGCATCTACTGTATGCCCCTTTTCTCAGTCACTGATAGTCGTTTTCCTCTGGTGACCACTGTGATCAAGACTGTCTTCCTCCAGTGACCACTGTGCTTCATTTGCCGTTCTGATTTGCTGTGCATGCACCCAGACCCGCAACTAACCGAGTCGAGCAACTATAGCTCCTAGGCTGCTGTTGTCCAGCTATGGATTTTTCTATATTCCAACTTGGTTATGCTTCTCCTCAACATCCTTTGTTTCAATACCACAAGACAGGTTAAAACTCCAATTTTGACTCACTCTATTAATCCTCAAGCATCATTTCATGATCCAACTGCCCCTCTGCCCACGCCTCCTACACCTGAACTTCCTATTACGATACAAAAAGATATTTGTTCCTCTTGTAATCCTAACCCTCTATGCTTTTACCATTATTTATGATTGTTTGTCTCCATCCTATTTCTCCTTCGTTTCTTCTTTGGATTTTCTGTCTATTTCTAAGACTACATGTGAGGCCATGGTTGATCCCAGCTGGAGTCAGGCAATGGTAGAGATGGCAACCTTACATTCCAATGGCACTTGGGAACTTGGTCCTTTACCTACTGGCAAGCAAATTGTTGGCTGTTGTTGGGTTTATATAGTGTGACAGCAGGACCTCATGGCCAAAATAACTTTTGTTCGTCTCTTTTTGGCTATGGATGCTATTCATCATTGGCCTTTATCAGTAGATATTAAAAATGCATTCTTACATGGTGAATTGCAAGAAGTTTATATGGATCAAGCCTCTGGTTTTCTTGCTCCCGACAATTCTCATCTTGTTTGTAAGTTTCAATAGTTTGAAGCAATCTCCTTGGGCTTGGTTTAGTTGTTTCAGTTCTGTCTTGATTCAGTTTGGCATGACCAGGTGTGAGGCTGATCATTCTGTCTTGTCCTTTCATTCCTCTTTTGGCAAGTGCATTTACCTTGTTTATGTTGATGACATTGTCATCACAAGTAATGATGAGACTGGAATTTGACAACTCAAAAAGCATCTTTCACAACAATTTCATACTTAAAGATTTGGACCCTCTAAAATATTTCTTAGGCATTGAAGTTGTTCAATCTGTTTCTAGAATTGTCATTAATCAACATAAGTATGTCCAAAACATTCTTAAACTGCTATGCTTGATTGTCTTCCTTATGATACTCCTATGGATCCCAATATCAATCTTCTTCCGGGATCAAGGGCAGCCATTGAAAGACATGGAAAGACATTGTTGCCTGGTAGGCAGACTCATCTATCTCACCATCACCAGACCCGACATCACTTTTACGGATAGTGTGGTAAGCCAATTTCTAAATGCTCCATGTGATAGCCATTGGGATGTTGTGACACCTATTCTTCAAAATATAAATGCTCCAGTACAAGGATTATTGTATGAAAACAAAGGCAGTACTAAGATCACTTGTTACTCTAATGCAGATTGGACAGGATCACCATCAGATAAAAGATCCAATTTTGGGTACTATGTTCTTATTGAAGGAAACCTTATCTCATAGAGAAGCAAAAAGCAAAATATGATTGTCAGATCTAGTACAGAAGCAAAATATCATGCTATGGCAGCAGCCACTTATGAGCTTCGTGGCTTAGGCAACTACTACTACAGCTAAAAATAGGGGACATCCGTTAAACAAAGCTTGTTTGTGACAATCAAGTTGCCCTTCACATTGCATCAAATCTGGTCTTCTATTAAAAAACCAAACACATTGAAATTGATTGTCACTTTGTTAGAGAAAAGGTGTTGTCCGGAGAAATCACTACTAATTTTGTCAACTCAAGTAATGAGCTAGCTTACATATTTGTAACAAGCTTGGTGGTGCATATGATATATATGCTCCACCTTGAGAGAGAGTGTTAGAATGTAATCAGTGTTTAAGATTTGTAGCAAATTAACTGTTACATAATCTAGGAAATTAGGATGATTGGTTCCTAACTTATTAAGTGTATTAAAATTTAATTGATTCTGTAAAATAATATAAATTCATACTGTGTGGTCTGCACTAGACACATACTACATTCAGAACATATACAATTTTATACAGCTCATAAAGCTAGAAAATGTCTTGAACACAATAAGATGTCAATTGTTAACACATTAAATGGCATACTACATTTCTGAACATATACTGAATGTATGTGTTTCTATTTATTTTTGTTGTGTCGGAATAGAAACATAGTAAGCAGAAGAGGTTTTATAAAAAAAAAAAGTTATTACACTTTCTAAGGGAAAAGTGAATTGATCATAATAGATTGCTCAAATTTATTTACTATTTTAATTTGTCATTAAAGTAATCATTATGCATCTGAACTGCCTTTTAGGTCACTCATCAGATCTTCTCCATATATATTTTTATGAAAGAAAAATATTCATTGACAATCGCAGTCTCCACCCTCTGAAACTGAACAGATCACACTCCCAGGGGAACAGCACTATAACCAATTTCTCAACTTAGTTGAATACACTATGTTTTGAATCCCTCAAGCCCCACCTAAACATCTAAAGATGAAATGAAAAGGGAAAACAATAAATGAGCCACAAACTTCTATAATGAATAGGAATTTATACACAATTTATCATGCATAAAAAATGGCAAAAGCAATATGATTTTGAAAACATTTTTTAATGCAGCAACTGAAGAGAACCGGAGATATTTATGTGCTCGTGTGAAGGTCAGTACTATAACATACATTGACAAAGCAGTGCACCAGGATTGCATGAAATGCTCCATATGTGGTGATACAAGCTCTGGACAGACCCATGCAAGCCTCCCCAGTGTTATTGCACTATTCTCTATTAGTGACTTGTTGAGTCCCTATAAACAGCAAACACAATCAGCAACTAAACATGGTCAAAATTATAATTGAGGAATGAAAAATGATAGTGACCTCTGCGTGCTGAAGAATGGGAACCAGGGATGAAATTACAGTCAAGACAACAGGAGAAATTTCTTGACGAACCTGAAACTCAAAAGACTGATTTTAGACAAAAGAAAAAAAATGTGACATGGTATAAGCTATTCACGCTCCAAACAATATCAGAAGCATGAAAATCAAACCAATGAGGGAAGAACAACCTTGAAACACAAACACGTCAGAGAAGATGTAATGTTGCATAATATTTAGCAAAACAACAAGGCCATGTCAGCAGAATCTACTCCAATACTCAATCAGAGGAGTTGTAATTTTACACAGTGCTCCAATTTTTATTCTGGAGTTGGAGAGATTAAGATTGAAAAAATGCTTTTTAAAATTTAAATATTTAATGTTCATGTCGTCAAACAGAAACATGAATGATCAATATACAAATCTGTAAAATACTAGAAGCATATAGGTAAAATTATCTGTCAAGAACCTACAACATAAGTCTCATCGCAACTTAGAATGTTTGTTTGTGAGATGTTTTATCCGCCAGAACTGACCTGCAATTTTGATGGGTTCATTTATTTAACCTGAACCCAGTCCAATCCAAAAACCAAATAATGAAAAAAGTTTGGTTTAGCAGAAGCATAAAACAAAAGTTAAGGTGCATCGTATAGTACTTTTAAAAATAATATGTTTATGTAAAAATAATATTATCCAGTGAGTTAAGAAATCATATTAATACATGACTGTTAAGAAAGCACGCATCTAAAAAATATAGGAAACTGAACTAGGTAGAGGACTTGAAGTTTAACTTTAGTCTGTCCTCAAATCACATGGGGTCTCATTTTTAAAATCCAAACCCGTCAAAGTTAACATTAGACTCTATTGTGTGAGTGGGATGAAATAGGTCATAAACAACCTAATTCTTATGTCACAACAAACCAATATAGTCAGATACTTAAACATGCATACGGATAGCAAAATACTCAAAAAAACAAGGACAGAAGTAGCAATTCAAGTACCAGATGGATATAATCATAAAGAACATGTTAGAGGAAATTTATGCTCAAGAAATGAACATTCATGATAACAACCTATAATTTTGTAAGAGATGTACTCAACATGCCAGTTGCTTGAATAGTTATTATAATTGAAACAATTATATAATTTGTATAGCAATTCAACATGACTCCTAAAGCCATCTAGAGAAAGTACAGTGTTAATTTTGATATCAAATTGCACTCAGAATCGCTAGAGTTGAATCTAGATCACGAGAATTATGAATCTGGTCTGTAGTTGGATCTGGGCATGCCAGGTCACACAACCCAGTCCGGTTGTGCATAACCTGGTTCTCAACACTTTACAGTTTCTTTATTTAGTTTTTTAAATTGGAGAGAAGTGTCAAAAATCTTCCCAAGGTTGGACACCTGGAACTGCGCAGAATGGGACAAACTAGAGACCAGCTGCTTGTTCTGTGGCTTCTCTACCGTGTCAATATACATCATTTACAGCATATGGCAACGATTAACAATCACAGTATTCATTACAGTCTAAACAGCTTGTAAACCAGAATTTATCCTAATCATTACAATTTAGAACTATATCATTCAAACCAAATGTCAATATGCCAATTAGAATCTATGTTGCAAAATTTTCTATCATTTTATCAGAAAGAGGCATTAAAATACCTTAACTGCTAATTCTCCAATTGCCCAGCATGCATTATTTGCTACTGAAATGGCCTCCTTTACCTTAGAAATCTCCTGCACACCAGACACTATTAGAATAAAATGGCCAAATAAATGCAACCTACAAACAAATTTGTATCAGGCACATACATACCAGCTGTTTGGCTGCAGCCTCAAGAAACTCAGACAAACGAGGGTGCAAATGAACGGGGCACACCTAGCCAAATTACCATTGTCAGAATCCCATCAACTATGATACAGTCCAAAGAACAATCCCTGCCACCCCACAATATAAAAATAAATGTTTGGGTAGAGACCCAGACTTACTTCCACCCATTCCCCTCCTTAACCAACCCCGAATAAAGAAAACTGAACTTCAAAAAGTTAATTTACTTCCAAAATACAACAGGACAAGGAAATGCTTTTGGCTATGTGGGCTCCAGTGCAATGCATGAAGGAACACAATCAACTTACTCGAGCCAGGTCTCCAAGTAAGGCAAAGGCACTTTGTCGAACATCAGAAGCATCATCCACACAACAATGCAGAAGTAGATCTCTCAGAGAACATTGTGCAACCTGCCAAATGGTGTACATCAAGATAATCTCAAAAACTCATACAAAGGAAACTTTAGAAGACAGAATTGCTGTCCATTTCAAGTTTTACACACCAAGAGGAATTGCAGGTCTTTCGGGGGCAAGGTAAAAATGAAAGGGAAAATATGCCTTTTAGGAATAGCATAAGTTGCAATTACTATGAAAATATGACATTAGTTTATCATTGATTTCTTCTAAAGAAGTAGGTTTTGTAGAGAAAAGATAATATCATGCTAGGAATTTAAGAAACAATCTAGTGTTAATGCCCCAGTTTTCATTACAAAGCACCACCACAAATTCACGAATATGTTTAACAAGGCAAACTTTGTGGTCATATTGATGTTTTTTAAATAATCAGGCCATCTGTCCCCAAAAAAATTAACTCTTTAATTAGAGAAAACTGATCAAAATGTTACACAAATATAAATAATAAATAAATAGATGTTTCTAATGTTGCAAAAGCCCAATCATTCAAAGCAAAAACAATATTTAAAAAAGGCAAGTATGTTCCTTAATACAAAACGACATATTTTACACAAAAACAGCTAAAAAAGGTGGACTAACAGCAAACCAAAGAACTGTTTCGGAATTAAAATTTACAGAAATAGTTCAACAACTACTGCACATGATATGAAGAAGAATATTAAGGAAATAATTGCACCATATTCTAAGCTAAAAAAAGCTCCAATTATATAAATTAATGCAAACTATTTCAAGAAAATAACATCCAAGAAGATGACAAATAATTAGCTAACAGATAAGTATCATTCATATCTAGAAAATACAAGTTTTAGATGAGTACCAAACTCTCTATTCCACTGCCAAGACCCTCTGCTAGTCCAGAAAGCAAATCAAGAGAGCATACAATGAACTCCTTGTCATACTGAACCCCAGTTTTAGTAGAATCAGCCTGAAATAAAATGACATTTAACTTGTTGGAAGATAAAATAAATTTCAAAATCAGACCTTATTGGGAAGTAGTAATAGAGTAGTTTATTGGACAGATCACAAATAAAAGTGGTCATGAAATGCATTTTTCAGATCAAACAGCATATACAGACATTAATTTGATAACAAACACAAGTATAGAACATACTAATAACATTTGACAATTTTTCAGCTTTGTGTACATTGGATACCTTTCAACATATATAGCATGACTAGTAGCACTTAAGTTCTCAATAAAAGAAAAATATACATAATAGATAACAGCAACCTCTAAGTAGTGTTACAATTTGATTAGTTCACACCACTAGAATATCATCTAATATCAAAATACCATATCCATAAACAATTTAGATTATCTTGAAAAATATTTCTTCATTGTAAGTTCACCTGTTCCAGATATCTTACATTTTGTTACCATATTTAGTTATGATTATTGGTATAAGGCACCACTCTGTAGGTTTGCTACATATATTGTACTAAAACAACTCATATCAGCTCAATATCAATTCTATAATATATGATTCGTCTAAATACCTAAACCTTAAAATGTCAACATTACATACACATGTGTGTGTGCGTACCAATACTAAGAAGGAAAAAACTTATTATCATTTGAATGTGAGATTAAGAAGGAAAAAACTTGTAGCACTAACAACGTTACAAAAGAAATGTCAGACAACACCTAGGAAACAACCAAAACTTTAGTTTTTAAACAGGATATAGTGCAAACTAGATGTTAAAAGATCTTTGAGCAAAAGTAACTAGAACCTTAGCAAATTGTTGGCTCTGGATTATATTTATGCACCTCCTAAATACAGGTTCCGCAAATTGAGTGAAACCAGTACCCAAAGCCTGCACCAATTGAGCACCGCATCAGGAGCAAGAAAAAACATACCAAACAAAAAGTTCAAATTATATCAATAGTTTCCCGAAATCCCATGCATTTATTAACATGAGAATCAGAATGATAACCTAATTTCCAACTTCCAGCATAAGCCTGTAAGTTTATAATAATACATGATTTGAAACTTCCTTTGGAATTAAATTTGAACTACACTTCTTAGTAACATAAATAAAATCCCCTAAGCTGTACCAAATTTACAAGCAAGCTTTTAGGAAGTTCAAAAACAAGATGAGCTTTAGCTATTTCAAATGAAATTGAATTTTCAACATGCATAGACAAGTGCCTTCTGCATTGTGCCAATACTGTCAAGAGGATATACTGCACATTGCCAGTTCATCAGCTTCATAATCTTCAATTAATTACTGTGAAATATTTGTTGACAAATAAGTAGGATATTATTGTTAAAGAACAACCTACGGTACACAAGTATACCCAGCAAACTCATTCAAAGTTCAAAGATGCATATTCATAATAAATGTTATGAACAGTATATGACAACAAAACCGATAAACACTTCTTAATATATAAGTAGAAAAACAATATCCGTACATGTGCTATAGAGGTAAAGCATTCCAGGAGTGGAAAAAGATCTTTGTCTGAATTTGAAAGTTGCTGCCACTTCTCAATTAATGGTGGCATTAGAATCTCAAGATAACCAGGCTGCAAAGCAAGAAGAAAAACACTAGGTAAAGAAATGTCTCTTGAAGCAAAAGGGATAGAATATCGGTAGTAAACCATGAAGAGTAACTTCAGAAAAAAGGAAAAATTAGTTTAGTGTACTTTGATTGTCCATCCATGGAATGGACTACTGCTAAAAATTAGCATACCTGATTCAACTCTCCCCCAACAGCTTCAGCTAGAGTTCCAATTGCATCATATACAATTCTTAGGTTTCGCCGCTGCAATTCAGAACAATAGACTACAGTAAACAATGTCTAACCATACACATAATGATGGGAAATGTAACACAGTACAGAGCTAGTGTGTATCGAAACATGATTCTTTGCACAAGAAACAAAACACAAATATAAAGTATTAGCTATTATTAAGGTAAAGAAATCACTTGATATTTCTCAAATGCAGTCATAAGGTGCTTCAATATAATTTCCAAGCGTGGTGCCAACTCTTCAGCAGCTTCCTATTATAAGTTTGGTAAACCAAATTTGAGACTCATAAATTTAAAATATATGAAGTAATTTGATCAATTCATTAAGGGTAAATGAACAGAAATTGTAGTCAGAACCTCTTCCAGGGTTGCAAAAGCAGAACAAGCAGCCTCTTGTACCCGCTTATTGTCATCCAAAATTCTTCGTAGAAGCCCCATAAGAACATTATCAAATTGTTCATAGCCTTTAGGATGTCCAATACCCTAAAGCACACAAAATTTAAACTCAAACAAAATTACATAGTAAATTGCTCAATATCCTTGCATGGCTAAACTTAAACATCAGTTCATATAGATCTTATATATAATATCCACTCGTTGTTTTGTCATTTTACAATTATCTGGAAACATACAATATTCCAATGGATCAATATCCTTTGAGACTGATGCAAGATTTGGTTTAGCTACAAACTCCTTATATTATAACATCTATAAGTTCAAACTTGAATATTGAATACACAAATATTAAAGTGATGGAGCAGATTAAAATAATTAGTTATAATAATATCAGGAATAGAGAAGGTAACATTAATATAGATTAGGAATATATACCAAATAGTAATAAGATATTGAGATACATTTAGTGAATTTAATAATTAGCAATTTGATAGCAATTGGTATTTAGGATTGAATTAACTTTCTCTAAATGACCAAAATATTCAGAAGTACATAAATTTATAGAACTGTAAAAGCATCAGTGCCAAAAAAAATCATAACTGTGCAATAGCATAACAGGAACAGAGGGCTTTTATACCTGAACAATAAATTTGCTAAAACGGGACAGTGTCCAGCATGAAATACTTCGTATTAGAGGAAACTTATCATCAAGAAGCGGGATAAGAAAGGCCACAATCTATAAACAAAGAATAGTGCAAAATTCTAAATTAGTAAGAAGTAAGGGCCACACTAAAGAATAAAAAAAATCTGATATTTGTATGAGTAAGAAATCAATAAAGCAGATTAACAAGACTCAGTAAAATAAGAATCAGTGATTAACAGATCAACAAAAATGTTGTCAGAGAAACATTTTCCTTTTAGTGTCAATAATAAATAATGTTGTCAAGACTAAGATTCCACATAGGACCCATGGGTGTGTTGCAAGATCTTAAAATGTTGGAACGTACAATTGTAACAAGGATATAGGATCTTAACAAAATGAATATTATATTAATACACACACATAGGGAAAAAGGGGAAAGCTATAAATAACAACAGGAAAGTTAACCTAAAACTAATGTTTCAGAACCATAACTGAAAAACTCGAAATTGGAATTCATTTCATAGTGAAAAAACATTTTTCTCTTTTCAATATCAATAATGTTGTCATGAATGAGATTCTACTCAGGATCCAAATGGGTGTTGCAATATCTCAAAAACGTAGGAATGTAGAATTGTTACAAGGATTATATGATCTTACCAAATGTAAACTATACTAATATATACTAACACGGAAAAAAGAAGAGAGGAACTATAAACAAGAACATTAAAGCAAACTTAAAAACTAACATTTCATAAGAGAGGGACACACAAGATGGTGAAGAATGCTTCAAGACAGATATTTGATACTTTTTTTATTTAATCCTATGATTAGAGTTTTCTCAGACAATAAAAAAGAAGAAATGTGGAAATTATGTTTGGTTACAATGCCGAAAACTTAACTCGACTAACTTGTATGATCCCATTACAATCATACCAATTTGTGATTTCAGGTGTGATCCAGATCAGGACAGGGAGAAAAGATAGTAAGACCATGCAAACTTACAATCTAGATTGCAATTTTAACAACATTGAACATGAGTTGTAAATTACAACTCATCCAGAAAGTATCATAATTATCTCACAGTGATTGAATAATTGAACATAAGGAATAGATCACTACAAAAGGGCAAAAAGGAAAGATTGAATGATTCTAGAAGTTGTCATATTTTTTGGAAACTAGTAATAATAAAAGGAACAAGATATTGTGTAGCTAGAGAAGGACACCAAACCGGCACAAACCAACGGGGCTTTAGGTGTAAAGGGAGGGAAAAGAAAGAAAGATACTTTGAATAACATTTACTAGTCTTATGTGATGTATTTCAATAAGATGAACTGCAATGCATGTAAATCATAGAGCGCTAACCATTACTTTTACTAATGCTGATCCTAACAATAATACAGAAACAAATTATGAGATATTAGGAAATGTGGAAACTAATAAAATCGAGGAAGTAGCCATAAGTGATAAAGATTTAAGAATACAATTAGATATTATTAGATACTCTGAATAACTCCAATATACAATTTTGATATTAATGACATATTCAAAGACACATCCAAGCATACATTAAGTTATACAATCATTCAACCATACATTAATCAAATTTTTAAAACAAGCTCAACAATTTATCCCGCAATCAAACCAGTTGCTTTTGGATTGAGTAATCAGAACCAGAAAAATAGAAAATACCTCCAACAAATGAGGATAAAGACCATTGATGCAACCTTCACCTATGGCACCAAGGGCCAGGACAGCAGCTTCCCGTTCTTTCCAAGCATCATCCCCACCAGCAGACAACTTAGCCTGCACAAATTCTCATAACCTTTAGTATATCCACACACAAAAATAAGGCTTGTGGAGAAATTAGCATCATAAAATAGTTTGTCTTACATATATACACCTATGTCTCACCCATTACCATTATGCTTGGTCTGCCTTAAATTAACAGCATTAGTTTGACTGTTACTCATTTTTAGCCACTATGATATAGAAAATTATCACAAGTGTAAATCACCTCAACAATAGGCATAAGTGTTGGAAGAATCTCGTCTCCAAACACATTTGAAAGAATATCAAGAGCAGCTGCACTGCATTTCCGTAAATTCCATGTGTTGACAACATCATCATCCTGTAAATATGAAAAATAAAAATTGTGACTTCAAATTGCAAAGCATTTTTTAAAGCTAATCTTTCAAAAGCTACATAAACCCTATTAAATAAGGGAAATAGCATTAATCAAATATTAAGAATAACAAAACAATAGAGCAAGTACAACATACGTCATCTTCTACTTCATCTGATCCATGAAATCTTGATGCATGAAATCGAGGTTTAAGATCCTATGGTGAAAAAAATATAAAATAAGAAATTTGATGGTCTCAAACTAAAGACCCAGTAAGTCAACTAATAAACAACCAGACCTGATCCCGATCAGGTTGAGAACCATCTTCCTGGAAAAATAAAATCAGACAAATGAAGTCACAAACAAGAATTAGTTGCAATGCAATCCACCTCTAAACACTAATCAATCCAAAAGAAAACCTCAGCTTCAATAAGTGACTCATCATCATCTGCATAAGCCATGTTTGACAGCAATACCTACATGGATGCAACAAATGAACTTCAAATTCCAATATTACACAGGGATACAATTACAAAAGAGGATGTGTATAATTTGATTTACTGGAATAAGACGAGGCAAGAATTCTCTTAAGTTTTCAGGCGGCAGTTGAGCATCACAATATGCAGACCTGCAACAGAAATCATTATAAAATAAAAGATGCAAAATAGAAAAAACTCCACGGATTTAAGAAAGAGAGAGTTTTAGTGAAATTTTAAATTTTAAATCAGCTTAACAAAGAATATAGCATCATTACATAATAGATACATTGAACTCTTATTCGCATCAGCATGCTGACTTTAGAAATAATAAATTGATTGATTCTGCATATGCCATCTTAATATCCAACAACAGAAAACATACATTGCTAGAAACAGTATGACTTGAACTTGCATGTCTCAAAATTAGAATACATTACAACCACCGGAAACCCCTCCTCCCAGTATGAAAAAAGCAAGTAACAAAAATAAAACAAAATACACATAAATAAGTTTATTATTTTAGTTGTGATTCATAACATCTAGAAGCTACATTATGAACTCCAGCCACTAGTTGAACCATCAAGAAAATAACATCCAAATACATATAGTACCAAAATTCACAGGCTTCGAGGGCTACTTCTTCATCTGTGTCCTTGTTGACTTGTAACATGTATTCAATCACATTCCTTAAATGTGGCTGCAGTGAATTAATAATTGCATTAGATAAGAGAGAGCAGATAGAAATAACATTAATTTTAAAGACAGTAAATAGGTAAGACACTTGATGCTTGCTTGTTCAACTAGTTGAAAAATTACAAATGCATATAATAAACTTGAGATAAGTATATAAAACAGTGCTACGCATTCTGATTTTGTGATATTTAAATGAATTCGACTTACTCAAACAAGTAAACAACCAGATATAGTGTGACAGAATGAATAGAACAGATAAACCACCACAATGTGAAAAATCTCGAAAATATAAGAACATCCAATTAACTTGAAAAACTAAAATGAACCAGAGCAAGATGCTCACCTCCAAGAAAGATGGACGGACTTCAATTAGCTGAACAAATGCCGCACAAACCTGGTCATGAATAGCAACTAGGATGATTTCAATTGATTCCAACATTAATAAAAAATAGTTATAACAAAGTTTGAGAAAAAAACAGTTAATGAAATTCCTTGCAAAATCTATCAGAAATTACAATAACACAAACAGGATATAGCCTTCACTCACTAGAGGTCATCAAAATAATTGATGTATAAAACAAAAGAATACACAATGAGCAGAAGGCAGAGTCAAAAGACTGAAGCCTTCAATTACTAGCAATTCAAACCAGCAGCTGGATTTGGAGTAATTCACTAATAAAGCAATAATGGAAAAAAATTTATAAATTTTATTCAAGTTACATCTATATCCATATAAAGAATTAAGAACTCACCAACTTCCGCACTTCAGCAGAAGGATCATTTGAGAGAATAAACAGACCTTGAAGATATTGATCCATGGATACATATAGAGCCTTCACAAAACAATTAAGACTATTACAATCTATTCCAAACTTCAGCAGTTCTTCAATAACCAGAGAACTGAGACATTATACACTTACAGAAGGCATTAACATAATGTATTGATTTACAGAACCAAGTGATAGCTTTCTCAATGAAGCATGAGGAGATTGGAAAAACTGAAACAAAAAAAAAATGAAAAGAATAAACAGTTGGAGGATACAATAGTAAGAAGTGAAAGAAAACAATTATAAAAAGGAAAAACTGATCTTACCCGAAATAATCTTGGAAGAAATATGTTAATAGGGCGTTCTGCTAAACCCGGTACATCAGAATCAAGATATTGAGGAATATCTTCACAAATCTTCGTGCGGTAAAAAAAAATGTTAAAAGGGTACAGCTAGAAACAAATGCTATGAAATATTAAGAATCAGTTGCCAAGACTGCACTTTCTCTAGCCTTTTAAAATAATAGTACATACAAATTGTCATTCCATAATTTTAAATTATACAACCAAAATCAGATAAAAAAAAATCAAGAACTTTACTTGCATTGAAAATTAATAAAAGAACAAGGTTGTTCCAGTCTTTACCCACCCACGAATCCTTCATCTCATTTTTTTTGAGTTAGCAAAAGGAAATTGATAAAAATATACATATATGACACTTCTCTTTTATTTTATTTTTAATTTTTTTGGCTCAATTACACATTGATTTCATTGATTTTAGTAAAGTTCAATTTTCATACCCTTAGTTTTTTTATCGCAACAAGTTTACCTAGTAATTCCCAAAATTGGTGCAACTTAAGTCCCCTACCTCTATCAGATTGAAATTGATTGTGCCAAACTATCTTCAACTAAGCAAAATCATAGAGGAGTCACGTCATCACATTTCATGACATACAAGCATAAGTGTGATTAGGAATCTCATTGCACCAGTTCAAAAAAGTATGAGGATAACGTTGTGGCAAAAGAAACAATGCACAAACAGATTTTAACAAAGCTAAGACAACCAAAAAGAACAATTAAGACTTCCTATTTTGGTAACCCTGATTATGATGTTTTCATGGATCCATGAAAGATACATGCTAGATGCTACAACCAATATCAAAGCTTCCATCAAACCTGAAAGAAAATGGATTTGGTGCAGAAACACGGGATTCCCAAATCAGATTAAGTCTCATCCGAATGATCATTATCCTTTATCACATTTTTACATCAAAGTTTTTTTACCATTGTTACAATCACAGAAGTCACAGCAATAATATAAACAGGGATTATTAATAAAACAGGACACAGTACAACAGACATATATCAATTGCATAAAAAAAATTCATGGGGGCATACTAAATACACTATTTCTATAATTTGAGTAGTTACTTCCAATTCTTTTCTGGTTACTGTTATAACCAGGTGTAAATAGAGAAAATAGAGAGGAGAAATACACTGAATTTAACATAGTTCAAAGGACAAAAATTGCAAAGCTCTAAAGGAAATAGAAAGAAAATTTCTGATGTCATTAACATTGCAATGCAATAAGTCCACCAATGCTAAAACCGTTATCTATATAAACTCAAATCCCCATCTATATGGACACTCTGTACCACATTCTACAACCTATTGACCCAGCCCACCCTCCCTCACATGCTCTTTACCGATTAACCACTTATTTAAGTAGCAAAAAGTTAAACACTACAATGGGTTGAATAGAAAAACTTTCCAAAAATTTAAATAGTAGAATAGCAAAGGATATTAAACATTAGATGTTGTACTTTATATATATATATATATATATATATATAAAAGATAAGGTATAATACATAATCATTAATGATAAAACAATTCCAAATTTACAAAACACTTATTCTAGCCCCTTCAAGATCTCCCATTTGTGTTGATTGAACTCCACTTAATGCTTTAATCTTCTCCACTGCCCCTCCCCCTTTCCAAAGAAAAATATCCCGCAGAATTTCTAGAGAAGTACACTCGGCATGTCCAAACACATTCATGTACCCACAAATGAAATAAAAACATGGGACTTGCTGTCTTATTTATCTTCTTTATAGATGTGTGTTCATTTTCTCATGACGAAAACATATAGATGATTGAGTTGTTGGAAAATGGTGGGAAGCACTCTACAACAAATCAATAGATGTGAGTAGCTGGACTCTTTTCAATCCAACAGTTAATGACCCAACCATTCAATTACTGTTTGAGAAAAATCCCATCGCAGCAATTGGTATCTTGCGAGGGTCCATGCTTACATGTAACTTGCTTTGATTTAAATAATTTTGTTGGCGTTTCTCCAAGGAAGATTCCTAGAATCCTCCTTACCTCTGTTTCTATTCTCACATTACAATAAAAATCCTTCTTTATAAAATAATAATAAACTTGTCTCCTTTCTCTACAGGGATCTTAGTAGCACCAGTTCATATAATGAAAGTACTTGCATTTTCTTTGAAGATTCTATTTTAGCCAGAATTATAATTTAAGAATAACATACTAAGTCTAAAATGGAAAACCGACCTTGGATAATGCATCCATTGCACCTTCCATGTGATTTAGATCGTTGCTGTCCAGGCAATTTACGAGGGCTTGCAACAATTCAGGCCATCCAACAACTCCTCCTATTTCAACAACAACACTAATAATAGTTCCTGTTGTAGACCTTATGTGCTTATCTGCTGCACCGAGACAAGGCAGCAACTCCGATTTCACATACTGTTGATAGGCAGGTTGCATAGATTTATAAGCATTTCTGAGGTTATTCTTCAGGTATAACCCTGCAGCCTGACGAACTTCCACTGATTTTCCCTGGTCAATTGAAAATCACCACGGCACCATTATTATCAATGCAACATCACGCGAACCACAACTGCCACGCCATATGTGGTTTTATAAATAAATAAATAAAGTCTTATCAAATATTTCCAAGAACCACTTAAACAGTTACAAAACATCTGACATGCTAATCTTTTTAGATGTGATTCCAGACACACTGATAGTATTTTGTTTCGCATTGAAAACGCATAACGCACGTAACAAACATGGAAAAGTCAAACTACACAAAGTTGCTTCACTGTTAAATGGGAAATTTGATACGATTTCCCAGAAAACTTGACCAAAACCAACCATGCTACAATACATCTTAAAACTAGTTAAACGACACTAAAAAACAAAACAAAAGAGTTTTCTAATGTCATATCATTAACCGATCAGTGCATATTAACAAAGTTAAAGCAACAGACAAAAAAAAATAATACTAAACAGAGAATAAAACTCGTTGGAGCATCACCTTTATCAAGTCCAGAAGATTTCGCTCAGAACAATCAAATCAAGCACAAATACACTACGACAAGAGCGCCGCATAACGCAGACATAATCAAACCAAAACCACGCAAGGCGATCCTCACTCTTGCACATAGATGCAAGCAAAGCACACATGAAAAATAACGTTTCGACGGAGCAGAGACAATAGCAGTAGAAAAGTGAAGCGGAAATTGGCGAAGGAATACCTCGGCACGGGAGAAGATGAAGGCGAGGTAATTGTTGAAGTCAGGAAGGTGCGAGTAGCGCTGAAGGTGTTGCCAAATCTGAGCCTTATCGGCGGAAGAAGAATGCGAAATCTGCTGCTCGAGGAGGCCGCAGATCTCTTTGAACCCTTGCTCCTGAGGCTGCCACGATGGAGTCGCCGCCGCCGCTGCCATCGCCACCGGAATCCGCCCCCGCGAATTGAGTTCAATCACAGAGAGAGGGGTTTTTGGAATATTTGTGGGCGCAACAGAGAGAAAGTGAGAGAGAGAACGATACACCGCTTTTAAATGAAACGCAACAGCTTCAAGGTTCGCTCTCGAGCACACCCGCAAAACAATACAAATAACTTTTTGTTCTGCCAGCAAAGAAACAACAACCCTCTCTCACTTCTCACACTGTTCACAACCTCAATTATCCAACACAGAACACTGTTCTCTCGCTTGCGTTCCGTTTCCTTTAGGTTAGGCCTTCACCTCGTTGGGCCATACCACCAAATTGAAATTGAAATTAAAAAATTAAAATAATATCAAAATAAAACAAGTTCCAAAAATAATAATTCAAAAATCATCTTCAACTTCTCATCATAGTTTTTTCACTTTAATCCACCACTTATGGTAACACAGAAAATATCTGGGACCAACCTATTATTATTCTACGCAATGTTTGGTGAATATGTATAAATATTATCATTAATGTTAATGCACGTTGGTGTGGGTACGAAATGCTATGCTTTTAACCCATACTTCAGGTTGGGCTTGCTGTCTTCAGGGAAACAATAAATTCAAATATAATTCACCTTAATGACGTTTTTAGTCCTTAAACATTGAGTTATGGATGATCATAATTTGTTACCAATAATTTAAACCTTCTTTATGTTTGTGGAAATATAAAATCAAACTAACTTTCCCACCGCTATCTTTGTTTAAACTGTTTTAAGAAAATTAACAAAATTTTAAACATATTTTAATAAAATTATTTAAAAATAGAAATTAAAAAATTGTTTCTTTAAATAATTTGAAATTGTTTGTTATACTCTTAAAAAGTTTTTTTCTTTTCATCACCGGATAAATACATATAGAAAATATGAGAAGAGAGTCCAAATCACCAAAAATGAATGGCATGAAAAAACTTTAAAACTGAATAAAAAGTGAGAAAATAAAATTACACCATAATTCAATAATGAAATAATAGAAAGATGAAATGTGATAAAATCTTTTTCATATCATTTAATCATTTCTCTATAGAGTCGTTTGTTCGTCGTTTTGTTTCATCTACCGTCTAATCTTCTGTTATGGATCGTTTGATGATTTTGTT